>OZ005735.1:46760108-47282608 GCA_963930755.1 Eudasyphora cyanicolor
TAATTTTTTTTAAATTGTCCTACCAGTTTACAGAAAACTAGTTTTAATATTCCCCCTTGCCTTATGTAGGGTCCTTAAGCTCGGCGTAGCGTTTTAAAAAATTTGAGATTTGGATCTCAAATGCGGACGGGGCGAGGTAGCAGGTCTTTGCGAGTGCTGTCATGCATTCATTATAATTAAGTCAAAAGTTTAAGTACTTCAATAATGAACTCATATATAACGCGCATTCAGTCATCATCATCCTCACAGTCACCGACATCTGCATTCTTATCCTTGTTGTCGCTCGTTCTCTTCTTCCTCATCATCACACACGACTTCATCCTGAATAAATACCTCAACTCAACATATATCCCAACATTCAGTTATACATAAAGGGCGGAGTGAATAAAAGTGAATTTAAACAGACTTTATAATTAATTTATTAATGTGTGCTTGAGTGGCTATGTGTGTGTCTTTGTATATGTGTTTTCCAGTAAGTGTGTTTGTGTAAAGGAACGTATGAACCCGTGTGTAATTCTAAGGATTATATATTATAAAACAATTAAATAAACAAAGGCAAAAACAACAACAGCAAAAAACTTCAAATAAAAAATTAAACCTAAAAGTACAGAGATGATCCCTGACAGAGCGAGGGCAGGGGAGATGGAGAGTGAGCGAAGGCACAGGACATAAAGAAAATAAATCACAGACACGTTTGACGAGCCAACTCAGAGCATCACGCCGATATGAATGAAAAATTTACTGGCAGTTTCAGTGTTTTACCGTGTGTGTTTGTGTGAATTGAAGTGATGTGGAGCTATGCATTTTCATATTGTATATGAGAATTCATATTCACCAAAAAGGACGAAGGATGTTGTATGTATGACAATGTTTGTTCTTGAATCTTTCGGGATGGATGGATTGCTTAACGCAGAGATGGATTTTTGAACTGATGTACTGCGAGTGTCTGTGTGTAATTTTAGTTATTTGTAACCTCGTCTTTGTTTGAAAATATTACAATAGTAAAAATAACTAACCTATCACGCATACATACATACATGGGTGTGTAAAGTGCAAATATGCATGAACTTTAGGGTGGTTCCACTTAGCCAGCAAATAAAGGGTTTTTCAACAGGGACGCTACAAAAGTAGACCGACAGGGACAGCAAACGACGCCATATTTTTTGCCGCTCTTTTGACATTTCTCTTCAGTAAGGTTTGCCATTTCATGATGGAAAGATATAAGAGCCAACAACGAGTCAAAATTATTAAAATTTACTACCGAAATTCAGAGTCAGTGGCCTCAACGTTAGGAGCGCGAAAAATCGAAAAATCATCTTCAGCGATGAGGCTCATTTCTGGCTGAATGGCTTCGTCAATAAACAAAATATGCGTTATTGGTCAGACAGCAATCCACACGTACTCCATGAGTCATCATTGCATCCCGAAAAAATTACGGTTTGGTGCGGTTTATGGGCCGGCGGCGTCATTGGGCCGTACTTCTTCCGTGATGATCAAGACCGGCACGTTACTGTGAATGGAAATCGCTACCGTTCAATCATAACCGAATATTTTTGGCCGCAATTGGATGATATGGACTTGGAGGATATGTGGTTCCAACAGGACGGCGCCACAAGCCACACAGCGAATGCCACAATCAATTTATTGGAAACCAAGTTTGGAGAACGTGTTATCTCACGAAATGGTCCAGTCGATTGGCCGCCTCGGTCGTGCGATTTGACGCCGTTAGACTATTTCCTGTGGGGCTACGTCAAGTCTATGGTCTATGCCAACAAGCCAGCGACGATTGATGAACTTCGTACGAATATCGAACGTGAAATTGCAGCAGTATCGGCCGATTTATGCTTGAAAACCGTTGAAAATTGGGTTCAGCGTCTGGACTTCTGCAAAAGAAATCGAGTTCCATACATAATGGCATCGAACGTACTTTCACAGGAATAAAGAATTTCATTGATATCCAAAACCGTTTTTGTTTTATTTAAAAAACTTTTGTAGCGCTCTTTTTGACGGATCCCATACTCAACTAATGACTATTTTTATTTTTTAAATGTATAGCAAAAATTAAAAAAACAACAAGTAAGAAACTTCAATCGGGTAAACCGTCACTTTGAGAGCAATGTAAATATGCTCTGGCATATGTACTAATACTATCAGGTATTTAATTTTGGTATGTCTTGGCTCTTTTTGTATGGTAGTTACTAAAACGGGCGTGGCCATAACTCCCATTTTCAACAGGACTGTAGGAATTTTAAAAACTATACACTGTGCAAAAATTTTGAGTATTCAGGATATAATCTGTTTAATTGTTGTGCCAAATGGAACCTTTGTGTGAGGGGTACCAAAAGGGGCGTGGCAATAACGTCCATTTTACAGTGGACCGTAGGTACTATAAAACCATTACACTGTTCAAAAATTCAAGTAATTGTATGCACTGGTATTAACGTTATAAGCTGTCAACTTTGGTGCAAAATAGTCCATTTGTGTGGGAGGTACCAAAAGGGGCGTGTCAATATCCCCCACTTTTCACTAGACTCTAGGTACTATAAAAGCATTACACTGTACAAAATTTCAAGTATTTGTATGAACTGATATTAAAGCCATAAGCAGTTAACTCTTGGTGCAAAATGGTCCATTTGTGAGGGGGTACCAGAATGGGAGGGGCCACTTGCTAATTTTTCCTGACGTGTTGACGACTAACAAACAAATACTATGTGTGCACTTTCAGAAGATTCGAGTAAGTAGTGTAGAAGGTATTTAAGAATCAATAAGAAAACCAGTAAGGAAAGGCAGAAAGTCGGGCGGGGCCGACTATACATATAATATCATTGCGATAAAAATTTGGAATAATTGGTAAATGGGTACGAACATATTATCTAATTCTGAACCGATAATCGCAAAATTGAGCAATATTCATTACTAAATTGAGAAACATCTTTCTGGAAAATTTAATTGATCGGAAGTAAAGTACAACTTCTATAGCGATTTGATACCAAATCAGGAGAAACATATATATGGAGGTTATATATAAATCTGAACCGATTTTCTCCGAATTTGACAGTATTCCTTCATGTAGAAAGATACCTCTTTTTGCCAAATTTCGTAGTGATCGCTTAAATATCAAATCGGTGGTAACGTATATATGGGGGCTATATCTAAATCTGAACCGATTTCTTCCAAATTCCAAAGAGTTTATTCATATAATAGGAAACCTCTTTCTGCCGAATTTCATACTAATCTATATATATAAAGAAGAATGTGTGTTTGTTTGTTTGTTTGTTTGTTGGTTTGTTTGTTTGTTGGTTTGTTGGTTTGTTTGTACCGAATAGACGTCTAAACGCCTGGACCGATCTTCTTGAAATTTTCACAGAGTGTACACATGTGGGGCGTGGTGAAAATAGGGTACTTGAATTTTCGATATATCAAGTGGGCGTGGCCCCGCCCACATAAGACAAATTTTAAAATTGAGATATCTTGCACAATTTGTTAGCGAGAGTGCTGTAATTTTGCACATATGTATCTGGTGGCAGTCTACGTGATTGTTCCAAAAATGGGCGGGATCGGACCAATGGGCGTGGCACCGCCCATATAAGCCAAATTTTAAAAATGATATATCTAGCGCAAATTATTAGCGAGAGTGATGCAATTTAGTGCATATATATATCTGGTGGCAATGTACCTGAGTGCTCCAAAAATGGGCGGGATCGGATCAATGGGCGTGGCCCCGCCCATATGAGCCAAATTTTGGAATTGAGATATCTTACACAATTTGTTAACGAGAGTGTTGTACTTTGGTGCATATGTATCTGGTGGTAGTCTACGGGATTGGTCCAAAAAAGGGCGGGATCGGACCAATGGGCGTGGCCACGCCCACATAAGACAAATTTTTAAATTGCGATATCTTACACAATTTGTTAGCGATAGTGCTGTAATTTGGTGCATATGTATCTGGTGGTAGTCTACGTGATTGGTCCAAAAGTGGGCGGGATCGGACCAATGGGCGTGGCCTCGCCCAAATTTTGAAATGGAGATATCTTCCACAATTTGTTAGCGAGAGTACTGTAATTTTGTGCATATGTATCTGGTGGCAGTTTACGGGACTAGACCAAAAGTAGGCGGAATCGGACCAATGGGCGTGGCCCCGCCCATGTAAGACAAAATTTTAAATTGAGATACCTTGCACAATTTTTTAGCAAGAGTGCTGTAATTTTGTTTACATGTATCTGATAGCAGTCTACGTGTTTGGTCTAAAAAGGGCCTCGATCGGAGCAATGGGCGTGGCACCGCCTATATAAGCCAAATATTGAAATCGATATATCTTACACAATTTGTTAAAGAGAGCGCTGAAATTTTGCGTATATGTATCTGGTACAAGACTGCGTAATTGGTCCAAAAATGGGCGGGATCGGCCCAATGGGCTTGGCCACGCCCACATAAGACATATTTTTAAATTGCGATATACATATAACACATACACAATTTGTTAGCGATAGTGCTGTAATTTGGTGCATATGTATCTGGTGGTAGTCTACGTGATTGGTCCAATGGGCGTGGCCTCGCCCAAATTTTGAAATGGAGATATCTTCCACAATTTGTTAGCGAGAGTACTGTAATTTTGTGCATATGTATCTGGTGCCAGTCTACGGTACTAGACCAAAAGTGGGCGGAATCGGACCAATGTGGGTGGCACCGCCCATATAAGCCAAATTTTGAAAAAGAGATATCTTGCAAAGTTTGTTAGCGAGAGTGCTGACATTTTGCGTACATATATCCGGTAGCAGTCTACGTAATTGGTCCAAAATTGAACGGGATCGGCCAATATTTTAAATTGATATATCTTGCACAATTTGTTAGCGAGAATGCTGTAATTTTGTGTTTGAGCGATTTGTTAGAGAGATTGCTGTAATTTTGTGTACGTTTATTTGGTGCCAGTCTACGTGATTAGTCCGAAAATGGGCGGGATCGGAAATCTGAAGTCTGGGGCAACGAAGTGGACCGGGTCCAGCTAGTCGTATATAAAATACAGTTTTTACAGCGCTTACATGTCAAATCGGGGGTAACATATATATGGGGGCTATATCTAAATCAGAACCGATTTTCTCCGAATTTTACAGTGTCCATTCATATAATATGAAACCTCTTTCTGCCGAATTTCATACTGATCGGATATAAAATAAAGTTTTTACAGCGTTTACATGTCAAATCGGGGGTAACATATATATGGGAGCTATATCTAAATCTGAACCGATTTTCTCCGAATATGGCAGTATTCCTTCATGTAATAAGAAACCTCTTTCTGCCGAATTTCATACTGATCGGAAATAAAATAAAGTTTTTACAACGCTAACATGTCAAATCGGGGCTAAAAAATGTATAGGGGTCATATGTAAATCTGAGCCAATTTTAACCAAATTCAATAGGGATCGTCCCTGGGCCAAAAAACAGATATGTGTAAAGTTTCGTCCAGATCGGACCATAATTGCGACCTGTACTTTGTGTTCTTTACAAGAATACATGCACAGACAGACGGACATAGCTAAATCAACTCAGAAAGTGATTCTAAGTCGATCGGTATAATAAACGATGGGTCCACTTTTTCTCCTTTTGGGTGTTACAAACAAATGCACAAAGTTATAATAAGGTGAAGTCAAACGATTACTGCTTTCAAGAGTTATCGTGTGCACCAGCCGGCAGACACACACACAGACAGACGGACGGACGGACATTGCTGAAATGACTTAAAATGACCCAAAACTGATTTTCGCCGAACATACTTATGGTCTTAGGTCCCTCCTTCGATGTGTTACACTTCTGGCTCGTAGCAAATGATATATTCCTTCCTCTCTCAGGTGAGGGGATAATTACAAGTGTTTAGCAACGTTCAATGATTTTGAATCTTGTTGGTTCCTGGAACGTGGCTTTTCGAAATTGGTATTTATACCCTACACCACACTGTGGTACAGGGTATTATTACTTTGTGCATTTGTTTGTAACACCCAAAAGGAGAAGAAATAGACCCATCGTTTATTATACCGATCGACTTAGAATCACTTTCTGAGTTGATTTAGCTATGTCCGTCTGTCTGTCTGTCCGTCTGCCCGTCTGTGCATGTATTCTTGTAATCAAAGTACAGGTCGCAATTATGGTCCGATCTCGACGAAATTTTACACACATTTTTTTTTGGCCCAAGGACGATCCCTATTTAATTTGGTTAAAATCGGTTCAGATTTAGATATAGCCCCCATATATATGTTATCCCCGATTTGACATGTAAGCGCTGTAAAAACTTTAATATATCCGATCAGTATGAAATTCGGCAGAAAGAGGTTTCTTATTATATGGATGAACACTATTAAACATGGAAGAAATCGGTTCAGATTTAGATATAGCCCCCATATATACGTTACCCCCGATTTGACATGTAAGCGCTGTGAAAACTGTATTTTATATCCGATCGGTGCGAAATTCGGCAGAAAGAGGTTTCTTATTACATGAAGGAATACTGGCAAATTTGGAGAAAATCGGTTCAGATTTAGATATAGCTCCCATATATATGTTACCCCCGATTTGACATGTAAGCGCTGTAGAGACTGTATTTTATATCCGATTAGTACGAAATTCGACATAAGGAGGTCTTTTTACATAAATACATATTCAGGGAAGATCGGTTCAGATTTACATTAAAGCTCCATATATATGTTCCTCCTGATTTGGTATCAAACCGCTATAGAAGTTGTATTTTACTTCCGATCATTAAAATTTTCCAGAAAGATGTTTCTCACTTCGAATATTGCTTAATTTAGCGATTATCGTTTCAGAATTAGAATACGTTTCTACACATTTACCAATTATTCCAAATTATTATGGCAATGACCCTTATCGCATTGTTAGGGAGGTGTAGGGTATTATATAGTCGGCCCCGCCCGACTTTCTGCCTTTCCTTACTGGTTTTAGTGTGTAAAATGGGGCAAAAATCTATAAATATGGTAACACTGCCAAAACCAAGCGGTTAGAGATAGAATCGGTGTAACAAAATCTCCTGTTAAGTATAACGGGAATAAGAAACCTGTTTTTTCTAAATTCATAGTTTTAACGATTAAGGCAAGGGTAGGTCATATACATTATATTAAGTATGAAAGTTTGTGATAAAACTAAATAAAGCTCACTTAGGTTATTAGCTCTTTGAGAAACCACAAAAGGATATTATCAACATATATAGTCCTTCCCTTTGAATCACATTGACTGCCTTAAAAATGTCATTACTTGGCCGATTGTGACCTTAGTAAAATCATCTAGTTCCAAAAAAGATCACGATCCTGGAATAGCCATCCTATTTTTCGAAACTTTGGAGCTGCTAGATACAACAGTGATCAGACAGACCACGAGCTATAGTAGATAGCCGAAGGCTTTTCCGAAACATAAACGTCCGATCACTATCCATTCTAAGTCAAATGCTTGACTAAGTTCTTGTGTCAAGTATTAATAGTATGAGTGGGTGATAAGACTATAACTAACGATGATCGCAAAAACGAAATATTTTGCTAATATACTTAAAACAAACCAAATTTTCATATAAGCTTTGATCAACGCCAACTTTTTTTCTTCCTCACAAAAGAAGCCACTCTATTGTTCACTATAGTGGGGGTATAAAAACCGAATTTTGGTGAAATTCTCTTATATCTACCAAAAGTGCTATAATTTCTACATTTATCCATAGCTTTCTCTCTTCGTTAAGATGCTAGCTTTCAAAATAGGGAGCAAAGGATATTTTTTATTTTTCATGTTTTTTTCGCGCCAACAAAAAACTTTTTTTTTGTTAAAAAAATCGAATTTTCTCTAATTGTACGTACATACATCTGTTTCCAAATGGAAGTGTTATTAGTAAACTTTGTAGTTATCATAATTACATTTAATTTAACGTGTATCCAACATATAGTTTAAAAAAATACGATCCAAATATTAAAGGCACCCTCCAAGAAAATAGAAATTTTCAAGAAAAATTTAAAAACAAATTTACCATACAATTTTTTTTAATATTTTTTTGGTCTTTAGGACTCCATATTACAACAGAAAATGTTATGCGAACCCTTCGACAAAAATTTTGTTATAGTATAGCATTATTTATCCATTAGTATAGCATTATTTTGGTCTTTAGGACTCCATATTACAACAGAAAATGTTATGCGAACCCTTCGACAAAAATTTTGTTATAGTATAGCATTATTTATCCAATAATTACAAAACATTTTTTTGCTTTATTTAAATTTAGAGTTCTTTAACATCAGTCATTTTCATCGTAATAGGACCATACTGAAAACCTTTACTTTTTAATATATCGCTGAATTTCAGATTCATCATCCTAAACACAGCGCCTTTATATTCACTGTTTGTTGGACTGTACTCCAAGAGTCCACTAACTTTGGGATACTAATCAGAGTCCGCATATGAATGACGTCCATCCACGAAATATAATTGTCAAGGTCGTTTTCTTTTGCACTTGATTATTCAAAAGACTTCATTTCACTTAAAAGGAACCCTTTGATCTTTAGCCTAACTTCATAGTGGGAAAATCATAGAAGTGTCTGAGGAGTTAAAAATTCACCAGATATATGTGCTTCGAAACAGCGGCTTTCAAAAATTCACCAGATATATGTGCTTCGAAACAGCGGCTTTCCCGAGAATTGTGGAACATATAAGCTCTCTAGACTGGGGCTGGGACTTTAGACATTCATTCACTGGGAACCTTGAATCTGTGGAAAAGCTTCTAACGCCATGCAAATTATAGTACAGGAATAAATCCATGAGGCAAGTTAATATAGGTGGATCCCCATCAGCAGATAGCCCCATCGTATCTTTGGCCCTGCCAAAATTGAAAGTGATCGTACGTCCATCCTGCAGGGATACAGTCTGTTAGGATGATACGACTAAAAGAATTAATTTACTGAAGCAGCGGAGACAAAGAGGAGGATTAATCTACAGAACATCTCCTATTAAATCGACCTGCTACCCTGGGCTCCAATTTCTTTAGGGGGCTTTTGAATTTGGCTAACACTAAGAAAATCCCAATTGTTTAACGGCCGGCTTATAGATATTTCATCTCTGGAACCTAAGTGAGTTCGATAAAGGACTCTTAACACACTATACCTACTTACATAAAAACATATCGCCCATATATACATCCGTACGTTGCTCCCCATTTCAAAACTACGAACTATGCTCGTCACCGTTATCTTATTTGGCAATTTTTTCCTAAAAGGCACGAAACTGGTACAATTTGAATGTTTCTTCTTCTCCGATAGAGAAAAAACTACATTTTGTCATATTTTCGAAAGCATCATTTCAGTACATATCTGCGAGAGCGTGCGCTATTTGGGCCGCCCTCTTTGCCCGCTTTTAATCCGAAAACAAAGAATTCACTTATTATTTGTTCATCTCGCAGAGAGTTACTACGCAGAAAGAGAAATGCCATTCTTAATTTAAGTAAAAGTTCTTATTTTTAACCGAAATCGTACTTAAAAATGTATGTACGTTCGTACTAAGTTCTTCTTACATTAAATAAATCAAGCCCAGAAAGACTTGCAAAATGTATATAATACTGGAAATCAAGTAAACATTTCTTAAATAGGAAAATTAAGCCTAATATGACTTAAAGTAATTTGAAAAAGTTTACTTTAAACTCTGAGAGGGAAAATAAACCCCAATATTTTTATGAATAAATTTGAAATTGTTGTCTACTTTTTGGTGCTTATTTTCGATATAGTCGGGGTACACCTTAAATTAAAGAATATTATGAAGACTGCAAAGGTTATGAATGGCGTTTTCACTTGGAAAGCGAAGTTTAGTAAATGTTGTTAAAACAAGTAAGAAAGTTCAGTCGGGTAAACCGACTTATGAATCCCCTCACCTTGAGTCCCAAAAAAATATTAGTAAATTTATTTTTTTTTGTTTCAATTAAATAATTACAAATTTAAATTGCATTTAATAACTTTAAAGTATGTACTGGTATTAAAGTTGTAGGCTATTAACTTTTGGTGTCAAATGGTCCATATGTGTGGGGGGTACCAAAAGTGGTGTGAAAATAACGGCCACTTTTCTCTAGACTCTAGGTACTATAAAAGCGTTGCGCTGTACGAAATTACAAGTATTTGTATGCACTAATATTAAAGTTAAAAGCTGTTAACTTTTGGTTCAAAATTGTCCATTTTTGTGGGAGGTACCAAAAGGGGCGTGGCATCTTCGCCCGTTTTTCTCGAGGTAATAGTGACTAATAAACTAATACTATGTGTAGAATTTCAGAGGATTCAAATAAGAAGTATAGAAGTTATTAAATAATCAATATTTCACTAAATGTTAACAGTTTGTGGGGGAGGTACTAGAAGGAGTGGACCAATATGGCCCATCTTCGAACTTAGCCGAAGATAGAAGAAAATATTACCACATACCAAATTTGAAGGCAATCGGTTACTCCTTTCGAGAGTTATCGTGCGCACCAGCCAGCAGAGAGACAGACGGACGGACATTGCTCAATCGACTTAAAATGACCCAAAACGGATATCCGCAGAACATACTTAGGGTCTTAGGTCACTCCTTCGATGTGTTATACTTTGGCTCGTAGCAAATGATATACCCTCCTCTCTAAGGTGAGGGGATAATAAGTGGGAAAAATGTGATTTTATTCAAAACAAAACGTTTTTGGCTGCCACGAAAAAAACCATAAAAATAGAAAATAATTCAACAAAAAATTGTTTGTTACAATTGTTGAAAACTGGCATCCTAACGAACAAAACAATGCCAATTTGAAGAAAATATATGCACCCAGGAAAATAATTGGTTGGAATTCGATTGTAACAATAAAAAAATAGTACTAGCAACAAAAAGTAAGTTGCCTACACCGTCTGTCGGTTACGATCAAATGAAAATGCTTGCAACTAAATCTATGGTTGTATCAATCAATTTCAGATTGTTTTTTTCATTGACACTCGGTTAGTTGTGGTAACCAATTTTAAATTTTCATTGTAGTACTATATGATCGATTTTTAGTTGTGACAACCAATGTTTTATTCTTGACAACAGAAATTGTATCAATAGACCAAAGATTATTATCGCAACGAATAATTGGTTACTACAACAGAAAAAATATTAATAAATAATCCTTTATTGGTTATCCCAATCATTTCCCAAGTTTAGAATAATTAAATGTATTTTGGGAAATGCAACCGAAAGATTGGTTGCTGTTCTTTTGCTGATACATGACAAACAAAAAATAAAATTACTCGACATAAAAAAATCGTCAACATTTTGTTCATGAATGGTATAGGTAATCAAAAATAATCTCGTGTGGAATGCAGAATATGTTGTGCAAAATGTTTTACATACATAAATAAAAAGTAAAAGCAACAATAAAGAAATTAAAAGAACAGGGTTAAGCGATATTTGCATAAAAGTTTTGTGTTTTTTTTCGTATACTAAAATGAGTGTCAAATATTTCCACATCTCATAATAGTGATGAATTTGTAATATGGGATTTTTAATTTTGTTATTAATTGTTTGGTTTTTTGTTCAATAAATAAAATAAAAATTAATGAAAACTGTTTTTAATTAATTGTCGGTAATATGTGACTGACAAATTGTCAGAACAACCAATTTTTTAAAACAGTTGGTTGTGGCAACTACAGCAGATAATTTAAGCCACCATTTTCGTAGTTGGCGCAACCAAATATGATTGTTGTCAACATGGAAGCAGAAGTATACCACAACCAAAATATTGGTTGTCCTGATGGAATCGCATGATAGTAGATAGAACTACAATATTCGGTTGGCAAATAATTCGGTTGAGGCAACCAAACTGTATTCTGTGTGTGGGTAAATGTAACATAATACGGTATTTATACCCCCACAAGGGTATATATCAGATGCTGCTGGCCAAATTTGTAACACATCTAAGGAGTGTTCTTAAAGTGGCTACTCGAAAAACGCATTCAAAAGAGATAACTCAAATAACCCAACAGGCATTTAAGCGTTAATCAGTGAAAAAAGAAGCGTTAGAAGAGAGTGGCAACAATATCGCTCCCAAGCACTGAGAAAAAACTCTAAAAAATTGCCAGAAGAGATTGAAATCAGCCCTAAAATCAGCCGAGGAAAATGATTTAAAAATATTTCAGCAATCTCTGGATCCAACCCAGAAAACAGATTATAGTCTCTGGAAGGCCACAAAAAATATGCAAGGGCCTGTTGCGCATGAATCCCCAATTCGCCTTGAAAATGGGAACTGGGCAAAAAGCACAGAAGAGAAAGTAAATGCATTCGCAAATTACCTCGAGTCCGTTATTACACCCAACAAGTGATGCATCTGAAATCTATCCGTCCGTGATAGATATAATTCCTCGCCCACACTATCCGCCCGTGATAGACGACATAACTCCACGCCCAATCTATCCGCCCGTGATAGATGATATAATTTTTCACCCAATCTATCCGCTGGGGATAAATGACTCAATCCCTCTCCCAATCTATCAGCCCGTGATAGACGACATAACTCCACGCCCAATCTATCAGCCCGTGATAGATGATATAATTCCTGGCCCAATCAAGCTTTGAATAAAGGATGTTGAAAAATCTATCAAAGATCTAAAATTAAAGAAATCGCCCGGAGGAGTTGGTATAACAGCGAAAATGATTAAAGAACTTCCCTTTTTAGCCTTGAAAATGGTATTATTTTTATTCAATGCAATTCTCCGAGTAGGTTACTTCCCCTATCTCGGAAGAGGTCAGAAATCGTGATGATACCGAAACCAGGCAAAGATCCAACTCAAGTCAAATCCTATCGCCCTATAAGCTTACTATCCATACTTTCAAAAATGTTTGAGTCCATTCTCATGAAGAAAATCAGACATCATATAATTTCTCACAATATTATACCTGACCATCAATTTGATTTTGAAAAAGTCATAATACTATAGAACAGGTACACCGTATCGTTACCTGCATCAAAAGAGCTTTTGAGAATAAAGAATACTGTTCGGCGTTGGTAGATATTTCCCAAGCATTTGACAAAGTCTGGCACGAAGGACTTTTGTACAAAATATGCGGCCTTCTGCCAATCAACCCGCATAACCTGTTCAGGAGTTATTTGACTAACCGGTCTTTTCAAGTTAAATCAAATGGCATATTTTCTAGCCCTAAGAAAATAAATGCCCATAACCAACTTTACGCACACGTCTACTTTTGCGAACGATACTGCTTTCATCAGTACTCACAAAAACCCTTCAGTTGCGTCCGATCAACTGCAGTCTCATGTCCGAATCCTAGAAGAATGGTTAACAAAATGGAGAATAATGGTGAATGCCTCAAAGTGTACTCATGTTACTTTTACCCTACGAAGCGATACAAGTCCTCCAATTTCTATTTTCAATTCACAGATTCCCCAAAAGGATCATGTAAAATATCTTGGAATCTATTTAGATCGGCGTTTGACGTGGTCGCGCCACATAGACGGTAAAGTAACTCAAATAAAACTCAAAACTATTCAACTTCAATGGGTTATAAGCCAAAGATCTGCCCTAGATCAAGAGTATAAAGTTCTTTTATACAAAAGGGTATTGAAGCCCATTTGGACATATGGTATCCAGCTCTGGGGTACAGCGTGCGCTTCTTCGTTTAATTACAGGTGCTCCATGGTATATAAGAAACGCCAACATCCACAAGGATCTCAACATGCAAATAGTAAAAGAGGAAATTGAAAAATATTGCCGGTGTTACGTGGGCAAACTATTGAATCATCCAAACATCCAGGCTCGAGAACTACTAAATTTGGAAGGAGAGATACACTGGACTTGATTTAAATTAAAACTAATCAAAAACAAAAAGAAATTATGAATTCTTAAATTTGAAATGTTCACCTTTTGTTAAAGTAAAAAATCGTGTAAAGTCTCAATGGGTTATTCGCAATGGCAATAATCCAGAGAATAGTATTTTAGGTTAAGATTTGTCCACTTATTGTTATTTTCATTGTATAGTAATGAAAGATTCAATTATAAATGTAATGAATTGAAAAAAAAACATCAAAGGAGTGACCTATGAGACTAAAAGAATATTTGGCGGAAATCCGTTTTGGGCCATATTAAGTCGTTTTAGCAATGTCCGTCAGCCTGTCCGTCTGTCCGTTTGGTTTGTGCGCACGACAACTTTCGATAGGATTAACCGATTGACTTCAAATTTGGAATGCGCAAATATTTTTTTCTACCTCAGGCTGAGGTCAAAGATGCACTTTGTTGGAAAGTTAATGGCTTATAACTTCGATTCCTGCGCATACACATTAAACAATTCGCGTTATTGCCACGAAATAAAATTGCAAAAAAATATTTTTTTTAATTTTACCTATTTTTACAATATAGGTCATAATTTATACATTTATCCATAGAATTTTTGCAGATAGGTATTGTTTTCTTCGTTAGGATAGAAGCTTTTAAAAAATGGAACAAACAATTTTTTTGCGAATTTTTTTCTATTTTTTATGGTTTTTCTTGTGCCAGCATAAAACATTTTTTATACCCTGCACCATAGGATGGGGGTATATTCATTTTTGTCACTCCGTTTGTAACACCTCTAAATATTGATCTGAGACCCCATAAGGTTAGGTTAGGTTAGGTTGAAGAGAGGAGACGTTTAAACGTCTCATGTCCATGGACATACACTTAAGCCAGTGGTTCGGCCTGTTGTGCGCTCCTTATTTATTGTCTTTTTATACCTCACGAGTTACAGAAAATCGGTACTAGACACGAATTTTCTCGGTATCTTCCAGTCATATTCTCTGAGATGAGTCAAGTCTGGTAATATGTCGGACCCGAAATGTTGGGATCTTGCATGTGTGGAAGCCGGGCAGTGACACAGAAAATGTTCCATCGTTTCGAGGTTTTCTCTGCATGCCCTGTGTTAAGGGAGTACAAATCCGGCTCGAATACGACCAAATGTTAAGGTGGGGGGTTTGCCAGCAAGGGAGATGAGGGTAGGCGCTGCGACGAAATCCCTTCTATGACAAACTCCAATAACAACGATAGCTCAGTAGTGGGGGAACGATGTGTGTGTTTACGTATGCATTTATTCATGCGTGTGTAGTGAGCGACGTTGGCGATGCAGTAATGCAAAGGGCGAAATAGAAAAGGAAAATAAATAAAACACAAGAGTTTAGTTTTTTCGATAGTGATAAAGGCAGAGCTTTATTTCGTATAAATGATAACGTATATTACCATGTAGCGATGCGTAGGATCCGTGGAGATCCAAACGGCACGATAGCAAAACGACAAGATATATGTATGCGCGAGTGCGAAACAACGACTATTAGTGATGTGCGCGATTGTATCGCCTAACAAAGACTACTTTCAATACGAGAGCCAGATGAAGCAAGGAGTCGAAAATCCGCAACAGCCTCTGCTTGCGGGAAGTCCCTCTCTACATCCGAACTTGCGAATAACGTCCCGGGAGAGTCGGAGAGAGATACAACGCTGGAAATCTCTCCTTACAATCCGTGCCATGCGAATATCGTCTTGGGAGAGTTTGTAGAGAGATTATTTTAATCCCTCTACGATCCGTGCTGAGCGAATTCGTCCCAAGAGAGTCGAAGGAGAGCACCAGACGCTGAAAAGCCCTCTCACAATCCGTACAAGCGAATATCGTCCTGGGAGTGTCGTATCAGAGGCTTCTTCTCCTTCAACCCACTAGGGTTGCCAATCAACGAAGGAGATGCACAAGCTGGGGAAGTTGCGCGACAATGTTACGAACTTAAACATTACCGGCCCCCTTGCAACATCTAGCTCTGTTGCAAAATTATATAAGTAAACTATAACGAAAATTAGGTTAGTAAATTAGGAAGGAACGTAAATTCAGTTTCCTAGTGAGCATTAAACAAATTCAATTCGTACTTCAACGTTATATTAAGAATTCGTAAAATAATTAATATAGGTGATGCTAACATAGCTAGTTTCGATTTCAAAAATTAGTTTGAGTTTATATAGACTCCGACAAAAAATAAAGGGTTGCGATATTAATTTGTGACACAAATTCGAGAGATACTAGAGCAAGTTTCAAATTAATTTAAGAAAATACGTGTTCGTAGACACACGATCAAGAAAATTTCTATTAATTCGAGTTCAAATAATTTATAAATTCATATGATGTGACCGTTTATAAAAAGCGAGGCGGTTGTCAAAATGTGACCAACAAACAAATTCAAGTAGAGGTGCGACGAAAAATACAAACGAAAGTGAGTTTAGCAAGTAATGAAGCAGACATCAAACCTACGAGGTGGGATGGAATTCAGGTTCGGTTCTCAGACCAACGATTGAATTTCCCGAAAGGCAGAATATTTCTGGCTTCCGTATTACATGTTCTATTGTCAGGGGTGAAGACCGTGGCTGGGCTTGCAGACAAGTTAAAAAGGGCGGATGGAATTGGTCCAGTTACAACATAACCGAAAATGGTATTTTGAGCCAGTAGTGACTCGAGCAAAATTCGTGGGGGTTCAGCCAATAAAATTTTCGGATACAAATCAGCACCAAATAGAACGTCTATTGGGCGATTATCCAAAGAATCAGCCCATCGCAGATTGGCGAGGCGAGATTGGAGCATGGTAGCAAGCGAAGGCGATGGAAAGTTTCCAGAAATGTTCGGAAGAACATGGGCTACCGTTTTTAAAACGCGCTTTGGATCTATGGGTGAGACGATTTCAAGAGAACAAATTTCTCTTGAATTTCCGGGGAGAGTACAGTTTTTGCCTGAAACTGTAGCATTTGTAGAACGCGTTGAAATTCCCAGTCGTTGCCGAAAGCGATCAGTAACTATAGACGTCTCGGAAGATGGGTCAATAAGAGCCCGAGCTGAGTACGAAATACCCTGGTGAATGATATTCACGGTGGCGGTCCCCAAGAGCACATTTCTATCTTGGGTGGTATGAAATACATGTCTACTAATTGTGGGTTTTACGATAGCCGATGTGGAGGGAGAAGTTTTCAAATTCTGGTCCAAGGAGGGATCTTTAACAGTAGGAGGGATGGAGGACGAAGGTGGCACAAAACGAGAAGATCCCACAGTTCGATGGAGAAGGGTGTGGTGACGACCATTGCACGTAGTGCAATTATGTCTACTATTGCAGGTTTTCACTGCATGTCCTCGTGAAAGACAATTCACGCAGCGCCCATGCTTTTTTATGACCGAAAATCTATCACTAACCGAAAGGTTCTTGAATCGAGAACAAGAACGCAATACATGACTCTGCTGGGGACAAAGCACACAACACGTGTTCGAAGGTGACCGGGGAGGACTCAAGGGAGAGACATTCGTAGAATGCAAAGTTTTGTCCTTCACCACGGGCTTTTTCTCAGAGTCAGGACCCCTGAGCTCCCGAAGGCAAACTAAAGTCTGAATTCTTTCCGTGAGGAAAGAATCTAAGTCGTGCCAGGAGGATAGGGATGACTTATTTTTTATACTCTGTTCCCAAAGAGTAAGGGTTAGTTTCGGCAAACGACGGAGGCATTGAAAGACCAATATGGGATCCCAATGGTCAGTCACGACATCGTAGACTGCCATTGTCGAAAGACACCCATTTATTCCCCGTTGTATGGTCTTTAAACCCGAGCTAGTCTCGCGGTCTAGCACGGGAAGATCGAAGAGGAGCTTTAGGTGACTATTCACAAGAATGCGTTTGTTGTCATACGCATCTTCCAATGCTTTCCAGGCAAAAGCGAAGCTCCTGTGGGTGAGAGGGAATCTCGAGACTATTTCCCTTGCCTCACCGCTAGTTTTTTGGACCAGGTGACAAAGGCGCTCAATGTCACTAAGACACGAATTGTTTATAAAAATCGCCGAAAAGAGGTCCCGAAACGTAGGCCAAGTAACGAAATCCCCATGGAAAACGTCAATATCGATAGGGGGTAGATTCAAATTATGACTTAAGTCAGAATTTTCTAAACTAGACATTCTACAAAACTATTAAATTGTATCAAATAAGGACCGAATGTAGGGTACGTGGATGTACACGACTAATCAAAATGCGATAAACCAGAAGAAAAAACGACACAAATTTAATAAAATTGTAATTTGGATCAACTAGACTGGCTGTAGGGTGACTATGGTCGACTGTAGAGTGCAACAACGACTAAGCAAAATGCGATAAACCAGAAGAAAAAAAGACAAAAATTTAATAAAATTGCAATTTTGATCAACTAGACTAAAATTTTATTATGAAAATTTTCAAGTAATGTCCAATTGACCGAATGTAGGGTGTACAGTGTCGTATATGACCGATTCTAATTAACGAGTAGCGTACCACTCACCGCTATTCCCAAAAATAGCACGACAAAAAATATTTAATTTATTTTTCCAAAAGCTGTTATATTTGGCTGTTTTGATGATTTTTCCAACTGGGATGTGAAACCAAGCTCAGGTGACGACGACTCTCTCTATTCGAGTATGTGGGTGCGTACGTGTGTGTTTCTTTTCGAGTAACAAACAACAACAAATGCAATGCGAAGTTGTTGGCGAGAGACGCACACGCAGTCGGTAGGGGGAAATGCAATCGACCGATTCGATTAACGAAGTCAACGAGAGCAAGAAATAGGAGCTAATTTTATGACGCCGACTTTCGCGCCTTTTCTAATGCAAGACGGTTGGAGAGTGTTCCTGTTTTTGTTGTAATTAAGCTAGACAGCCTCTCATGCAGTAGGGACGACTGCACTGAGATTGGAAATAAATACAACAATGCCGAATGTACAAATAAACGGGCAACACACTACACAACGCAATAAAGAAATATGTAAACAATAATTGTTCTAAGATTTAACGCGAACAAAACAAATCGAAATGAAATATAAAATAAATTAAAGCGAACAAAAACAATCGAAATAAAATATTAATGTTTTGTATTGGGATAGAATTATTCCCGATAGATTCGAAAGTGATTTAGCAACGACAAAGTGGACTGTATTTTTTGAGGAAAATCGCGATAGCGTAATCAAAAGTCGACTAATATTATACCGTAGGGTATATTTGGATGTATTTGTAATTTATTTTTTTTTGGACAAAAAAAACACTCGCGGCGCTCACTATTTAGGAAAACTGAGAGTACGTTACCTGCGATTTTGTTAGTAAGATTGGTGATGAGTGGTTGAAGCACCAAGGTTTTCCGTAGGAAAGCAGCAAAATCACCAAATAAACGAGGATGTATGCCAGCACAAATCCGATTCGATTGGATCAAATGTTAAGGGAGTACAAATCCGGCTCGAATACGACCAAATGTTAAGGTGGGGGGTTTGCCAGCAAGGGAGATGAGGGTAGGCGCTGCGACGAAATCCCTTCTATGACAAACTCCAATAACAACGATAGCTCAGTAGTGGGGGAACGATGTGTGTGTTTACGTATGCATTTATTCATGCGTGTGTAGTGAGCGACGTTGGCGATGCAGTAATGCAAAGGGCGAAATAGAAAAGGAAAATAAATAAAACACAAGAGTTTAGTTTTTTCGATAGTGATAAAGGCAGAGCTTTATTTCGTATAAATGATAACGTATATTACCATGTAGCGATGCGTAGGATCCGTGGAGATCCAAACGGCACGATAGCAAAACGACAAGATATATGTATGCGCGAGTGCGAAACAACGACTATTAGTGATGTGCGCGATTGTATCGCCTAACAAAGACTACTTTCAATACGAGAGCCAGATGAAGCAAGGAGTCGAAAATCCGCAACAGCCTCTGCTTGCGGGAAGTCCCTCTCTACATCCGAACTATGCGAATAACGTCCCGGGAGAGTCGGAGAGAGATACAACGCTGGAAATCTCTCCTTACAATCCGTGCCATGCGAATATCGTCTTGGGAGAGTTTGTAGAGAGATTATTTTAATCCCTCTACGATCCGTGCTGAGCGAATTCGTCCCAAGAGAGTCGAAGGAGAGCACCAGACGCTGAAAAGCCCTCTCACAATCCGTACAAGCGAATATCGTCCTGGGAGTGTCGTATCAGAGGCTTCTTCTCCTTCAACCCACTAGGGTTGCCAATCAACGAAGGAGATGCACAAGCTGGGGAAGTTGCGCGACAATGTTACGAACTTAAACACCCTGCATTCGTCGTTTCCTGCTAGTCCTATGCGATGAAAATGTGCTTGTAAGCTTAAGTGTCCCGTTAGAACACTCATCATCTTACTAATATCGATCTTGTTTAGTTTCAGAAGACTTCTTGTTTTCTTTTCATTTGGGTCACCCCACAGTATCTTTGCAGTTGCTCCTACTGTTGCGCTATTCCACACAGTTTTGTGAGCCATCACTGCCCAGTGCTTCAGTCCTGGCACCCAGCAAATAAGCAATTGACCATGGACTGAGTCTAATCTAACTAATCATTTATCGTTCTTTTACAGTCCGACACAGTTCTGGATCTGACCCTTTCCGATGTTATTGCTTTAATCGCCATTTGGCTATCTGTGATGATGTTGGCATATTTAGGCTTTGTCGTGTTACTGAGCCAGTTCACACACTCCGTGATTGCTCTAACTTCTGCTTGAAATACCGTGTTATGGTCAGGGAGGAGGAAGTGAAGTTCGACTTCTGGTTCATCAATAAAAAGTCCCAGACCCGTCCTTCCTCCTCGCTTGGACCCATCCGTGTAGCAGCTGGTTCCCACTGGCACATGGGCCAAAGTTCATTTTTCCATGAGCGTCTGTCTGGCACAAACGTATCACAGGTAGCTGTAAGCGGCACTTCAGGAATGCGGTCCGAGATTTCTGGCGTTTGAATGTGACCAACTAGATATTCTAAAATTTTCTGATGGTACGACTTGTGGTCTCGATTTATCCATTCACCCATCACTTGTAGACGTCTTGCTGTGAGGGCTGCCTCATACTTTATACGGATGTCTATTGGTTCGATGTGCAGTATAGTCTCCAACGCTTTTGTTGGTGCAGTTCTAAATGCCCCGCTTATGCCTAGACAGCACATATGTTGAATTTTTTGCAAAGGTATTACGTTGCACTTCTTGTCCATTGATGTCCACCACACTACACAGGCGTAGGTGATTACGCCTATTGGTCTAATCACGCTCATGTAAAGCCAGTGAGTCATATTTGGACGTAGTCCCCATTTTAAACCTATAGCTCTTCTGCACAACGACCAACATCTGTGGGCATTTTAACTCTTTCTTCAAGATGATCTTTCCAGTACAGTTTCTGATCCAAGATTACTCCCAAGTATTTTACCTCTTTAGTTATAGCAATTGTCTTATTCAGGAATCGAGGCCGGGTAAAACGTGGGATCTTCGCTTTTACTTGTTTTAAATTCAAGTTGTTTCTTATTGTTTTAACGACAGTGATGAAAGTGGAAGTAATGCTTTCAGCATTTCTAGTCCTCATAACTTCCTTCAATTTAATAACTCAAAAATATGGTCCAAATACGAAAGGTAACTTCTATGAAAATTGTAATTTAAGTAAAAAATTTAAAAAAATTGTTTTGCCTAAAATAAAATAAATTAATTTGAAATTAAATTAAATTGTATATTAAAATAAATAGTGTATTCAATTGGTTTCTCGTTTTTTTAGAATACATTACTTGGAGCGATTTTTTCAAATTTTGCCATATCGTTTTAAAAATACTTTGCATTCTATGGCAATATAGGGGCAAAAATGGTACCACATTAAAATGATTTAGTGAAGAAGAATAAGGCCTCTATAAAGAATTGATCAGGCTTAAAATAAGTAATCGGTAACTAAATAAAATAAGTATCCGTTTCGTACTCAAATTAATCCAATAAAATTCTTAAATCAATCGCTTTATTCTTTAGGTAAAAATGCTTCTGCTTAAACTTAAGACCAATGCTAAAATTAAGAATTCAGGGTTTAGAGTTTCTTACTTGAATCAAGTATTTTGAAATTGGTTTATGAAAATCCGTACTTACCATACATTTGACACCGCTACGGCTTGATACGACACCACACTGTGGTACAGGGTATTATGACTTTGTGCATTTGTTTGTAACGCCCAAAAAGAGAAAAAATAGAACCATAGTTTATTATGCCGATAAACATAGAACCACTTTTTGATTTAGCCATGTCCGTCTTTCTGTCTGTCTGGCTGTCCATGTATTCTTGTGATCATTGTGCAGGTCGTATTTATGGTCTGATAGTGATGAAATTTAGCACAGTGCTTTTATTTGGCCCAGGAGGATCCCTATTGAAATTGGTCGAAATCGGTTGAGATTTAGATGTAGCCCCCATATATATGTTATCGCCTATTTACATGTAAGCGCTGTAGAAACTGTATTTTATATCCGATAAGTACGAAATTCGGCAGAGAGAGTTTTTTTTATTACATGAATGAACACTACCAAATTCGGGGAAAATCCTTTCAGATTTAGATATAGCCCCCCCACCCCCCCCCCCCCCCCCAAAAATGTTTCACCCGATTTGACATGTAAGCGATGTAGAAACCTTATTATATATCCGATCAGTACGAAATTCGCAAAGAGAATTTTCCTATTACATGCATGAACACTACCAAATTCGGGGAAAATCCCTTCAGATTTAGATATAGCCTCCATATATATGTTTCACCCGATTTGATATGTAAGCGCTGTAGAAACCGTATTTTATATAAGATAAGTACCGTATTTTATATAAATTCGGCAGAGGGAGATTTCTTATTACATGTATGAACGCTGCCAAATTCTTATTGCAATGCCCATTTTCGCATTATTAGGGAGGTGTAGGATATTATATTGTCGGCCCCGCCCGATATATAATATCCTACAATATTTTCACTAAATGTTAACTCTTTGTGGGGGATGTACTAGAAGGAGTGGGCCAATACGGCCCATCTTCGAACTTAGCCGGAGATAGAAGAAAATATTACCACATACCAAATTTGAAGTCAATCGGTTACTCCTTTCGAGAGTTATCGTCCACACCAGCCAGCAGACAGACAGACGGACGGACATTGCTCATTCGACTTAGAATGACCCAAAACGGATATCCGCCGTACATACTTAGGGTCTTAGGTCACTCATTCGATGTGTCACACTTTTGGGTCGTAGTAAATTATAAAGGGTGGTTACATTTTAAGGGCCGATGTTGATTTTTAATAAAATTATTGTCATTTCTTTTTATGGAACAAAATATCGGCCAAATGGCCGCCGCGACCTCGGCGGCACACCTCCATCCTATGGTCCAAATTTTCAATGAGGCATAATTGAGGTTCTATGCCGTTAATGTGCCGAATTATCTCATCCTTTAGCTCTTGAATTGTTGCTGTCTTATCGACGTACACCTTTTTTCAAATAACCCCAAAGAAAGAAGTCCAACGGTGTCAAATCACATGATCTTGGCGGCCAATTGACATCGCCACGACGTGAGATAACACGGCCATTGAATTTGTTGCGCAAAAGAGACATTGTTTCGTTAGCTGTGTGTGCAAGTGGCTCGGTCCTGTTGAAACTACATATTGTTCACATCCATATCTTCCAATTCGGGACATAAAAAGTTCGTTATTATCTCACGATAGCGAACACCATTCCATTAACTGCCTGACCGGCCTCATTTCGAAGAAGTATCCCCGATGAAAAAACTTTAACGCGTTGCTCGATTGTGTATCTTTCCATGGTTCAAATTGAGTTAGTCTGAAATTGAGAAAAGTCAAATGAAATGCAGAAAAAACTTGACGTTTAGGCGTGGTTCACATTCAACACTTACAATTTAACCACCCTTTATATGTATACCCTCCTCTCTAAGGTATGGGGATAAAAAGTTCTTAGGTCTACGACACAAAAAAATGTTGTTGCATAGTGTAATGTCTAAATATGATTTGTGTCATGTGGCCACATGGCGCTGTGCGGCATGAGGTTCGAACAAACTTATAATAATTTATCTATACCGTTCACCGTTCATCGTTGACAGTAACATTCTGCCCATCATAATTTTTGAAGATATATAGACCAGTGACGCCGCTGTCCCGTAATCGCACTAAACAGTAATTTTCTGCGGATGTAATGGGGTTTTGGACAACAGCTTGTGGATTATCTTCACTCCAAATGCGACAACTCTGCTTATTTAAGTACCCACTCCCACTAAAAGTGAGCTTCATGGCTAAAGTTTGATCAGCAGAACTATTATTTTGAAAATAATTTCAATAATGTTCTAGCTTTGCTCTCATGCAAATCTATCCATGATGAAATGGTAAACCAAATTAAACAAAAAGCTGATGTAATCTGTTAAATCAGTTGTCAAATAAAGCAGTGTTACCAACTCAAAGATTTGAACCTGTAAAAGAACAACCTGCATTTGGTTGTCTTCCAACGAGGTATTTGTATTTTTTTTTTGAACACGTGAGTATAGGAGCCACTCTAATGTAAACTCATATATACTTATATTCGGATACATATATGTACTTACTTTTGAATGGTTGTACGTATATATTTCGAGGTAAACCTTATGCATATTAACTTAATTTATTTGCATTAAGGGAGTAAAATGATTTATGGTTGATGGTTTTTGTTTTGATGTTGTTTATTAGACTACGTTTAGCAAAAAAAACTGTTGGTCCAATATATATACTCGTATATATATTCAAATGAACACGCAAAAGTATCTAAAAGATCATTTACTATGACAAATAATCACAATCCATTAATCAAAGGATGATTGAGTACAGTTTAAAGGATAGCATTATTAACCGTAAACTATGGAGTAAACATAAAAAATAAAAATATTATTTTTGTGTAAAAGAAATAATTTGTTGATCCATTAATTTACAATTCCTAATTCCCTAAATTAATTTCCAAACATTAACCCTACGGTATCGTTGAATTTGCAGAAGGCCATCTTGAACCCTTAGTCCGGCCCTGAGTCTAATGAATGTAAATCTATATATAGAGTTAGTGTGTCGTTTTTCACACTTAGTTAAAAAACTATTTATAGATAATTATATTCATGACACAGCGAAGTGTTAATAGTGTTACAGATTATAACCACGTTTGATAATTAACTGTAAACTTTGCTCCAAATAATTGTATGCTACAAAGGCATAGGTTAAATGAACAATAGCGTGTTGTGAATCCATCTAATGTTATGAAAGGAAGCAAAGGAAGTTGTGAGATATATGAAAATCATGTGACACCTAAATAAAGGTAGGTTCAGTTGTATCGAAAACACAAGATACTGCACTCCGGAGCCAAGTAAACACATACCACGATAAGTATTTCGATCTTGCGTGGGGATACAATGTTTTGATATATGTAGCTTAGGCCGGGTCGATTTGTGGGGAGGCAAAAAAGTCGCCATTGCTCACTGAAAATCGTATTCTAGGGATCAAAATAAGAAACTTTGCCGAAGGAACCATACCTCTAAAACGAATTCTGATGTCTCGGAAAAAATCCCACTTTGACCCATTTAGAGTGCTCCAATCGAGTCCAAATGTATGACCGACCCCCACTAACTTTGGAGGCCCGACCCACCCATGCCAGTGGCACACCCCCTGGAACCCCGTGGGGGTTCCATACATTTGGACTCGATTGGAGCACTCTAAATGGGTCAAAGTGGGATTTTTTCCGGGACATCAGAATTCGTTTTAGAGGTATGGTTCCTTCGGCAAAGTTTCTTATTTTGATCCCTAGAATACGATTTTCACTGAGCAATGGGCGATTTGTAAATCGACGATTTCGTTCTGCAGAGAATATTGCTGCTGTAGCCGAGGATGTCATGGAAGCGCCGTCGACATCGACCAGACGACGTGCCACGCAAATGGGTATCAGTCGACTGTCTCTACAGCGAATTTCATTTTCATTTTCATTTTATTTATTAACATCAATACAAAGTAAGCCAATTGGCCAATTATACATGTATTGTAAGAAAAAAAAAAACTATGTATAAAATAACAAAATTAAAAATATTTTAACAAATATTAAATAATAATAAAATTTAGAAGGCTCCCCAGCCATATGAACATTGCAAAAAGGCATGTATTAAGAATTTGGGTCCCATAGCAATCAATAGGAAGTTATGAGCATTAAGATAGTTAAGGTAAAATACCATTTAGATAGTTCATTACCTTTTTCTTGTAAGAAGAATAATTGTAAGAGAATAGTTTAAGCAAATTAGGTAAAACGTTCCAAAATCGATATACCCTTACCATAAATGAATGCTCATAAATCGATGAGTGCACCAGAGGAATATCAATTTGTACATTCCGCGTGGAATTAATAAAAGAAAACTGATTCACTAACATTTGTGGCTGTGACGATTTCATAATTTTATAAAAATGAAGTACTATACGTAGATTGAGATAATCACGAAAATAACATCCAAGAAACGAGTGAGCTAATTCCGTAACACGGTAATGGTCATTTATTCTCAAATCGTAGACATAACGTACAACCTTCCTAAAAATCCTCTCAATTTTATCACAATTATAGGACCAAGTCCCAGAGTAAACTTCAATTCCATAATTCAACAAAGACATCAACAAAGAATGGCCCAAACGATATCTTACTTGTCGCGGAGTATATGCTTTTAAAGAGTATAATCTTCTTAAAATTAGACAGACTCTATTCGCAAGGCAATTTATGTGGCTACCAAAATTAAGATTGGAATCTAAAGTCACTCCAAGGCATTTAAGGCAATCTACGAATTCTATTGACTGGTCATTAATGAAAATACAGGGGTATGAAATGTTGCGATTTCGCAAATGGAAATTCATAGCTCTGGTCTTAGCTGGGTTGATCTGTAGACTATTTGCAGACATCAAATTAGTTATGAATTCAAGATGAATATTAATAAAGTTCTCGGCAGTATTTGATCTAAATAACAGTAAAATGTCATCCGCAAAGACATAGGGTTGACAAAAACTATTTTCCATTTGCGAAATAACATCATTAAGATAAATCAAAAAAAGTATGGGACCTAAAACTGACCCCTGAGGTACACCAGAAGTAACAATACTAACACTGGAACTACTCCCATTAAAAGACACATACTGAGACCGATCCATTAAATATGAATAAACTAATCTACAAGCTGTTTTCGAGAAGTTAAATCGATCACGTAGTTTTTCTATAAGGATAACGTGATTTATACGGTCAAATGCCTTAGAGAGGTCTAACGAAACTAAAGTACAGCTATCGTGTGTGTCCATTTGTTGTCTTACAGAATCAGTAAGAGAAAGCAAGGCTGATGTAGTATTATGGTTTTTTCGGAAAGCAAATTGATTAGGATGAAAAAGAGAGAAACGCTCACAATGCTCCAAAATCTGAATCTTCATTAGATTTTCCATAATTTTGGACATAACTGGCAGTATTGTTATAGGTCTCAAATCGTCATTTCCGTGATTACCATTTTTTGAGATTGGTATAACACGTCCCAGCTTCCAAGCAACTGGAAAATTAGATACAGTAAATATAGTATTTATTAGATGGAGGAGCAGCGGTGAAATAAGTGGAAAAATGATTTTTAAGAACTTTATCGGAATCTTATCATGACCTGAAGCATTTGATTTTATAGAACCAACTGCCAGAGCTAAGTCGTGCTCAGTTATAGAATGAAAAGAGAAAGAATCTGAAGTTTCCAAAAAATTATTAAAATTAAAAGATTGATTATCATTAGGATTAAGATTCTCCATGAAAGTGGCAGCAATAGATTCCACATCTGTTCCATATAGATTTACGTTATCCCGACCAATACACCCCAACCTGCGAATTTTGTTCCACATTTGAGAGGAATTTACACCTGTAAACAAATTTTCTCCATACTTAAATCGTGCTTTTCTAATAGTTGATTTAGCTTTATTCCTTAAGCGACAGTATTCCTTCCAAGTTTCACTAGTTCGACTCCTAAGATATGCCCCATATGCAATGTCTCTATGTCTTCTAGCCTGAACAATCTGTCTTGAGTTCATCCACCCTGTATCATCAATATTAGACCTAGTTCTAGATATGGGTACAAAAGCATGTAGGGCATTAACAACATCATTCACAGTAGACAACTGAAGATCAACATCATTTGTGTAAAACAAGGGAGTTACATTAAGTTGATTAAAATGTTCAATAAGACCATCAATATTTAAACTATTGTAATCTTTGTACTCTGTCCAATGATCACGTAGTTGAGAAGAGAAAGTATATGAAATAAAAATAAAACTGTGATGAGAGGAGAAAAAAGGAAATTGTACCTGACCTTTATGGGCAAGATTTGACGAATGACTTACTAGAAAATAATCAAGTAGAGAAGTACTATTATTGGGTAAATATAGATGAGTCGGCAGACAGTTGTGAACACATTCAAGACCACACCTGGAAGCAAGGGTTCGCAAATGTGAAGATTTAATAGGGTCAAAAAGATTATAATTAAAATCTCCCATTACAATGATATTTGAGAAACGGTCAAACAGATTACTATGAATATCCTCAAAAACGTCAACACAGCCAGTAGGTAGATAAACCACACCAACAATGACAGAAGTATCGCTACCAAAAATCTCTACAAATAACGACTCGCAAACACCATACTGCATTCCTCGGTAGACTACTCTATAACGTAATTTGTTTGAGATATATAAACAAACACCCCCAGCTCTCCTAGGATGAACATTTCCATAGCGATTTATATCACTAGAACGATCATTTCTGACCAAATTATAGTTAGGAATAGTCAAAGAGCTAGAATAAATGTTAGATTTGAACCAAGTTTCAGAAACTCCAATCACATCTAGACCTGAATCAAAAAATGTGTTTTTGAATTCCTCAAGTTTTGCATTGGAGTTTGAAGGATTTAAGCTTTGGGCATTGATATGTCCAATATTTAAATTGCGAGAAAGAGAGGAGAAATTAGACTTCAACAAACTATTATTGCTAGCTATAGGACCAAGATTATAATTATGAGTCACTATACTTTAAGCAATATTCATATTTAAGGGGGAGCCAAGTATTATTTCTAACAATATATATTATAAAATAATTCAAAATTAACATTTTCAATATGAAATTCAAATTCATTTAAAGTGGTTCCCACTTGACTGATTATTAAAAGATAAAAAAATACAATGTGGAAAAGAGATCAGTAGAAAAATGTTGAATAATAAATACATCAGGCAAACAATAATTGTTAAGAGTTAGATTTAAACAAGTCAATGCATTCTTGATAATTTAGAATTTTAACTTCATTATTCATCATAATTATCTTTGTTTTCAGAAATTCGCGGTTTATAATGCTATATCCTTTTATTTTGTGGTCATGCTTAAACTTCCAGCAAACTCTCAGTAATTTGGTAGCAAGTGTAGAATAGTTGTCGTTCAAGTACACCCGACTATCATCATCACCACCAAGAACATCGGAGATTTTAAGTGATTTCGATTTAAAGTATGCCGACATCAATTTATCGCGTTTGTAAATGTCTCTAAATTTGACAAGGACTGCATTGCGATTTTTTATATACATCACATTAAGTATATCGGCAGGAGTAACATCAACTTTTAAATGCGCACATAAAAACACCACCATCTCATTTAGGCTGTCCAATTTGTCAGAGAGGCCCGTTATGATAATGTCCGGTCTATTTAGCCTATGCTGTAGGGCATGATTAAACATTTCTAGCTCTAAGAATTTGGTTTTGTTAGCTATATCATGATCAAACACTAGATTCTTGCAGTTTGCGACATCTTGCTTTAACTCCTCCATATTTCTTGACAGTTCAGCTCGTATCTCAACAACAAAAGTCTCAAATTTAGATTTTATTTCCATATTTTCCCTCTTCATTTCATCAGCATGGGCACGGAGACTCTCTCTAAGATTGGCAAATTCCTTCCGCATCTCAGTTTTAAACGCAAGGTCCGAATTATCTGGTGGATTTTCCATACAACGCGTACATGTATAGGCTAAGTTACGATTTTTGTCCAAGGTACTAAATAACGTCTTAGAAACATTCTCACAATCATCATGGAGCCAAGTATTGCATGTCCTGCACAGCAGGCATCTGGTCCCAGTGGTTTCAAGATTACAAATTCCACAAGGAAAAGACATTATTATTTTTCAGCAACAACAAATTTGTAGAAAAAAAAATGGCAGTCGATCAAATTAAACAGCAAACAGCAGAAATAAGTTTTGTTATTGTTTGGTAGCCTTTTAATGATCAGCTGATTCGTATATCAGACGACTAGGCCAAATACAAGTAGTAATCGACGGCGTTAAAAATCAAAACAGTGGCGGCGGTAGCAGATTTCACAAAACAGTAGGGTAAAAATCGTCGGCGTCAAGCATTACAGTTTAGAAATAATCAAAGCTCAATGATAACTGATCAACACCAATAGCAGCGGCTTATAAGATGGAAACAAACTGATGTATTTCTCGACTTTGTAGTTAATGTCGATAGCAATAATTGCACAACAACAAAGAGTTCACAGATCCGCACAATATAAATGAAGAATTTTCTACTCTTAAATGAGAATATTCAGAAAAACTTCATGCATCCGGAGAAAGCAATTTGGTCCTTTATAAGTTTATCACTGAACGAGATCACTAGCACACCGGAAAGTTAAATTTTTTAATATTCAATCAAGAGGGTTTTATAATGCGTCTACCACAACATAGTGTTGCCAACTTTCTCCTCAATTTTGGTACAAGATTTGAAGATGTTTCCGTACAAAGTCCAGACGGTGCATCAGCTGTTAGCTGCTGACCGCCAATCGCGTCTAACATACGCTCAAGCCATCCTTAATCACCACCAAGAGGAAGATGATTTTTCATCAAAAATAATCATGAGTGATGAGGCCCATTTCCATCTTAGCGGGTGCGTAAATAAGCAAAATTTACGCTTCTGGGGCACTGAAAATCCGCGTGTAACCCACGAAGAGCCTTTACACCCGCTCAAAGTCACTGTATGGTGTGCTGTTTTCGTTGGAGGAGTCATCGGACCTTTTTTCTTCGAAGACGTCGCGGGCCAAACGGTTACTGTGAATGGTGAGCGCTACAGAGCAATGATCAACGAGTTCTTTTTGCCGCAACTTGATGAATTGGGATTGGAAAACATGTGGTTCCAACAGGACGGTGCAACGGCACACACTGCATATGCCACAACCGATATGCTGAAGGATGCATTTCGCGGGCGCCTAATCTCCCGTTTTGGCGATTTGCACTGACCAGCAAGATCGCCTGATTTGACCGCTCCAGACTTCTTTTTGTGGGGCTTTTTGAAGTCGCGGGTTTATGTCAACAAGCCTCAGACTCTTGCAGCTCTTAAAGACAATATCCGTCAAGAATGTGAGGACCTATCGCCGGAAGTTTTGGCCAAAGTGATGTAAAATGCCATAAAAAGGGATCAAATGACAATCAACTGTGGCGGCGGCCATTTACATGACATCATATTCTCGACTTGATGTAAAAAAAATTAAAAGACCAAATAAAAATAATCCACAAAAAGAATCAAAGTTTTTAATTTTTTTTTTAAATTACAGCCAAAAAACATCGAAAGGTTACTTTTGCGCCACCTTGTACATATAGCATCTTACTTATTGTGATTCCTACGGTTCTCATCTACTATATATATACTACATTTTTATACCCTCCACCATAGGATTGGGGGTATATTCATTTTGTCACTCTGTTTGTAACACCTCTAAATATTGATCTGAGACCCCATAAAGTATATATATTCTTAACCGTCGTAAAGTTCTAAGACGATTTAGCTATGTCCGTCTGTCCGTCCGTCCGTCCGTCCGTCTGTTGTAATCATGCTACAATCTATAATACTTGAGCTAAGTGGCTGAAATTTGGTATAGATACTTCTTATAGCTGCAGGTATGTTGGGATTGCAAATGTGCAATATCGGTCCAATTTTGGATATAGCCCCAATATATGGCATCTTCCCGATTTGACTTCTTAACGTCAAAGAAACCACAAATGTCAAGTAGTCGGGCTAAAATTTGGTAACTGGGATTTATTTATACCCGGTATCCTTCACACGAGCAACGGTAGTCATAGGTCCATGTTTTTATATAGCTCCCATACATACGTGTAATGAGTTTATTAGTACCCGTAATCATTCACGTACGATCCAACCTAACGCTTTTACTTGTTATTAATTTCTTTGTTATTTTGTGAAGATTTATAGTTATTATGTATGTGTATTCTGAACCAAGGATGGATCATTTGTCACAAAAAATGTAATGATGAAAAATTTAACGATTCTGAGATATTGCGATTTAAACTATTGTTTTCGCGAAAAGAGACTGAAAAAACTGTTTACGTAAAACTAGTAGTTATTTAAAGAAAACTCCACGGAAAATGCCTTAAGAAACGATATTTTCAATATTTAATTTCTTTTGCTTTGTAGCATTAAAATTTGCTTGAAAAACCATTACGGAGGAAAAATTTAATTTTTGCTGAACTTTAGCCTCCTGCGCTCAATTTTCAAATATTGTGGCCATCACGCCGACATTTTCTGAGAATTTGAGAAATGTCTAATATTTAGCATACTTATTTATTTTCCAAAATGTAAATGAAATTACGCCGTTATAGAACGAATTTCATAAAACTGTTAAAGTATAAACCAGTAAGGAAAGACAGAAAGTCGGGCGGGGCCGACTATATAATACCCTACGCCTCCCTAACAATGCAAAATGGGCATTGCGAAAAGAATTTGGCAGTGTTCATACATGTAAGAAGAATTTCGTACTTATCGGAAGTAAAATACGGTTTCTAAAGCGCTTACATGTCAAATCGGGTGTAACATATCTATGGGGACTAGACCGTTTATAGCACATGATGCAAAAAGTGAAAGTTGCTGCGACCTTTGATTTCCGGACCGAAAAAGTTTCCATTTGGCCTACAAGACTTCCATAAAAATTTTTGTGCCGATCGGATAACCATAGGGTCTGCCCAAAGTTCATTCAAAATTTAGAACACACTTTATAGGGGAAATATTTTTTTTATTATTATTACATTTCTTTGTATTATTAATTAATAAATAGTTTTTAAATATTAAGATCGCTGAAAAAAAAAAACAAAAAATACAATTAATTCAATATTATATTAGATCTTACTTGTTATGTGAGGGACATTTTCTACGATATTCTTCAATGCACTGTAATATAAATTGATTTTGTTCTTCGTCTTCGGGCTCTGTTGATTGCAGATGCCTAACCATTTTTCGTTTCTCTTCGAGTGAAACATCCGAATCGAAAAATGCCAAAGCCATTGATTCTAGGGCCAAATAACACAAATGATTTTTCCATTTCTTCAAAACCGCTTCAGACACATCTTGTCTTTCAACAAGTGTATATCTTGATTTGGTGCTCGTATGGCATTTTGCATGTAAACCACGCCCACTGGACTCTCGTTTTGTCAATGCAAACTGCTCTAGAAATAGGCATATTTTTAAGGCATAAATGCCTTTTCCCATGAACCTTGTGTGGGATGTTGGACCAGGTGTTCGGAAGTTATCGCCGACACCACCAAGAAACATTATTGTTAATTGTAATAGTTCCTTGTAATCAGCTCGGATTTGTGTTTCATTTAGCTGTTTAATGCAGAATTTCTTAATGACTTCGCAGTCAGCATTACTTACTTTTGAGCGTACAGTTGGATCTTCGAGTCCGTTTTTAAACGATTTGTGGTCGAGACTTACCCAAACGGCAGCAAAACGATTAAAAATAGGCACTTCAGGACCACAAGTCGCCGAAGTTTAACCTCAAACACATGTTTCAATACTATCTCCATCATGTGATGAGAACATGGGAACTTGATTAATTTTCGATCTAATTTGTTCTGCAACAAAATGCACGATCCAGTGTTTTGACCTGTATTTGATGAGTGTATCATGAACGACTCTGGCCATCTTTTCTCCAGTACCAGCCGGGATTTTGGGGGCGCCCAAAAATGTTGATGTGTAGATCGATTAATCACAAGCTCACCAACAGTGGTCAGAGGCGTCGCAGCATTATACATTACAGTTATCACATCATGAAATATCTGTCTGTTTGTCGGCAGTTTGGCTCCAGATATTGTATGTGATACATGCCCAACTGATTCTATGGTGCGAAATTTATCACTGGATCTAGTAACCATTTTGGATGTGGTCGGTCTGGATACAAATAAGAATATGACTAAAATTAATTTTTGTGCGAAGCTGTCCCTTTCTCAATTCACTTAGGCTGGAGGCAGAGCGCGTTCTGTAAACGACCCTGTTGCATGGCCGTATAGCGCGCAGCAAAGTTCTGCTTATGTTTTCTTATTTGACCAGTAGAAAAATGTCGGACTGATGCGAAAAATCAACTATCATGCAAATCCGTTGTTTTTTTATGCATGCACAAGCATGATCTATTTTTTATTGTGATTGCATAGAGGCCATGTCGGTGTGCATGCATGCCCTGTCATGACGTAAAATTCAAATGAAAACTGCTGTAACTTTTTCGTTTCTCGGTCGATTTTGATTGTTTACGACTTGTAAGAAAGAAATTTTTATTCAAAGATCATTTAAAAACTTTTCATGCTAATAAAATATTTTTTAATTGCTTGAACATGTGACATTTGATAAAAACCCAAATTTTGTTCATGTAAAGTGAGTTTTGTGTTTTCAAACAACTTTGGGCAGACCTTAGCGTTATCCAATCGGCACCAATTTTTTTATTGGAGGTTTGTAGGTTAAATGGAAACTTTTTCGGCCCGGAAATCAGAACCGAAAAAATAATAAATGGTCTAATGGGGACTATATCTAAATCTGAACAGATTTTTTCCGAATTTGGCAGTGTTCATTTATGTAATAAGAGAACTCTCTCTGCCAGATTTCGTACTGATCTGATATAAAATACAGTTTCTACAGCGCTTACATGTCAAATCGGGCGTTACATATATATGGAGGCTATATCTAAATCTGAACCGATTTTTACCAATGTCAATAGGGATCATCCATGGGCCAAAACAGAGCACTATGCTATATTTCATCACAATCGGACAATAAATACGACCCGCACTTTGATCAGAAAAATACATGGACAGACAGACGGACATGGCTAAATCGACTCTGAAATAGATTCAGTGTCGATCGGTATAATAAACTATGGTTCTATTTCATCTCTTTTTGAGCGTTACACACAAATGCACAAAGTCATAATACCCTGTAGCACAGTGTGGTGTATTGCTATTGCTCACACGTCGTTTGAGCTGTAAATAATATAAACTAGAAGTCCATACTTAAATCGCTGGTACATCCTAATGTATGTGTAACATTCAATTCCAATCCTAAAGGTATGCTATAACTTCTTTTGCGAATATTTATCGAGAGCGCCATCTAAGAGTTAGTAGTTGCATTCGTATCATAATGTTTAATGTGGCTGCGGAGTCGAGCCAAAACTACTCGACTCCGACTCCCGGAGTCGAATTTTAAAATCATTTCACTCCGACTCCGGCAGTGAAATAACATAAATTTCTGAAATTATATTTCTACTTAGACGTGAATTCATGTTTTTGAAAATATGATATAGCTTTGTTAAAAAAAAAACAGAAAAAAGGCATTCAATACCAGTAATTAAATAAAATTGTATTATTTATTTATTGATGCTTGACTTGCAAGCTGCAACTAATATGACAATTCTTTCAACATGAAATCATGATAAAATTTCCATCAATAACTGCTTCTGTTTGAATATACCGCAATTTTTGGAAATTATGTTCGCTTCTAGCAACGAGTTCATTCGTTAGTTATTATACCCTACACCACACTATGTATGTTACAGGGGGTTATAAATTAGTTGTTTAGCAGTTGTTTGTTTTAACTCACACTAGGGATTAAACCTATTAGAATTGGTCAAAATCGGTTTAGATGGAAATTGCCCCCATATATAAATGTTTCTATAAAAAATTGTATTTATATTTACAATATCTGAGCTTATTCTGCTCTAACAAGGTGTTGTACGGTATCATATAGTTGGCTTCGTCCGACCTTCCCTTACTTGTTTGGTACACGCTTAATAATATCGTATAGTCTTGCAAAAATACTTATTTTGTAGCTAAATATAATACTATGCAACAAAATTTTTGTCCAAGGGATGTGGCTAACAGTTTCTGGTGCAATTACGTGTCACAAACACGAAAACAATATTTAAAAAAAAATTTTATGGTAAATTTTTTTTTAATTTTTTTTTTAAATTCCAGCTTTCATGGAAAGTACATTCAGTATTTAGACCATAGTTTTTGACATTCATTCAGTATTTGGACCTGATTGAGCCGTGTTATGCCTCAAACTAAAGGGAATTATGAGGGCTACTTTTGGTGCAAATATCGCTTTCACGTAGAATCGTTGGTTTAGTAACAGTCGTCAAAAATATGAGAAAAACATGATTTTTTTTAAAAAACACTTTTTCCTGGTACACAAGAAAACTATAAAAAATAAAAAAAAATCTAAAACATTATTTTACAAAACATCATTTTTAAAAATCCAGCATGCTAACGAAGAAAACACTGTCTATTTAAAAAAAATCTATGGATAGATGTAAAAGTTGTGAGCCATTTTGTAAATGTTAGGGAAATTCAAAAAAAATCTTGTTTCAATTCGCCATATGTGAGAGAGACATATAAGAGACATTGCTCTTGCATTTTAATTTATGAGGATTGATGTCAGACATTATAAAATTATAGAGAGGACGAGGTTTTATGGCCGTTCGTAACCCTCCATAAAACATGATATGCAATGTGAGCGTTATATTGGATGAGATCCGCTCAGATAGAGGGTTATTCAACAATATTTGTAGTTTCTTATTTATGAGGTTTCCATTCAGTTACGCCTTTTAGGGGCATGGACATCCCAGTCGTATATACAGGTAGTAAAATTATACAAGGTAGTACGCGGCAGTCTTGAAAATATTGGGTGTCTACTTTCGAAGCAAACTATATGTCAGCTACAGGTACTGCAACTTATGTACCTTAAACCCGGAATTTATGAATGACATTTCTTAATAATAAATTAGTGTAATTCAGCGCCTTAAAGAGATAAGTCGATTTTCTGAAAAATATTACAAAGTTATATTTCGAAGTATGAGTAAAAGGCAAAAAACTTTTCAATGTGTAAATGATCCCGACAATTTCTGCGGAAAATAGGTAATTAAAAAAATCGACGTGCGTTTAGTAAAATAATAAAAGAAATATATGTTAAAAATAAGAACGAACCGTTGACACCTAGTATTTTGTGTAATTCGCGCCATGTAAATCTTACTCGATGGACTAGTGGAAGAATGCGGTAAGTACTTTACAATTAATGTATTACAATATTTTGTGGAATAAAACGTTTTAATTTTAGACTTCACGTGCAATTTGGAATGCCAATGATTTGGAGACAACCATTCATTCACGACACGGACTGCTATTTTTGTATAAGTTAATAGATTGGAGTAGGAAGTGTCCAAGTGTAGCTAACAGCCTAATAACGGAAACATCATCAAGTTCAACTGAGTACTCAACCCTGAGCAATTCAAGTTTGTGTCAGAAGTCATCGCTTTTAACTCAGTTTCAACTCATTTATCTACACTAACAAAAAATCGTACTGAAAATCAATGAATTTTTCGTAAAGTTTAAGATTTCGGCAATGATTTCGAGCCAAAGACAATCGTTATAAAAATAAGAAGGTTTTATAGTTAATTTAAAGACGTGAATAGTACTTGTTTTGAGGATGCATTTCATAGAATTAAGAATTTTGGGTAATAAAACTAATTAAGTTTGGTCTTAAACTAAGCACATTTTTGGGTAAATTTAAGTATGGCGCGTGCTTATTTTAAGTAAAATATCATATAATTAAAAACATTATGTAATAAAATTTAAAATGTTTGTCCTTGACATAAGAATATACTGGTAATTAATTTAAGGAATACATGAATTTAAATACAGTTTTTTTAAATATGTATGGAAAATTCGTTACATTATATTGATTATAATGTTACTGTTTTAAATGAATCATTTTCTTTGAAATCATTTACTATTCATAGAAAATTCAATAACACAACACTTTATCTTTCTAAATAAAAATTTTATTTGTTATATTTCATGTTGGAAAATACAAAAAAAAATATAATACATATTACGGATAACCTTGAACATTTTATAATTTAAAACAATATGTAATTGTATAAAGACAAATCGGCCAACACACTATGAAGTTTGACTTTTATTCGAATATTGTATTGTTATGTTTCGATTCTATAGCGGGATTCGTTTCTCTATTTGTTGTCCATGAACAATTTTTATCGGAACCGACCTTAATGATTTTTAACCTAGAATTTGGCTGGAATTTAAATAGAAATTATATAAAACAAATATTATATTTGTAAATTTTTATTTCCCCACTGCATTTTTCATATATCCAAATAAAGTTCAATTGCGCGAATTAAAATAAAAATAATTTGAATAGAAATCAAACAGAATGATTTATATACGATAAAGTATTAAAATAAATTTTATCATATAACTGTCACAAAATGTTGAAAGATAAGAGATATATTAAAATCTTTGGAATATACTTACATACACTGAAATATTTAGTCACTCTTCTACGACACAAATTCGCATAATAGATCCATACAAAATTTGCTGTACTAAAAGTTAAAAAAAATATTTATGTAAGATATTATTAATAATAGAAACTGATTGTTTTGAAAGTGGCGAAAGTGACATTTTTCATATAAATTGAGTTATCAAAAAAAATTTTCTCAAAAAAATCAATCGTGACTTCGATTTTAAAATCTTAAGTTTTGTTAGCAAACAAAACTACAAAAACTTATTAAAATTACTTCTGTAAAACAAAACCTAATGCTGCTTATGACATTCTTAACCCTGGTGTTAGATTAGCAAATCTGTACGAATCCTAGATTAAGAGTCCATTTGGTCAACATTACATTTTTCATATAAAATGAATATGGAAGACAATATTTTATATTTATTTTTATTCACTACTTCGTGAAACGAAAGCAGCTTTATTTTTGATTTTATTTTATTATTACAATTATTTTTGAGCAAAAACGCTTATTATTTTGATTTTAGTAAAACAAAAATATCCCTTGGACCAAATTATAAGGCAATATATATACACACATATATTACCGTTTATAAAGGAAACGATACAAAAATTGGACCAAATGGGCCTAATCTAACAGCAGGTTTAATTATGAAGTACTTATGAACACGAAATCAAGGAAAAATTTAAACTAAACATCAAAAAAGGAAAAAAATCTTTTTAAATAAATTATATTTGGAAAACTTTTTAACAATAACTTTGTTTGTGTGAAAACACGTATTTTATATGTGAACGTCAGTTCGCAAATATATTTTTTTCTAATACATTAATATATGCGCTCCAAATTAAATTTCTTGATTTTCAAATAAAATATATTTGTTCAGAAATACATAATACTTACAAATATTGTTTCCAAATCTATTTCCTTTCAATTCAAACATTCCCATGTAGGTGTATGCTCACTTATTTTTTGCAAGTTATAAATGGCATTCAGCACTGCATTTTTCATATATCCATCACATTTATCTTCAAATATTGCGTGATCTAAAATTAAAATAATTAAATTTTTTCTGAAAATAAATCAAATAAAATTATCTATAAACAAAAAAAAATGCAAATAAATTTTATCATATCACAATTGGAAAACGCTGAAAACTAAGAGAAATATTTCAACCGTTCATATATAATACTTACGTTGAATATTTTGTAAAATTTGCCACTCTTCTCACAAAAGACCCATTCTAAAATTGTTTTATTAAAAAAATTAAAAAAGATAGTTATATGTATAACATATTATTAATAATAAATTTCTATATTGCCATAAATAATTTTACATTTCTGCATTATGCGCTGGTATTTTTAATAAATAAATACTTTCAATTAAAATGTGTTTTGTTAATTTTGTAATTGCCAATAAGATGTTTATTTCAGGATAATAATATTATTTTTCACGTACCTAAATATTTTCCCATTGTCTCTTTCAGTATTACAAAATCTATTACTCACATTTTTGTCATCCATTTGGCACAAATCTCTTCACAGGACTTACAAACAAGATCTCCTTCAAATACGCATGTACATCACCATAAATAACATACAGCAAAAATAACTATGACACACGCACTCCCTTATCACAGAGATCGATGGTGACGCCGACGGCATAACCACATGCATACACACATGTACACGACGGTTTCATTTGTTGTTGTTGCTATGTTTTAGCAAAAATAACTGTTAACAGCCCATATTACAATTATTTTCGGTGCAATATGCATGTATGTATGCACGTATACTTACATATTCACAGCAATCAAATTTTTTCACAATCCGCGTCCCGAAAACAGACAACCGTTTCCTTCCATCGCTTCTAAATAACTGACGATTTTAAAGAAAACGAACAACAAAACTGTTCTCTATTTTCTCTTCTAGCATTCCATAACAATTATTTATTCACACATTACCAAACGAAACCGATTCTCCGAGCGAGAGAGAGAGGGAGAGATTGTATAATTCTCTCGTATGTATTCTTAAATAATAATGACAATAGTCATAAAATTTATTACCAAGACAGCCTTTCCTTTAAGGGGAGCATAGCCTTAAATTTATTACTCAAATATCTCATGCTGTTAATTAAGTCCGATTCGGCATTAAAACTATGACATGTCTACGTCGTAGTGTTAATGTAGAAAATCCTTAAAAGTATTGAAATATTACTTAAAATAATGCGGATTGTCACAAAAATAATGATTTTTTTCTTTAATTTAAATGCGTACATTTAAAGAAGCGCGTACACAAAACTAATGATTAGATAGACATTAATTCAAAAAACTTTATATTAAGGAAAATTTCGTAAAAAACGTGTAAATTTTCATTATTTTAATGAAAATTGTCATTGAATTGATGCCGAGGTAGCATACTTAATATAAGAATGTGTCATCATTAGTTTTATTACTATTTTTTTTTCAGTGCATTCAATTTTAATTTTCTGTGTTTTTTCTTTAAAAAAGTAGGGAATCCGAAATGGATCACGCTTTACATTCTTTTTATAATTTCCTCTATATCTCCAAAATAAAGGGTGGTTAAATTGTAAGGGCCGATGTTGAATTTGAACCACACCAAAACAACAAGTTTTTTCTGCATTTCATTTGACATTTCTCAATTTCAGACAAACTCAATTTGAACAATGGAAAGATACACAATCGAGCAACGCTTTAAAGTTTTTTTATGCCTTTTACGAAAATGGGCGTTCAAATCAAAATGCATTTCGTGCACTTCGTGATGTTTTGTGCTCAAATTTCAGCAAACCGGGTCTGTAGGAGATGTGAAAACACCCGATATTTTGTTCCATACATAATTGAACCATACCAATATTATCATGATAAAACCAGTAAGGAAAGGCAGAAAGTCGGGCGGGGCCGACTATATAATACCCTACACCTCCCTAACAATGCGATAAGGGTCATTGCCATAATAATTTGGAATAATTGGTAAATGGGTAGAAACATATTATCTAATTCTGAAACGATAATCGCTAAATTAAGCAATATTCGTTCCTAAATTGAGAAACATCTTTCTGGAAAATTTTAATAATCGGAAGTAAAATACAACTTCTATAGCGGTTTGATACCAAATCAGGAGGAGCAATCAATATAAATCTGAACCGATCTTCCCTGAATACTCATTCATGTAAAAAGACCTCCTTCTGTCGAATTTCGTACTGATCGCATATAAAATACAGTCTCTACAGCGCCTACATGTCAAAATGGGGGGTAACGCATATATGGGGGCTATATCTAAATCTGAACCGATTTCTTCCAAATTGAACAGTGTTCATTCATATAATAAGAAAGCTCTTTCTGCCGAATTTCATACTGATCGTATTCTGCATGTATTCTTGTAATCAAAGTACAGGTCGCAATTATGGTCCGATCGTGACGAAACTTTACACATATCATTTGTTTGGACCAAGGACGATCCCTACTGAATTTGGTTAAAATCGGTTCAGATTTAGATATAGCCCCCGTATATATGTTACTCCCGATTTGATATGTAAGCGCTGTAAAAACTTTATTTTATATCCGATCAGTACGAAATTCGGCTGAAAGAGGTTTCTTATTACATGAGGGAATACTGCTAAATTCGGAGAAAACCGGTTCAGATTTAGATATAGCCCCCATATATATGCAACCCCCGATTTGACATGTAAGCTCTGTAGAAACTGTATTTTATATCCGATCAGTGCGAAATTCGGCAGAAAGAGGTCTCTTATTACATGAAGGAATACTGCCAAATTCGGAGAAAATCAGTTCAGATTTAGATATAGCCCCCATATATATGTTACCCCCGATTTGATATGTAAGCGCTGTAAAAACTGCATTTTATATCCGATCAGAATGAAATTCGGCAGAAGAAGGTTTCATATTATATGAATAAACACTTTTAAATTTGGAAGAAATCGGTTCAGATTTAGATATAGCCCCCATATATAAGTTACCCCGATTTGACATGTAAGCCCTGTAAAAATGTTATTTTATATCCGATCAGTGTCTGTATTTTATATCTGATCAGAACGAAATTCGACAGAAAGTGGTCTGTTTACATGAATGAGTATTCAGGGAAATTGGTTCAGATTTAAATATAACCTCCATATATTTACTTTTGGGACAATTTATACTTAAATAATACCCTGTACCACAGAGTGGTGTAGGGTATAAAAACGATTGGATCTAAAGAGCCAAATCGGATGAAACATATATATGGGAGCTATAGCTAAATCTTAACCGATTTTCTTCAAATTCGGCAATGTTGGTTCATGGATCAAGAAACTCTACCATTCTAAACTTCAAAACGATCGGATGTAAAATACAGCTTCTATAGGACTAAAGGGCCAAATCGGACGAAACATATATATGGGAGCTATAGCTAAATCTTAACCGATTTTCTTCAAATTTGGCAATGTTGGTTCATGGATCAAGAAACTCTACCATTCTAAATTTCAAAACGATCGGATGTAAAATACAGCTTCTATAGGACTAAAGGACCAAATCGGACGAAAGATATATATGGGAGCTATATCTAAATCTGAACCGATTTTCTTCAAATTTGGCAATGTTGGTTCATGGATCAATAAACTCTACCATTCTAAATTTCAAAACGATCGGATGTAAAATACAGCTTCTATAGGACTAATGGGCCAAATCGGACGAAAGATTTTATCACATGGGAGCTATATCTAAATCTGAACCGATTTCAACCAAATTCAATAGCGATCTTAACAGCCGCGAAATACTCTAAACTGCAAAATTTCAGAACGATCAGAGTGAAATTGCGACCTGTAGTCGACGAACAACTTTACATGGACGGACGGACGGACGGACGGACGGACGGACATCGTTAAATCGACTCAGCTAGTGATTCTGAGTCGATCGGTATACTTTAAGGTGGGTCTAGCTGTGTTATTTTAAGGTGTTACAAACATCTGCCGTGAAACAAACTTATAATACCCTGTACCACAGTGTGGTGTAGGGTATAATGAAAAATGTTGTCGTTAGAAAAACGGGGCTTTCAGGATAATACCTAAGCATAATGATGTATATATAAATTCGCACAAACACGATTTATAACATGTTTGTGAAAATTTCGTGGAATAGCAATTTTTTACTACGAAAAAAAAATAATTTGTTGTTAGGCCCTTTTGAATTTCGTTAATAAATTCGCCATTGTTGAGAGTAGGTCACTAAAAATGTGTCAGGATGTGTATTTTGATGTAGTGTGCCGAAATCCATTAAAAACGTAATTTTCATTTTTGTTGTTGTTACGCCCTTTTTCGTTTCTGATGACGACATATGTATGTACTCTTCCAACACCTGTATTCCAACAGGTGTAAATATGTCCCTCAAAATTCATTTCTTGCATTCTCATTTAAACTTTTTCCCTGAGAATCTTGGCGACGTAAGTGACGAACATGGCGAAAGGTTTCACCAAGAATTTAAGTCCATCGAGCGGCGTTACCAAGGGCACTGGGATGAAAGAATGATGGGAGATTATATTTGGTTCCTCATTAGAGAAATCGATTCCGAAATGTGCAAACGTCAACAAAGAACTCACAATTACTTCTAATGAAACTTGTTCATGTAAATAAACTCAAATGTACATAATATAAATAAAAGTAATAAATAAAATCGCTATTTAACAAAAATTAAAAAAAAAGATTTTTTGAAATTCTCTTACCTCTACCAAAAGGGCTATAATTTCTAGATTTATCCATAGATTTTTTCCCAAATATGCATTATTTTCTTCGCTAGGAAGCAAACTTTTAAAAAATAAAATAAAATATTTTTTTCGATTTTTTTTTCTATTTAAAAAGAACCTACTTTTTCCAATTTGTTTAACCACTGTTTCTAAGTGAAAGAGATATTTCCAACATTGGTAGCCCACATTACTAGCTTCAATTTAACGTATAAGTCGACCTGATCGGGCATATTCTCCAAAAATTATAGTGCAAATACTAAGGGAACTTTCGACGATAATAGTATTTTTAATAAAAAATTTTCTAAAAAAAAATTTATCCATAAAAAATTTTTGGTTTTGATTTTATATAACAGTATGCCAGAATCTATAAAAAAAAAATATTTTTTAGGTCTAGGACAAAAAAAAACATTTTTGTTGTTGTTTTTCGACTCCGACTCCGGCAAATTTCCCAGACTCCGACTCCACAGCCCTTGTGAAGTCATTCTGTAATGTTTTACAATATCTTGGAAAACATCATATTTTGTTGGATTAGTTGCCGGGAACTGGTTACAAAGCTTTTAGAAGTTATATTCTCCGGTACTGATTAAACGGCCACTAATTGGTTAGACCGGGCAACGCTATTATCACTTGTTATTGGATGTAAAATACAGCTTCTATAGGGCAGCTATATCCAAATCTGAAATTCGGCGATGTTGATCCATTGATAAATAAACTCTATCATGCTAAATTATAAAACAATTGGGTGTAAAATACAGTTTCTAATAGGACTAATGGGCCAAATCGGACGAAACATATATATATGAGAGCTATACCTGAATCTGAACCGATTTTCTTCAAATTGAGCAATGTTGATCCAATGATCAAGAAGCTATACCTTGCTAAATTTCAAAACAATTGGATGTGAAATACAGCTTCTATAGGACCAGGACCAAAGGGCCAAATCGGACGAAACATATATATGAGAGATAAATATAATTTTAAACCGATTTTCTTCAAATTAAGAAATGTTGATCCAATGATCAAGAAACTCTTCCAAGCTAAATTTCAAAACAATTTGATGTAAAATACAGCTTCTATAGGACTAAAGTGTCAAATCGGACGAAACATATATATGGGAGCTATATCTAAATCTGAACTGATGTTCTTCAAATTCAATAGGCTTATTCCCAGAAAGACTACTAAATGCAAAATTACTGCACGATCAGAATAAAATTGCGACCTGCACTCAGCGGACAACTTTAGATGGACAGACGGACGGAGAGACATGGTTAAATCGACTCCGCTAGTTATTCTGAGTCGATCGGTATACTTTAAGGTGGGTCTAGTTGTAGTATTTCAAGGTGTTACAAACATCTGCCACAAAAAAAAACTTATAATACCCTGTACCACAGTGTGGTGTAGGGTATAATTATCCATTAATGATGATACTAGAGTCGACCTCTGAGGTCTTCCTCTACACTAGAGTCGATCTCTTTACTAAAGTCGACCTTTATACTAAAATCAACTTTTGAGGTCGTCTTCTATATTAGAGTCACTCGCTCAGACTTTCACATACACAAGAGCTTTACGCAAATGTCTTCCTCTGTTCTATATTCGACCTCAGAGGGTTCCTGCCTATACGAGTCGACATCTGAGGCCTTTCTGTGTACTAAAGTCCTCCTCTATACTAGAGTCGACCTCTGAGGTCTTCATCTATACTAGAGTCGAACTCTGAAGTCTTCCTCTATACTAGAGTCGGAATCTGAGATCCTCATAGAGTCGTCCTCTGAGGTCTTCCTCTATCGTAGAGCCGAACTGAGAGTTTTTTTATGAGGTCTTCCTCTATACTAGAGTCGACCTCTGAGGTCTTCCTCTATACTAGAGTCGACCTCTGAGGTCTTCCTCTATACTAGAGTCGACCTCTGAGGTCTTCCTCTATACTAGAGTCGACCTCTGAGGTCTTCCTCTATACTAGAGTCGACCTCTGAGGTCTTCCTCTATACTAGAGTCGACCTCTGAGGTCTTCCTCTATACTAGAGTCGACCTCTTAGGTCTTCCTCTATACTAGAGTCGACCTATTAGGTCTTCCTCTATACTAGAGTCGACCTCTGAGGTCTTACTCTATACTAGAGTCGACCTCTGAGGTCTTCCTCTATACTAGAGTCGACCTCTGAGGTCTTCCTCTATACTAGAGTCGACCTCTGAGGTCTTCCTCTATACTAGAGTCGACCTCTGAGGTCTTCGTCCATAACTTTTACAAATTAGTGCACTTTTTTGGATTTACGAGAGTCTGGTGCATTTTCTTTGTAAATTTGGAAAAAATCGAAGGAGTAATAATTTTTTTATAAAGGGTTTTCCAACAAGTGGTATTAGTAGTCAAAGAAAAAAGCAAATTTTTGAGATAAATGATCGGATGTTTATTTCTTAATAAAGAGGAAGGTATGCCGTTAATAATGAAAAACAACATCAGCCAAATGGCCACCACGACCAAGCTTACAGGACCATATCCTTTTCATGAAATTTTCCATAACCAAATCGCAAAGTGGCTGCCCTATGTTCTCGATAGCCTCACGAATTCTATCTTTGAGGTCTTGAATCGACGCTGGGCTGATGGCGTAGACCTTATCTATCACGTGGCCCCAAAGGAAGAAGTCGCAAGGTGTTAAATCACAAGATCTCGGTGGTCAATTGTGATCACCTCTTCGAGAGATAACAGGGTCGGACAACTTTTCCCGTAACAGAGCAATGGTTTCGTTGCTTGTGTGGCACGTAGCGCCGTCTTGTTGAAAGTAAACGTTGTCCAGAACAATACCATTCAACTCCGACCATAAAAAATCATTAATCATCTCTCGATAGCGCGTTCGATTCACCGTAGCTGTTGATCCAACCTCATTTGCGAAAAAGTAAGGTCCAATGACCTCGCCGGACCATAAACCGCACCAAACAGTCACACGTTGAGGATGGAGAGGCTTCTCAACAATAACTCTTGGGTTTTCCGAGCTCCAGATGCGACAATTTTGCTTGTTGACGTAGCCACCGATTTGGAAATGGGCCTCATCAGTCAAGATCATTTTCGATATTTCGAATTTTAATAATTTCAATGCGTTGTTGAATCGTGTTTCGTTCCATTTTTAGTAATGGCGTAGTTTCTACTTGTCAAATGTCAAAGAATAAAAGCTTCAAAAGTGACAGCTACCGCAATATCGGCTGATTCAAAATAACACCTCTTGTTGGAAAACCCTGTATTAAAGTTTCTAAAAAAGAAGTAACAACAACAATTTTAGTATTTAAAAAAAAAATCCATAATGAAGTGGCCCTTTATGTTCTCTTTCAAACGAAGTAACTTTGTGTTGTATTTCAATAACAGAAAGAAAGCAAGACGTTATAAAATTAAGTTTATTTAAAAAGGCAACAAAACTCGTAGACGTAAAGACTGATGAAACTAATTGAAATATATTATCCAAATTGTAAAAACAAAAATTTTGTCAAAGCCTATTCCAACCACAGACCTTAAGTTATACAGATGTGCCGTCAGCCAGAAACGTCAAAATCTATCAGTTACGAACGAATAGTAATGAAATGCCACTCGCGAAAAAACACTTTTCCGCGAATATAGTTAGAACATTGTTTGCACTAATCAATTAATAGTAATTTTTTAATTATGACAATTACAAAAAATTTGGGAAAATCGGTCCGAAATCCACGTAAAACATCACTCTTTGAAGTCCTATTCGTTGAAATTTCTATTCAACTTACTCGCTCCGGGATGACATATCTTATTATTTATTAGTTTTGATTCCAACACTTTGCATACCTCGATTCAGCCGTTCAGGAGCAATTATAAATTTTGTAAAACCCAAAAATGAACAATTTCTCAATTTTTAAAGTTTTAACTTCCCATAAAAATGTGTAAACATTATTTTTAAATAATAAATTATAGCGATATTTTATTTTACCATTTAACAACTTTTTATAATGTATTTAGGTAATAATAAATTTCATAGGTTAATATTAAAAATTCCGACCCTATATTAGAGTCGATCAAGGAGGTATTTCTCTATAGTCGACCTCTGAGCACGTCCTATATGGTATAGGGTCAGCATTGTTCTCTGCCTTGTAGTCCTAAAAGAGTATCTTAAAATCCCGGGGATTGAGAAAAATTTCTATGATGAATCCAAAGACTTTTCAAAACCTATCCCTATTGGCATCCCTTATATTGGTCTAGCGTTTCTGAAGGGCATCTCTATTTCATTAAACATTCCTAGCTGCCTGAAGGTATGCTGTAAGTTTGTGACCCTAATTAATTAAATTGTATATACATAGTGTATCACTGTTAGCCTAAATGGCGCTGTAATTTAACAGAACATTGAACTCTTAAAAGAAAAGACTACTAACTGCAAAATTTCGGCACGATCAGAATAAAATTGCGACCTGTACTCAGCGGACAACTTTAGATGGACCGACATGGTTAAATCGACTCCGCTAGATTGAGAAAAATGTCTATGATGAATCCCAAGACTTTTCAAAACCTATCCCTATTGGCATCCCTTATATTGGTCTAGCGTTTCTGAATCCCTATTTCATTAAACCTTCCTAGGTGCCTGAAGGTATGCTGTAAGTTTGTGACCCTAATTAATTAAATTGTATATACATAGTATATCACTGTTAGCCTAAATGGCGCTGTAATTTAACAGAACATTGAACTCTTAAAATTAAATGGTTATTTATCATGCTTACGCTAAATATTTTTTTTCGCTAATTAAAAATAGCCTACATAAAATCAACCCGACACTGTAATTGGCAATTACAATTCCCGATGGGCTAGCCACTGGCTACGATTAATAACGAAATAAAATTTACGTTTTCATGGAAATGAGAATAAAACATGTTTGATTTTTTTTCGCAAACTAATGAAGATCCTTTGAGCACACATTTTTTGCGTGTTCAAAACTTACCTTTTTATGACTCCAAATTTGGCTTGATTAATTAGCAAAAGGAAAAGGAAAATCATTTAAATTTTTTTTGAAGTGTTTTATTAGATTTCTTTTCCCCCAGGCGAGAGGTTGTTTATTATTACACGAGTATGGTCTTATATGTAAGAAAATAATTTTATTACAATTTCGTTTGTTAAACATAAACATATAAATTATCATTAATCTAACATTTATTACATTTGCTACTACATATGAAGTATTGTACAATTTATTGTTGTTCAGTGTGTGTTTGAAAAATGAAATAATGCGATTTTTGCGTAGAAAATTGCGTTTTTCTTTTTCTCACCACAAAATTAGCTTAGTTCTAGATTCGTAACTCGTTAATGGTGTGTGTCTGTGTGGGTTCTATATGTACATACATATAAAATAAGTTAACAAATAACTTGAATAAAAAAAAAAACAAAAAATGAACATTGTGTGCTTTCTTTTAACTGTTTTTAGAAAATTTTCGAATACCTTTAATTAGCGACTATCACGCCAACTTTTGGTGACGTCGAATTTAGTTAAACTTTAAACCATTCGCTAGCCTTGACTTGAATTAGAACGACGTCAGTTGACCGAAAAGCGTTGAAAAGTTCTAGTCTAGTTGGCTGGCTGGCTAGCTGGCTGTTTGGCCTTCTCTTATCCGTCCACCTTCCTTCCGTTCTGACATATCGATCCTAAAAAGGGGTCACACATTCTTGTTTAGTCCTAATTGGCCAACATGTCGTGCAAGGTATTCATCTTGTTTTTTTGCTCCTTTTTTACATTTCTTTCTGACTAATTGTTGTTACCTTCTGAGGCGTCATCGTGATAGCCCTCATAATAGCGTCCACCTCCCTCTTCATCGTCATCACCGTGGGCGGCCGAGGCGGTGGCAATTAAAATTCGTAGGCCTAGATTTTTAAAATGGAAAAAGAAAAATAAATAACAATGAATGGTTTAAGCAAAAATAAGTAACATCGCTTTAGAAAATCAGCAAAAACTCATAAAATATAAACGCGTTTAACCGCCGTTATTTTCTAATTTTTCTTTGCTCGCGGCTAATAAAACGTTACGAGGACGACGACGATGTACAGTGGGGGAGTTGAAAAAAAAAAACGTAAATAAATCTGTCATTTCCTATTGCTATAAAATTTCGCACCTTTAGAGAAGTCGAGCTTTAGGTTCTTTAATTCCATACTGAGGCGGAGCTACAAAGTTGCACTGTTAAGATTAGTATGAATTGTATACCTTCCACCACAGGATGGGGGGTGTATTCATTATACCCTACACCACACTGTGGTACAGGGTATTATAAGTTTGTTTCACGGCAGATGTTTGTAACACCTGAAAATAACACAGCTAGACCCACCTTAAAGTATACCGATCGACTCAAAATCAATAGCTGAGTCGATTTAACGATGTCCGTCCGTCCGTCCGTCCATGTAAAGTTGTTCGTCGACTACAGGTCGCAATTTTACTCCGATCGTTCTGAAATTTTGCAGTTTAGAGTATTTCGCGGCTGTTAAGATCGCTATTGAATTTGGTTGAAATCGGTTCAGATTTAGATATAGCTCCCATATATACATCCAATCGTTTTGAAATTTAGAATGGTAGAATTTCTTGATCCATGAACCAACATTGCCGAATTTGAGGAAAATCGGTTAAGTTTTAGCTATAGCTCCCATATATATGTTTCGTCCGATTTGGCCCTTTAGTCCTATAGAAGCTGTATTTTACATCCGATCGTTCTGAAATTTTGCAGTTTAGAGTATTTCGCGGCTGTTAAGATCGCTATTGAATTTGGTTGAAATCGGTTCAGATTTAGATATAGCTCCCATATATATCTTTCGTCCGATTTGGCCCTTTAGTCCTATAGAAGCTGTATTTTACACCCAATCGTTTTGAAATTTAGAATGGTAGAGTTTCTTGATCCATGAACCAACATTGCCGAATTTGAAGAAAATCGGTTAAGATTTAGCTATAGCTCCCATATATATGTTTCGTCCGATTTGGCCCTTTAGTCCTATAGAAGCTGTATTTTACATCCGATCGTTTTGAAATTTAGAATGGTAGAGTTTCTTGATCCATGAACCAACATTGCCGAATTTGAAGAAAATCGGTTAAGATTTAGCTACAGCTCCCATATATATGTTTCGTCCGATTTGGCCATTTAGTCCTATAAAAGCTGTATTTTACATCCAATCGTTTTGAAATTTAGAATGGTAGAGTTTCTTGATCCATGAACCAACATTGCCGAATTTGAAGAAAATCGGTTAAGATTTAGCTATAGCTCCCATACATATGTTTCGTCCGATTTTGCTCTTTAGTCCTGAAGAAGCTGTATTTTACATCCAATCATTTTGAAATTTAGAATGGTAGAGTTTCTTGATCCATGAACCAACATTGCCGAATTTGAAGAAAATCGGTTAAGACTGTATTTTACTTACATCCAATCATTTTGAAATTTAGAATGGTAGAGTTTCTTGATCCATGAACCAACACTACCGAATTTGTAGAAAATCGGTTAAGATTTAGCTATAGCTCCCATATATATGTTTCGTCCGATTTGGACATTTAGTTATATAAAAGCTGTATTTTACATCCAATCGTTTTGAAATTTAGAATGATAGAGTTTCTTGATCCATGAACCAACATTGCCGAATTTGAAGAAAATCGGTTAAGATTTAGCTATATCTCCCATATATATGTTTCATCCGATTTGGCTCTTTAGATCCAATCGTTTTTATACCCTACACCACACTGTGGTACAGGGTTTATTTAAGTATAAAATGTCCCAAAAGTAAATTTATGTAAACAATTTATACATGAATTACAAAATTTATATATCAGAGTTATTCAATATTACGAGAGTGGTGTAGGGTATTATATAGTCGGCACCGCCCGACTTTAGCCTTTCCTTACTGGTTTTGTCACTCCGTTTGCAACACCTCTAAATATTGAGCTGAGATCCCATAAAGTAAATTATTTTTAATCGTCGTAAAATTCTAAGACGATTTAAACATGTCCGTCTGTCCGTCCGTCTGTCTGTTGTAATCACGATACAGCCCGTAATACTAGAGCTAGATTGATCAAATTTGGTACAAATATTTCTTATAGTTGCAGGTTGTTTGGGATTGCTAATGGGCCATATAAGTCAATGTTTTGGAATAGCTCCCCTATAGAGGTCTACCCAAATTATGGGTTTTGAGCCATAGATACCACATTTTTAAAGCAATTTAGCAGAACATTTTCAGTTTAAATTCTATTTTGACCAGAAACCTTCACAGCAAAAATGTTACAAATCGGTTTATATTTTTTTACAGTCACCCTATAGAGGTCGCCCCAAAATATACGTATTTAAGCCACAAAAAAAACAATTTTGAAGCATTTTAACTGAATCTTTGCAGTTTGCATTTAATCAAGATACGAAATAATCGCAATAACAATTTTGTAAATCAGTTCATATTTTGTTATAGTTCACCTATAGATGTCGCTCCCATAAAGACTTATTTAAGCCCTTAACACCACGTTTCTTAACAGATCAAAGAAATGTGAGCCTAGGGTAACCTGCCGCCTACTAGAGCAAGTGAAGTGCGGTCACAGAAGTTTTTCTACTCCCCCATTCCTCCGCCAGTTCGTCACCGCAGCTACTGCAGAAACCATTCCTCAAAACTGGAAGTCTCTCTGCGTGCCGTCCCTTCGTGACAGACACGATAAGTGGGAGATCATTACTTGTGATAATAACTGCAGGGCATTGGTGTATTACAAGGTTAGACAGAGCCACATCAGTTTGGAATATACACTGTTACTTAAAAAAATACCATCTACGGCAGATGTAGATCGCTATAGGCATGTACGCATATTCCATTTACCCATCCAAACTACGATTCCCGGAAAGGTACGTGTGGCCCGGCATCCAAAACAGGTGAAAATTAATCTGCTCAGCTATCTACATAAGAGATCAGTTCTTGAATTCAAGAAGACAGTTAACATCGTTTTTATAGCTGCCTAAGGTGTTTAGAGAAAATATTGATACCGACTTCAGTTAGAACATTAATTCCACTATGCAACAACGATTTGGTCGAAGGGTTGTGCATAACATTTTCTGGTGTAATATGGTGCCCTAAACACGAAAAAATGTTTTAAAAAAAATTTATGGTAAATTTTTTATAAAAAAAAATTATTTTAAATTCCAATTTTCTTGGAAGGCGTCTTTAGTATTTGAACCATAATTGAAGTATTTGCTCGACAAAGCCCGGATACTTTAAATTAAAGGACATTGTAAGGGCTACAAATGTTAGTAACCACACTTTCACGTGGAAACAGAAGCTTAGGAACTGTCGTTAAATTAATTAGAAAAAAATTTGATTTTTTTTAAAAACGTTTTTTGCTGGCACGAAAAAAACCATAAAAAAAATAGAAAAAAATAGCAAAAAATAGTTTGTTCCAATTTTTGGAAGCTAGCATCATAACGAAAAAACAATGCCTATTTGAAGAAAATCTATGGATAAATGTAGAAATTATCGCCCTTTTGGTAGAAATAAGAGAATTTCAACAAAATTCGTTTTTATACACCACTATTGTGAACAAGGGCATATATTAGATGCTGCCAACCAAACCCTAGAATATTTGGCGGAAATCCATTTTGGGCCATTTTAAGTCATGTTAGCAATGTATGTACGTTAGCCTGTCCGTCTGTCTGTCTGGTTGGTGCACACGATAACTTTCGACAGGATTAACCGATTGACTTTAAATTTGTTGTGTGTCAATATTTTTTTCTATCTCAGACTAAGGTCAAAGATGGACTATGTTGGCCCACCCTTCGATTACGACCCCCACAAAGGAACAAGATTTAGTGAAATATTGATTATTTCATAAATGTTATACTACTATTCAGAATCGTTGACCATTCCACACATGGTATTAGCTTCTTGGACGCTATCATCTTGAGAAAAATGGGCGAAGTTGCCACGCCCTTCTGGGTATCTCCCATACAAATGAACCATTTTGCACAAAAAGGTAACGGCTTATAACTTTGATTCCAGTCCATATATGTATACTATACATATATATACTTGCATACTTGCATACATATATATATGTATAATATACATTGTATATACTTGCAATTTTGGGAAGTGTAATGCTTTTATAGTACCTACAGCCCCGTGAAAAATGGGCTTATTGCCACGCCCCTTTTGGTACCTCCCATACAAATGGACGATTTTGCACATAAAGTTAACGGCTTTGTTACTTGGTTTCCTGCATATACCAATACCTGACATTTTGTACATTGTAATGTTTTTATAGTACCCATACTATACTACAAAATGTGCGTTATTGCAACGCTCCTTTTGGAACCTCCCAAAAAAAATTGCCAAAGTAAAAAATATGACAAATGATTTTTTTGAATTAAATAGGCGTTGTTTTCTTCGTTAGGATGCTAGCTTTCAAAAAATGGAACAAACTATTTTTTTGCGAATTTGTTTTCTATTTTTTATAGTATTTTCGTGCCAGCAAAAAAATGTTTTTTTTTAAATCAATTTTTTCGTATTGTTTTAACGACAGTTGTTAAACTTCCGTTTCTACGAGAAAGTGAGTCTAATCAAACTAGAGTTAACTTTTAGGTGATCTGAGCATCTGAGTGAATGTTGTTAAAAGCCCCATCTATGTCAAGAAATGCCACCATGGTGAATTCCTTGAAATGCAGGGACGATTCGATAGTGCTCACAAGTTCGTGCAAGGCTGATTCTGTAGACTTCCCCTTATTGTAAGTAAGCATGTTGGTTCACCGACAGGAGTTTTGTATCCAGGTTTTCCCTAATGAAATAATCTAAAAGTCTTTCCCGACCTTTCAATAGGAAGGAGGATAGGCTAATTGGTCTGAAGTCTTTTGGCCTAGTCTGTGATATCTTCTCCGCTTTAGGTATGAATACCACTTTGGTATCCCTCCATCGATTCGGGATGTATGAAAGCCTGATACAGCCTACATAAATTTTCTCCACCCAGGAGATAATGTACTTCAACATTTTTTGCATTTCTGCTGGAATGATGCCGTCTTGTCCAGGTGACTTGCCCAGCTTATTCTGGGTCTCTCAGTCAACAAGCTAGCGACGCTCGCAGTCCACTCGCACTCTTGTTGGTCCTGCTGATCCTCTGGTTCTGTTAGAGAGTTCCCCGAGAAATGTGTGTCGAGCAGTACATTGAGCGACTGCTCGCTGTGTTTGGTCCAATTATTTGCCTCATCCTGCAAGTAACCCACTGTACAGGGTGAAGCTGATAGTATTTTCCTCAGCCTTGCGGCGTCGGAGACCTTTTCCAGAAGGTATACCAAGAGCGTCTTTGCGCCTTTCTAAGCTCCTTCTTATAGATTTTGAGTTGCTCTTTATAGGAATCCCAATCATTAGCGACCCCAGTAGATTTAGCCTTGTTGAATAGCTTGTTGCAGGTCTTTTTCATAGCCGTTAGCTCAGAAGTCCACCATTGGGGTTTAGTTTTACCCTTGTTCCTTGTTTTTGAACAGGCTTCTTCAAGGGATCTATTGACCAGATTATCCAGACCGGCTTTGTCATTCGGTTCGTACAGAAGTTTGGAGTTGAAGACTTTCTTGAAATTCTTCTCATACAGTTGCAACTTTGTCTTTCTCACATTTCTGTGAACGGCAGGTTCAGGCGCTTTTTCAGCGAGTTTGAACTCAATATAATGGTGATCTGCGAATGAGTGGTCGTCCAGTGCGTTCCACCCAATAATTTGGTCTGACAACCGGTCAGTAGCAAACGTTACGCCTAGTACTTCTTGTCTGTCTTTAATTGTAAAGGTCGGTTTATTACCTATGTTACAAATACTTTGGTTGGTAGTTAGAATAAAGTCAAGAAGCGAATCACCCCTATTGTTATATCCGTACTACCTCAGATAGTATGATGAGCGTTCGTGTCTGCGCCAATAATCAGCTCGACCTCGTCAGACGTTGCTTCTTCTAGTACCTCCTTGAATAGAGCAGTCGGTACTACAGCTTCATAAGGCAGGTAACTGGAGACCGCCCAATATATGCGATTACCGATCTCCAGACTAGCAGATGTTTGATCTTTATCACTTAAATTAGCCAGGAGAAAGATACTTCGATATTTCCTGGCCAAAATGCAGGTTCTTGGAGTGCCTTCACAGTTGGCCACAAGCAGTTTAAAGTTGGGTGTCCTGATACCGCACACCCTTCCTTCCACTTCGTAGGGCTCCTGTATCAGGACGATGTCTACTGCGCCTGTGGAATGGCGCAGCAATAGAGCCGCTGAGGCTGCTTTAGCGTGATGGAGGTTAATATGTAGAATTCTTAACATCTTAACATCATTAACATCCTCCCCGACAAGGGTGTTATCGAACTCTTCCTCCCTATCATCGAGAAGCGTGTCGCCGCCAGATGCGTCAAAGAGTCCGGAGACTCCCCTCAGTCCTTCTGTGTCAGAAGTAGAGCCTTCGTCCGCAGAGAAGGACGTTACAGATCTTCTGTTAGAGTTGGAGTCCCCAGAATACTTATATCATTCAAATCTGATATTCCGTTCAAAAGTTATGCCGACTTCAAAACAGCTGAATTTGTAAAAAAAACTTTGTAAATGACCAACTTTGGCACCCTATAAAATCTAAACCACTATGAAATTGGTCAAACGGTAAAAGGGCTTAATTCCGCATCGTCTTGTAGTACTCGTATATGCGTGCAAAATTGCATCCAAATCATATGTAAATATTCAGAGTGGGTCGGTTTCATTTGGAATTACCCCATACTTTTCATATATTTAGGAAATTTTTTGGGATGATTTTTGAAATCACCCATTTTTTATTTTTGTCACATGATTTTTTAAACAGTATTGATATATCCTTCTGATATTTTGCTGATATTTTTGATCCAATATATCGTAAATTTTTTTTGGCATATTTTGTGCATATTTTTGATATGCACTCAAATTATTTAAATTTGAGTGATAAAACGTCTAAATACAAATGTTAGTTCAAATCGGATGAAAATTGAAAGATATGCAAAAATCCGAGGTCTAAATATGGCCCATCTTCGAACTTCGTCTTAGATGGAGAAAATTATTACCGCATACCAAATGTGAAGTCAATCGGTTATTTCTTTCGAGATTTATCATGCTCACCTTCCGTCAGACAGATAGACAGACGGAGGGGTATTGATCAAATGATATAAAAATACCCAAAACGTATTTCCATCAAACATAATTGGAGTCTTAGGTCACTCCTTCGATGTGTTACACTTTTGGCTCGTAGCATATGATATATATGACCTCATCTGTAAGATGAGGAGATACAAATGCTGACCCAAGGAAGGGTTAAAGTAAGCCCTTAAGATCGGGAATACCCTTTTCTATATTGTATTAAATTTCATTGCAATCGATTGACTGTATTTATTTTAATTTTTTTTTTAAATTCCCCCACTGTTCGTAATTTGGCTACAACGGACTATTAATTATGGTATGTGTTCCAAAATGGTTATAAATTACCAGCAAATCTCATTAATTATGAACTTTTGTCTCACAAATACTCGAATTTTTAGACCCAGACATGAAAGTTTAATTAGCTGCCATTTTTTGCAAAAACCCAAGGAAAACCAACAATGTGTCCTTTTCGATCACTTCCTTGAAAGATTCCACTACGCTTTTCCTTTTTGTTGATGTTGATATGTCTATTAAAACGGCAATTTCTTATTACTGAAGCACAGCGCAAAAAGCCGCCCAAAGAAGAAGATGTCACTTTCAATTGTGAATCTTGAAACCCTTTTCTAATACCAATGACACGTAAATGTAATTAGTGAACCCCAAAGCTGTCACACAAAAAAAGGTCAAAGTGTCAGGAAAATTATTGTGGGACTAAAAGCCAAATGATAAAGTCATTTTTATTATCTTTACAAAGTATTAGTCACAAAGGCACAAACACACACACACAAATAAATGAAAACTTTGTTAGTTTGTATAAATGAAATTAATTTATACAATTCATATTTGGAGTATAAAATATAAGAGAATATTTATTTATCATCAGGTGAAATGCAAAAGGACCCATCATTTATTTTAAACATTTTAAAGGTGAAATAAAAAACTAAATGCAATATTTATATATTTATAATAAAAATTGTGTTATCCGGTTAGAACCTGAACGCAATGATTTGTATCCCCTCACCAAAGAGAGGAGGGTATATATCATTTCCTACGGGCCAAAAGTGTAACACATCGAAGGAGTGATCTAAGACCCAAAGTATGTTCGTCGGATATTCGTTTTGGGTCATTTTAAGTCGAATGAAAAATGTCCGTCCGTCTGTCTGTCTGCTGGCTGGTGCGCACGATAACTCTCGAAAGGAGTAACCGATTGACTTAAAATTTTTTAAACGGTAATATTTTTTTCTATCTCCGGCTAAGTTCGAAGATGGGCCATATTGGTCCACTTCTTCTGCTACCTCCCACACAAAGGGTTAACATTTAGTGAAATATTGATTCTTTAATAACTTCTATACTAGTTATTAGAATATTCTGAAATTCCACACATTGTATTATTTTATTAGTTGCTATCACCTCGAGAAAAATGGGCGAAGTTGCACGCCCCTTTTGGTACCTCTCACACAAATGTATCAATTTGCATCAAAATTGAACTGCTTATATTTATAAGCATAATTAATACAAGTGCATAAAAATTCTTGAAATTTTGTACAGTATAATGTTTTTATAGCGCCTTTAGTCTGGTATGGTAATGAATGGGCATTATTGTACAGCCCCATTTGGTACCTCCCACACAAATGGACGGTTTTAAACCAAAAGATGACGGCTTATAATAATGTAATACCAGTGCATACAAATACTTGCAATTTTGTACAGTGTAATGTTTTTATAGTAACTACAGTTCGGTGAAAAATGGGAATCATTGGAATGCGCCTTTTGGTACCTCTCACACAAATGTACTATTTATCACCAAAAGTTAATAGCTTATAACTTTAATACCAATGCATTCTTACATTACTTACAATTTCTTACTGTGTAATGCTTTTATAGTACCTACAGTCCAATGAAAAATGGGCCTCACTGACACGCCCCTTTTGCTACCTCCCATACAAATGGACTATTTTGCACCAAAAGTTAATAGCTTATAAATTTAATGTCAGTGCATACTTTTATAATTTTAGTTATTATATGCCATTTAAGTTGATAATAGTTTAATTTAAACTAAAAATAAATAATTTTACGAATTTTTTTCGGGATTCAAGGTGAGGGGGATTCTTAAGTCGATTTAACCGACTGCACTTTTTTACTTGTTTTAATATGTTTATGTAAAAAGTGTTTTTTTTTATTTACCTAAGAAAAAGTGAAATATGTTTCTATTGGGTTCTTTGGATTCCGCTAACAAATTAATTATTATACCCTACACCACACTGTGGTACAGGGTATTATAAGTTTGTTTCACGGCAGATGTTTGTAACACCTGAAAATAACACAGCTAGACCCACCTTAAAGTATACCGATCGACTCAGAATCACTAGCTGAGTCGATTTAACGATGTCCGTCCGTCCGTCCGTCTGTCCATGTAAAGTTGTTCGTCGACTACAGGTCGCAATTTCACTCCGACCGTTCTGAAATTTTGCAGTTTAGAGTATTTCGCGGCTGTTAAGATCGCTATTGAATTTGGTTGAAATCGGTTCAGATTTAGATATAGCTCCCATATATATCTTTCGTCCGATTTGGCCTTTTAGTCCTATAGAAGCTGTATTTTACATCCAATCGTTTTGAAATTTAGAATGGTAGAGTTTCTTGATCCATGAACCAACATTGCCGAATTTGAAGAAAATCGGTTAAGATTTAGCTATAGCTCCCATATATATGTTTCGTCCGATTTGGCCCTTTAGTCCTATAGAAGCTGTATTTTACATCCGCTCGTTTTGAAATTTAGAATGGTAGAGTTTCTTGATCCATGAACCAACATTGCCGAATTTGAAGAAAATCGGTTAAGATTTAGTTATAGCTCCCATATATATGTTTCGTCCGATTTGGCCCTTTAGTTCTATAGGAGCTATATTTTACATCCAATCGTTTTGAAATTTAGAATGGTAGAGTTTCTTGATTCATGAACCAACATTGCCGAATTTGAAGAAAATCGGTAAAGATTTAGCTATAGCTCCCATATATATGTTTCATCCGATTTGGCTCTTTAGATCCAATCGTTTTTATACCCTACGCCACACTGTGGTACAGTATTATTTAAGTATAAAATGTCCCAAAAGTAAATTTATGTAAACAATTTATACATGAATTAAAAAATTTATATATCAGAGTTATTCAATATTACGAGAGTGGTGTAGGGTATTATATAGTCGGCACCGCCCGACTTTAGCCTTTCCTTACTGGTTTTTAATTAATAACATGTCTTAATTTCAATGCAATTTACCATTATTTATAAATGTCTCGATTTTTCTATTTTTGTCGTTATACATTTTGCATTTTACCTGACTATACATATATTAAAAATTTCATATTTTATTATCTCACATTCAGGCATCAATCAGCCATAGAAGGGTTCAAAGAGTATATCAGCAATATATTCATGTTTTTTATAAACCAAATTATGCAAATTAAAACGATTGGTATGGGTAATTAAATTTATAACACCCATTCCATTTAACTCCTAATATCTGTATTAAATACAGAAAATAGATTTGCATAAATACTTGTAGATAAAGAAAAGATATTACGGTCAAAATTGAGAGAAATACAACAAAAACTGCTACGAAGGAGTTTAAAGAAAGACCGAAAAATATATGAATTTAAAATATCTAAACGATTTGTTCGATTCCAATTCATGAATGACAGCTTTAATTGATAAGCCAGATGACTAAACTATGTATTTACTGATGCTGGCTATTAGCTTGAAAATAATTTCTGCTCAAAATAACTATGAGGAGCAAATAAATGTCTATAGCCAGAAATACACAGCGTCATTGCCGAAACATGGTTAGGATTTCGCTGAAATAAACCAGAACATCTGGTGGGAATCGAAACCTTATCCCCCACAATCATCTCCACAATATAATCTTCCACTTCGCTCAATGTATCACCTACTAGAAAAAGTCTTGAGGTGTTAGCCTATGCAAGAAAAATTGTTTTTGTTTTCGAGACCTAATAATATACTCTCCACCATAGGATGGGGGGTATATTCATTTTGTCACTCCGCTTGTCAAATCTCTCTGAGACCCCATAAAGTATATACTCGTATATTCGTAATCGTCGTAAAATTCTAAGAAGATTTAGTCATGTCCGTCTGTCCGTCCGTCTGTTGTTATCACGCTACATCCGTAATAATAGAGCTAGGTTGATCAAATTTGGTAGAAATATTTCTTAGACACTGAAAAAAATGTTAAAGACGGCGGCAATGATTTAGAGCCAATGATAAGATGGCTTTAAAGTTAGTACATTTTCTACTTAAATTAAAAATAATTTACTTAATATTAAGAAACTCGGTTTAATTTTTATTAAATTGTCTTATTATTAAGTGTGGAATGTTCTTAATTTAAAGATATTTTGTCATTGGCTAAAGTTAGTAAACTTTTTTTTCGGTGTAGTTGCAGGTTGTTTGGGATTGCAAATGGGCCATATCGGCCAATGTTTTGATATAGCACCCATATAGAGGTCGCTCCAAAATAAGGTTTTTGAGCCATAGATACCAGATTTTAAAGCAATTTAGCAGAAACTTTGCAGTTTGTATTCTATTTTGACAATAAATCATCAAAGTAAAAATTTTACAAATCGGTTAATATTTTGCTATAGTCACCCTGTAGAGGTCGCTCGAAAATATATATATTTAAGCCATAAATACCATATTTGCTAAGTATTTTAAATGAATCTTTGCAGTTTGTATTTATTTATGACAAGAATTCATCGCAGTAAAAATTGTTTAAATCAGTTCATATTTTGTTATAGTCCACCTATAGATGGCGCTCCCAAAAAGGCTTATTTAAGCCAGAAAACCCAACATTTTCTAAGAAATTTAGCTGAAACTTTACAGTTTGTTTTCCATTTTGGCAAGAGTTCATCTCAATAAAATGTATACAAATAAAATTATATATTGTTGTAGTCCTCGTGTAGATGTAGCTCTCAAAAAAGCTATTTTAAGTCATAAATACCTCATTTCTCAGATGAAGAGTTTGGCTAAACAATTTGCGGCCTAAATTTGCAGCGTTCGTTTTTTAATAATTTACTTAAACAAAAAGGATCGTTTCATGATTTGCTCCATATCCAAAGATTTTTACAGTAATAAAATTTAATGTAATCCATGGTGGAGTATATATAAGTACTTAACGCTTTTACTTGTTCTTTTTGTAGATTGTGGCATAGCATTCCAAAAAATCAAAATCCATTTTTTTTATAGTAAAGTCTTGTTATACCCTCCACCATAGCATGATGGTATATTAATTACTCACCTTAGAGAGGAGGGTATATGTATATCATTTGCTACGAACCAAAAGTGTAACACGTCAAAGGAGTGACATAAGACCCCAAGTATGTTTGGCGGAAATTCGATTTGAGTAATTTTAAGTCATTTGAACAATGTCCGTCTGTCGGTGTGTCTGTCTGCTGGCTGGTGCGCACGATAACTCCCAAAAAGGATTAACCGATTGATTAACTGATTACACAGTGCGACAAATTAAACTCAAGTTGAGAAGCGAATAACGCGATACCATTTTTCCTGTAGGTCTTGTCGAGCAAAACACGAATCTTTTTTTGGATTTCCCCGGAGATCCCCATAATCCGGATTTACGGGTAAAAACGATGTTCTTGCCTTTTTTCACTTGAACGCCTATAACTTTGTTAATTATTAAACGATTTTCAATCTGACTTTTTGCCATTGACCGATTCCCGATCCGACGTACCGTTAAGGAGCTAGATCAAAAATAAACTTTCCGTTCACATTTGCAAATGATGCCATTTTTTTTAAATCCAAAAAAACACTTTCCAGTCGACCTACGACCTTGACACCCATGAGCAATATTTTAGGTCTCGTTAAGAGCTATCTTTTAGCATTGACTTATTGTGGCTACGTGCCACAAATCAAATGAAACAATTGAATTGTTGCGAGAAAAGTTTGGAGATTCGATTATTTCAAGAAATTGTGATATTGAATGGCCTTCAAGAAGTTGTGATTTAACACCAATAGACTATTTCTTGTGGGGTTATTTGAAGTCATTGGTCTTTCGAAATAAACCAGAATCCCATCAAGCTTTACAAGTCAATATTGAACGTGTCATTCAGGACATACGACTTGATTTAGTGGAAAAAGTGCTCGAAAATTGTGTCCATCGAATTCGTTCCTGCAGAAGAAGTCGTGGAGGCCATTTGAATGACGTTTTATTTAGAACTAAATTGTATCGAATGTACTTTACATAAAAAAACTTTTGAATTTCCTTAACAATAAGTGTTTTTTTTCAAAGAAAACATATCACTCTTATTGTAAAACCCTATACCTTGAATCCAGAGAAAAGTGAGCGTTATTGGCACGCCAATTTTTAAACCTCTCACACAAATGGACCATTTTGCACCTAAAGTTAACAGCTTATCACTTTAATACCAATGCATTCAAATTCCTGGAATTTTGTACGATGTAATGTTTTTATAGTACCTAGAATCCAGAGAAAAGTGGGCGTTATTGGCGCGCCCCTTTTGGTACCTCTCACGCAAATGGACCATTTTGCACCAAAAGTTAACAGCTTTTAACCTCAATAAAAATACATTAAAGTTATTCAATGCAATTTAAATTGATAATAATCTAATTAAAATTAAAAATTAATAAATTTACGAAAATTTTTTTTGGAACTCAAGGTGAGGGGATTCAAAAGTCGGTTTACCCGACTGAATTTTCTTACTTGTTTTGGCACTCCGTTTGCAACACCTCATATATATTCTTAATCGTCGTAAAATTCTAAAACAATTTTACAATATCAGTTTGTCAGGCTCTGCGTCTGTTCGTCCGTATGTTGCAATCACGCTACAAACCACAATAATTGAGCTGGATGTCTGAAATTTGGTACAGATACTTTTTATAACTGCTGGAATTACAATTGGGCAATACTCATATCGGTAAATTTTTTGTATAGTCTACATTTATAGCATCTGTCCGATTTGACTACTTTATCGGATCGGGCTGAAAATTAGTATTTTTCGTTTATTTATTTTAGTATTAGAACCTCTAACACGAACAACGGTACTCATAGGTTTCGACATATCCCCCATACAAAGGTCCTTCCAGATTTAACTTCTAAACGCAACAAAAATCACAAATTTCAACGAATCGGGCTGAAATTTGGTAAAATGAGTTTATTTGTAGCCGAAACCATTCACAGATGATCCACGGTGTAGGTCCTAATAAGATTCGGCATAGCCGAATTTATCATCGTATTTACTTGCATTAAAATTCAAATGTTCATGGAAGGTATCTTTAATATTTTACAACATTTTTTGAAGCATAATTCCAAAAGAGCCTTTAGGTTTAGGTTATGGTGGCAGCCGTTTTTTACCTGCTCACATAGAGTGGGCTACTTAAAATTTTAAATTTAAACTACCGATTACTTTGACTTGTGATTTGAGCCCTTTGGATTAATTTCTTTATGGAGCCATTAAGGACAAATGTTAAGCAATGCATCCAAAGACAATTGAAGCTTTGAAATATGAAATGGAAATATGAATTGAAGAGATTCGACCCAAAACAATTGAAAATGTACCGAAAAATTGGGTTGATCGGATGAGGTACTGCCGAGCCAGTCGTGGTAGTCATATGAATGATATTGTGTTTCATTATTAAATGATCAAGTTCAACCCTTCCAATAAAACCAGAAAAAAATTTTTATGCCCTCTAGTTCAGTTTAGGTCCCTAGAGTTACCACGAGCTGAAGTGCCTCCCATCGAAACCGACCTGTTTGATACACAAAGTTATCGATGGTATGAATATCGGTACTGGAAAGATCTGTTAGACTGCCTAGAAAGGTCGACCCCAGTAGTCAAGCCGACGTTTACTCAAAGCGGGACCCTCCACTTCTTCCTCATCTCCACAACTTCTGCAGAAGTCATTGGAGTCAATACCCAATGTTCTGACGTATTCGCCGACCAGGCGGTATCCCGTCAGCACTGATACTAATTTAGACAATATTTTCCTCACTAGTGCGAGGAGATATTTTGACCTTCTCAGGTCATATCTTGGCCAGATTTTTTTAGCTCCCTAAAAATGCCGTTTTTGTCCATAATTCGTTGGACTGCCTGATTGCCCCTTGCCAAAGCCAAAACTTGCATGTGGACAGTGAGGCACTAATATATTCAAATTCTTCGAGAATTTGTAATGTCGGGAGGTGTATGTTGAACTGCTCAGCCTTTTTGTAAGGAGATCTGCGGCAGTCGAGGGCTGTTTGTGATTTAGGGATGTGGCCTTCAGAGAATTGATGGCAGCCTGGCTATCCGACTAAATAACAACGCCAGTATTGTTTACTATGTTGCGAATCAGCCACTTGGCGACTTTCCCTATTGCCATTATTTCGGCTTGATACACACTGCAGGTATCTGATAGTCTCTGAGCAATATCCAGATTATCCAGATTCTTTGCAGTGTACTCCGAAGCCAACATTTCCATCAAGCTTCGAACCATTCATATAGAAGTGGAGATGGTTTCTATTAGCTGGTAATTTGCCAACCCATTCATCTCTGGCTGGTATCACAGCGATGTAGTTCCTCTCGAAGGTGTACACCGTTTGTATATAGTCCACTCGGTCGGTTACCATAGTACTATACCATCATGTGGCCGTAATTCTTGTACCTTCAAATTGATAAGCAGCTTAATCATAAAGCCGCTCTGGTTGCAACTTTTCTCGCCCCTAGTATTAATCCACAATGGATGGAGTAGGACTTGTATAGACTCAGTCGCTGTAGTTTGTAAAGCTCCGCTTCTATAAGGGCAGAAAGGTTTCTGAACCTTTGATAGTAGGTTGGTGATGGATAGTTTATAAGTTGCCGTCTACCTCACCACAATGTCCAACAACGAGTATTGGACGAAATATTGCAATAAATATACAACGGAACGGATTTTAGGAGATCGGCCTCAGCGGATGGAGTAGGACTTGTATAGACTCAGTCGCTGTAGTTTGTAAAGCTCCGCTTCTATAAGGGCAGAAAGGTTTCTGAACCTTTGATAGTAGGTTGGTGATGGATAGTTTATAAGTTGCCGTCTACCTCACCACAATGTCCAACAACGAGTATTGGACGAAATATTGCAATAAATATACAACGGAACGGATTTTAGGAGATCGGCCTCAGCGTGACCAAACATCCTTCCTGAAGGAATATTAGGCGACGTTGGCCTTAATTACACGTTCCAATACGTTAAGTTTGAATAACAGTTTCTTATTTAGAATTATTCCTAGAAATTTTGCAGTTTCAGAAATGTCGAGATCTGTTCCGTTTTTCCGTGAAGGATCCACAAGAGAACCCTTTATGTCCTGTTAGGGTTAATGCCCAAACCGCTGCTTCTGACCCATCTAGCCAATTTGTTCGGAGCCACCTGTAGGATGTCTCTGAGCACGTTTTCGAATTTGCCAGTTACTGCGATTGCCACTTCGTCCGCATGTGCCACGACCTTGCAGCCACAAGGTTCTAGATCTAGCAGGATTTCATTCGCCGCTAGGTTTCAAATAAGTGGAGACAGTACTCCTATGCTAAAAGTGTAACACATCGAAAGTGACCTAAGACCCTAAGTATGTTCGGTGGAAATCCGTTTTGGGTCATTTTAAGTCATTTGAGCAATGTCCGTTCGTCCGTCTGTCTGCTGGCTGGTGCGCACGATAACTCTCGAAAGGAGTAACCGAATGACTTGAAATTCGGTATGCGGTAATATGTTTTTCTATCTCCGGCTAAGTTCGAAGATGGGCCATATTGGTCCACTCCTTCTGGTACCTCCCACACAAACATTTAGTGAAATATTGATTCTGTACTACTTATTCGAATCTTCTAAAATTCCACACAAAGTAAAGGGTTGTTAAATTGTAAGGGCCGATTTTGAATGTGGACCACACCTAAAAGTCAAGTTTTTTTCTGCATTCCATTTGACATTTCTCAATTTGAGACTAACTCAATTTGAACCATGGAATGATACACAATCGAGCAACGCGTTAAAGTTTTTTAAGCCTTTTACGAAAATGGGCGTTCAAAGCAAAATGCATTTCGTGCACTTCGTGATGTTTTTTTGATCAGCATAATCGACCAAATGTGTCCACAATCGGGAGAATTGTGCGCAAATTCCAGCAAAACGGGTCTGTAGGAGATGTGAAAACACCCGTGCATGCTCGCCCAGTTCCTTATGGGCTGGCGACGTCATCGGGCCATACTCTTCGAAATGAGGCCTGTCAGGCAGTTACTGTGAATGGTGTTCGCTATCGTGAGATGATAACGAACTTTTTATGGCCCGAATTGGAAGATATGGATGTGGACAATACGTGGTTTCAACAGGACGGTGCCACTTGCCACACAGCTAACGGAACAATGGCACTTCTGCGCAACAAATTCAATGGCCGTGTTATCTCACGTCGTGGCGATGTCAATTGGCCGTCAAGATCATGTGATTTGACACCGTTGGACTTCTTTCTTTAATGTTATTTGGACGAAAAGGTGTACGTCGATAAGCCAGCAACAATTTAAGAGCTAAAGGATGAGATAATTCGGCACATTAATGGCATAGAACCTCAATTATACCTCAGCATCATCGAAAATTTGGACCATCGGGTGGAGGTGTGCCGCCGAGGTCGCTGCGGCCTTTTGGCCGATATTTTGTTCCATACATAATTGAACCATACCAATATTATCATAATAAAAATAAATTACAATAATTTCCTAAATAATTTGTGTTTTATTCAAAATCAACATCGGCCCTTAAAATTTAAACACCCTTTATTATTTTACTAGTCACTATCACCTCGAGAAAAAAATAGGCGAAGTTGCCACACCCCTTTTGGTACCTCCTACACAAAAGGACCATTTTCCATCAAAGTTTAACTGCTTCTATCTTTAATACCACTTCATACAAATACCTGCAAATTTTGTACAGTGTAATGATTTTGTAGTATCTAGATTCCTGAGAAAAGTCGGCGTTATTCGCTCGCCCCTTTTGGTACCTCCCACACAAATGGGCCTTTTTGTTCCCAAAGTTAACAGCTTTTAATTCTAATACCAGTGCATACAAATACTTGAAATTTCGTACAGTGTAATGCTTTTATAGTACCTGTAGTCTACAGAAAAGTGGCCGCTATTGACACGTCCCTTTTGGTACCTCCCACACAAATGGACCATTTTGCACCAAAAGTTAACAACTTTTAGCTTAAATACCAGTACATACTTTAAAATTGCTAAATGCAATTTAAATTGATAATAATTTAATTAAACCAACAAAATAAATATTACTTTGGGACTTAAGGTGAGGGGATGCATAAGTCGGTTTACCCGACTGAACTTTCTTACTTGTAATTGGTTCCCTCTGTTTACAAACCTTGTTAAAGTTGTGGACCCAAGACTTGATGTTATGCGTCTTCTGTTAAGCAGGGCATGCCCATGCCCTGTTCGTTAGACAGGGCATGGGGTTCTTCATCATTTCCTGCATTTATATTGGAGAAATGACATCTGGACCAGGTGATCTTAACGGCTGTTAATCGCCCAGCTTAGACTGGATTTATCGGTTGTCTGACAGTTATCGTCACTTCGCTTTCTTCTTGGTCGTGCTGTTCCTCGAGTTCTGCCAGGGATTCCCTGGATTTTTTTTGTCCTGTTGTCATCCTCGTCCTTTGTTCATTCCAAAGGCCCTTCTATATATTTTGATTTGCTATTTATAGGCATTATTATTATATTAGTATACGAGTATTAGACCTTTTTGAAAAGACCTTTGAATTTAGAAAAACTAAACTTATTGAGAAATACCATTTGCAGTAGCTGCGGTGTAGATAGCATTCCGGCTCACATTTCTTTAATGGATTTTCAGACATGGCTGATGTTAGCATCCGCCAACTCTTCGGTTATTCCAAGGTAATCATATAGGTTTAACGGGAGGGACTGGGAAATTCTTATATTTTGACTACAATGAAGTCGATACCTCTATTCTAAACAATGCTATGTGCAAAAAGGTAGTTTTTCATGCAAATCGAATGACCTATACGGTTTTGTGAACAACTTTTGATTGGGTTGACGGATAAACACCAAATTCTGACTTAATATAATTTGGAATATTTAGAAATTAAACCAGTAAGGAAAGGTTAAAGTCGGACGGGGCCCACTATATAATACCCTACACCACCTCGGCAATGTACATTAAGAATTTCTTTTTGAATAGTTGGAATAATTAGTTTCCTTTCTTCTACGAAAGCACTTAGCTCCCCCGCCACGTCAAGGCTTATTCCAAAGAGGAGTTTAATATAATGTGTGGAATTAAAAATTGAACTAATAATAATATTCCATATATTTGCATTTACTGTGGTTATTATTAGCCTTAACGCAATAAATAGTCCGATTTTTGGTCGTACACAATATAAGTAATATATGCAGGGTATGTTAGGTAGGTGCTACCTTGGAATAATTGGTTTAAGTAATGCTTTAATTTTCATTTCCGCTGAAGCCTTTCATGTCTCTAAAATAGCGCTTTTATATATAAAAATTAGGAACATATTTCTGGAAAATTTTGATCGGAAGTAAAGTACAACGTATATAGCGCTTTGGTACCAAATCAGGAGGAGGTTATATATAAATCTGAACGGATTTTCCTTGAATACTCATTCATTGAAAAAGAAACTTCTTTCTGTCAAATTTCGTACTGACCGGATATAAAATACAGTCTCTACAGCACTTACATGTCAAATTGGGGTAACATATATATGGGGGCTATATCTAAATCTGAACCGATTTTCTCTGAATTTGGAAGTATCCCTTCATATAATAAGAAACATCTTTGTGTAGATTTTTTTACTGATCGGATATAAAATACAGATTTTACAGCGCTTACATGTTAACTCGGGGGTAACATATATATGGGGCTATATCTAAATCTGAACCGATTTCCCTCAAATTTGGCAGTGTTAATTCATGTAATGAGACACCTCATCTGACAATTTTTTTTACTGATCGGATTTAAAATACTGTTCTAGAGCGCTTACATGTCAAATCGGGGGTAACATATACATATATGGGGGCTATATCTAAATCAAACCGATTTCCCTCAAATTTCGCAGTGTTAATTCATGAAACCTCTTTCTGCCGAATTTCGTACTGATCGGATTAAAAATACACTTTTTACAGCGCTTACATGTAAAATCGGGAGTAACATATATATGGGGGCTATATCTAAATCTGAACCGATTTTCTCCGAATGTGGCAGTATTCCTTCATGTAATAAGAAACCTCTTTCTGCCAAATTTCACACTGATCGGTTATAAAGTATTTTTTTTACGGCGCTTACATGTGAAATCGGGGGTAACGTATCTAAATCTGAACCGATTTCTTTCAAACAGTGTTCATTCATATAATAAGAGACCTCTTTCTGCTGAATTTCATACTGATCGGATATAAAATAAAGTTTTTACACCGCTTACATGTCAAATCGGGGCTAACATATATATGGGGGCTATATCCAAATCTGAACCGATTTTAACCAAATTAAATAGGGATCGTCCTTGTGCCAAAAAAAAAATATGTGTAAAGTTTCGTCAAGATCGGGTCATAATTCCGACCTGTACTTTGATTACAAGAATACATCTACAGACAGACGGACAGACAGACGGACATAGCTAAATCGACTCAGAAAGTGATTACAAGTCGATCGGTATAATAAACAATGGATATATCTCTTCTCATTTTGGGTGTTACAAACAAATGCACAAAGTCATAATACCCTTTACCACAGTATGGTGTAGGGTATAAAAAGGCAATCTCCATAAAAACATGCTAAGTCGATTTAGAATGGAGGTATCCAAGTGATCCTAAAATACAGGTGGCTGCTTTAATTTTCTCATCATTTCTGAAAGAAATTGGATAGGTAGGCAAAGTGAAAAGCCAGATATGAGGAATTTGTTTCCTAAAATGAGATAGTATTTCTGTAGAATGCTACCAACCCTTTTTGTCATTCAATATTGACAATCTCAATTTTAAATCAAACATCAAACATTTTAACGCCTTCTCATTGCCATCACAACAAAAAGTATAATATTTAATAACTACTTTATATTTTGAACGAAAAATGTGTTATATTTAAATTATTCAATCTGTAGCTATGCCTCTCTAAAATGGAAATTAAATTTTTTACAAAGTTATGCATTGCCGAAATGATAGACAAACCCAATAAATGATAATCGAAAACGCATACGATGTTATTTACATACATATAAATTGTGGTTTATTCATTGCCATTTCCTCTTAAAAAAGATATGTGTCATTATTTCCCGCCTCGATTTCCACTCAATTATTTTTCGTTATTAGTATTTTATGAAATGTATATGATTTGCTAACATTTATGTGGTGTTATCTGGAACATTATCATGACTGTTATTATTATTTTTATGCATCATAATCATTGTCGTCATCAACATCATCAATAACAATACCAGGGCATTTCACTCACTTACCCATCGCACTTTAACTCTTAAAGTCTCTGTTGGTTGTTCCAAAAAACCATCCATGGGGCCGGGCGCGTAACCATCGACCGACAAAGCAGCCAGGAGGAAGTGGAGCCAAAATTCCGTAACCCAACAAAGCCAAAGCCAAACAACAAACAATTTAATTTGGGTTAATTGCACAAGAAACAAACAGCAGAACGACAAATAAAGGCAGTAGTCAAACGACCAACCGACAAACCAAACACCAAACACACCAACCAAGTCATCAGCCGAAGCAAACCATCCAAAAATTTGCCGCAGGAAAACAATAAAAATATAGGAATAGAATAATGGCAAACACAACAACAACGGAATAAAATAATGTATTAAAAAAGGAAATTCCTAAAAACAATAGCATTGGATAACAAACAAAAATATGGAATATAAATAATGAAAATAGCGGTGATTACAGTCAAGACGAATACGAAATATGCTGTACGATAGGGGAATTTTTAAAAATATTTTACCATATTGGAGCTAAATCCTCGGGAGGAGGACGACTGAAGACTGGATGGAGGTCAATGACAGAGAACACTTGGAAGAAGGTCTGTGGCCATTGACAGAGGATCATTGACTATTACACTATGCAACAAATGAACACTTTTTGCAAAATAAACGGACTTGACAGTATAGGTTCGATTCTACTATCAAAGGGTAATATAACCCTATACTCGGTTTGGCGAAATTGGTGACCAATATTTTTTTATGGGCCTCAACATTTTCTGAAAATCAGTGGGCCCCTCAAAAAAGGTGTCATCAGCTTTTGTCCAACAACTAATTCAGACTTTGTGATTCCGCTTAACTATATTTGGCAATAATGTAGCAAAGAATATGCTGAACAAAGTTTCTTAAAATTTTTTGGAAAAAAATTTTTTTCTGGTACTTTTTTTTGAAAAAGTGAAGGAAAAAAAAATTTTTTTTTCACTTTTTTCAGCATAACTTCCAGGGACTCGTAATTTTTCACTAACAATGGTTCGCAAATTTTTTTACGTTTTGTTAAAATAGGGCCAGAAATTACAGTTATGTGGGGGAGCTACAGGGTTAATATGTTCCACAAAAATATTGGCCTTAATATTTTCTATAAATTTGCTGAACATACCCTATATCAACAAATTATATTTTTGTTACATAATAGTGAAATACTAACATTTTTGGGGTACAATGTTGTGTTTTGAGCTATTTAGGGTGCCTAGACATGTTCAGATTGTATTGATATGTTCACAAAAGTTGTTCAGATTTACGTTGGCTACAATTTTGCCAACTATTATTATTAAAAAATTACGAGTCCCTGGAAGTTATGTAGAAAAAAGCGAAAACAAGTATATTTTAAAAAAAAAGTAACGGAAAATTTTTTTTTTCCAAAAAATTTTAAGAAACTTTGTTCAGCATATTCTTATTATTGCCAAATATAATTAAGCGGTATCACCAAGTCTGAATTAGTTGTTGGACAAAAGCAGATGACACCTTTTTCGAGGGGCACAATGATTTTCAGAAACTTTGGAGGCCCATAAAAAAATATTGGTCACCAATTTCGCCAAACCGAGTATAGGGTTATACAACCCTTTGACAGTAGAATCGAACCTATATTGTCAAGTCCGTGTATTTTTTTCACTGTTGCACAGTGTTACCAGAGTACTGTTGAAAGGATATGAATGAATATTGGTAAAATATCAGTTAGTCATTTATTGCAGGTAAATTATCATTGAAAGAGTGTCAGTGCCCATTGAGAGACTCAATGAACATTGGCAGATGCCAGTGATCATTGGCGGAGGGTAAATAACTACTTACAGAAGGCTAATGATCATTGGCAACAGGTCAATTCGCTATATTCGATGATTGACATTGACTACTTATCAGTGGTAACTGAAAGAGGATTAGTGACCATTGACACATGCCTTGGCAGGGGATAAATGACGCTAACATAGACACTGAACATTGAATGAGGAACAAAGACCGTTGACGTCCCAAAAATGACCAATGGGACAAGGTCAATGTTTATCAGCAATAGTACAATGACCATGGGAAAATATTTCATAGATAGTGATCATAGACACTGAACATTGAATGAGGAACAACGACCGATGACGTCCCAAAAATGACCAATGGGAAAAGATTAATGTTCATCAGCAATAGTTCAATGGCCATAGGAAAAGATTTCAAGGATAGTGACCAATGACAGTGTTACTGGCCATTAAAATTGGACAATTAGCATTGATAGAATGTTCAGAGTTAGTGACAATTGATAGTGTTAATGTACATTGGCATTGAGCACTTATCATTGAAAGAGGGTCAATGAAAATGTTCATTGCATTTAATAACTTTAAAGTATGTACTGATATTAAAGTTATATATGTACTGATATAAAGTTATTGACAGATGACAAGTAAGTATTAACCAAAATGACTATTCAAGAATGTCAATAATTATTGATGGAAGATCATTGAATATTTACAGAAGGTCAATGACAATTGACAGAAGATCAATGACAATTGACAGAAGGTCAATGACAATTGACAGAAGGTCAATGACAATTGACAGAAGGTCAATGACAATTGACAGAAGGTCAACTATAATTGATAGAAGGTCAACGATAAAGGACAGGAGGTTAATGATACATGGGGATTTTTAATGACCATTGAGAGAGAGACAAACATCAATGAAAGTAGAGTCAATATATAAGTACACTGACAGACGATCAATCATCTCAAACCAATGTTATTTCTTAAGGGCATCAATGACCTTTGATTTGGGATCAATGACCTTTAACTGGCTGTCAATGACTTTTGACATGTGATTAATTGCCTCCGGCAAGGCGTATAAATTGTAATGTATTACAAATCTCATGACAGACTTAGGATATTCGCCTGTTTCACGTAGCTTTTGTCACAATCAACACCCAAATCTTTTCGTCCTTTGCCATGAGAATGTGGTGTGAGGAGCCCTTTTTAGATTGTTGTATGTAAATAAAATGCCATTGGTGTATTATTGTTTCGTAAAAAGTGAAAAAAGTTATAAATCAAATTTTTTATGCATTTACATAATTTGTGGCGTTTATTTTCTCTTAACCATTTTACAAAACATGACAAACTACGGGTACAATAAACGAAAGGAAAAACAACAATAGAAGATATATGGCTTATTTTATTGGGGTAACTACAAATTTTAATAAAATTTATTAGAAATTATTACCAAACAAACGGAGATGTAGTGAAAAAACAACAAATGGGGCAATTGGTGTTATCCACCGGTTTGGGAGTTTTAAAATGTCGACTTACATTTTTAGGGCAATGTTTTTTTTGAAGATTTTTTGAATAATTCTTTAGTTGGGGAATTGTTGCAAAACAGAGACTAGCTCACACAGATAACTTAGTTCTTGATTCTTTAGGAAAAGCGAATTAATGAATTGATCAGATTTATTATATAAGCATTTTACAGAACTCTAAGCTATGTCAAAGGGAATAATATTTCGAAATTTTTATTGTTTGTTATTAGAAAATATATAGATATTTTATCGAAGTTACAATAGGTAGGATATCATCATCATCCACTGATATTGATGATATCAATGACCATTGAATGAAGGTCTATGACCATTGACTGAAGGTCAATGACCATCGACTGAATGTCAATGACCAATGAATGAATGTCGATGACCAATGACTGAATGTCAATGACTATTGGCTGACTGTCCATAACCATTGACTGAATGTGAATGACCATTGACTGGATGTCAACGACAATTGACTGAATGTCAATAACCATTGACTGAATCTACTACTGTTCAGTGACTGTTGACAGCAGTGATGGTCATTGACTGAATATAAATGATCCTTGACTCAATGTCAATTGACTAAAGTCAATGACCATTGCCTGAATGTCAATGACTATTGACTGAATGTCAGTGATCGTTGACTGAATGTGAATCACCATTGACTGAATGTCAATGACCATTGACTGAATATCAATGGCCATTGACTGTATGCCAAAGATCATTGACTGAAGGTATATGACTCAATGTCTATGACCATTAACTGAATTTCAATGTCCATTCACTGGATGTCAATGTCCATTCACTGGATGTCAATGTCCATTGACTGAATTCAGTGACCATTGACTGAATGTCAGTGACCATTGACTAAATGTCAATGACCATTGACTGAATGTCAATGGCCATTGTCTGGATGTCAACGACCATTGACTGAATGTCAATGACCATTGACTGAATGTCAGTGACCATTGACTGAATGTCAGTGACCATTGACTGAATGTCAATGACCATCTACTACTGTTCAGTGACTGTTTACACCAGTTCAATCAATGACCACTGACTGAATGTCAATGACCATTGACTGAATGTCAAGGATCGTTGACTCAATGTCAATGGCCATTGACTAATGTCAATGACCATTGACTCAATGTCAATGATCATTGACTTCATGTCAATGACCATTGACTTAATGTCAATGACCATCGACTGAATGTCAATGACCATTGAATGAATTTCAATGGCCATTGAATGAAGGTCAATGACCATTGACTGAAGGCATAGGACTCAATGTCTGTGACCACTAACTGAATGTTAGTGACCATTGACTGGATGTCAACGACCATTGACTGAATGTCAATGACCATTGACTGAATGTCAATGACCATTGACTGAATGTCAATGACCATTGACTGAATGTCAGTGACCATTGACTGAATGTCAATGCCCATCTACTACTGTTCAGTGACTGTTGACAGCAGTTCAATCAATGACCATTGACTGAATGTCAATGACCATTGACTGAATGTCAATGACCATTGACTGATGGTCATTGACTGAATATAAATGATCCTTGACTCAATGTCAATGGCCATTGACTAATGTCAATGACCATTGACTTAATGTCAATGACCATCGACTGAATGTCAATGACCATTGAATGAATGTCAATGGCCATGGAATGAAGGTCAATGACCATTGACTGAAGGTATAGGACTCAATGTCTATGACCACTAACTGAATGTCAATGACCATTCACTGGATGTCAATGTCCATTGACTGAATGTCAGTGACCATTGACTGAATGTCGGTGACCATTGACTGAATGTCAATGACCATTGACTGAATGTCAATGACTGTTGACAGCAGTTAAATCAATGACCATTGACTGAATGTCAATGACCATTGACTGATGGTCATTGGCTGAATATAAATGATCATTGACTCAATGTCAATGACCATTGACTGAATGTCAATGACCATTGACTGAATGTCAATGACCATTGACTGAATGTCAATGACCATTGACTGAATGTCAATGATCATTGACTCAATGTCAATGGCCATTGACTGAATGTCAACGATCATTGACTGAAGGTATATGACTCAATGTCTATGACCATTAACTGAATGCCAATGACCATTGATTGAATGTCAACCATTGACCATTGACTGAATATCAATGGCCATTGACTGAATGTTAACGATCATTGACTGAAGGTATATGACCATTAACTGAATGCCAATGACCATTGACTGAATGTCAATGTCCATTGACTGAATGTCAGTGATCATTGACTGAATGTCAATGACCATTGACTCAATGTCAATGACCATTGACTGAATGCCAATGATCATTGACTCAATGTCAATGGCCATTGACTGTATGCCAAAGATCATTGACTGAAGGTATATGACTCAATGTCTATGACCATTAACTGAATTTCAATGTCCATTCACTGGATGTCAATGTCCATTGACTGAATGTCAGTGACCATTGACTGAATGTCAGTGACCATTGACTGAATGTCTGGATGTCAACGACCATTGACTGAATGTCAATGACCATTGACTGAATGTCAGTGACCATTGACTGAATGTCAATGACCATCTACTACTGTTCAGTGACTGTTTACACCAGTTCAATCAATGACCACTGCCTGAATGTCAATGACCATTGACTGAATGTCAAGGATCGTTGACTCAATGTCAGTGGCCGTTGACTAATGTCAATGACCATTGACTCAATGTCAATGATCATTGACTTCATGTCAATGACCATTGACTTAATGTCAATGACCATCGACTGAATGTCAATGACTATTGAATGAATTTCAATGGCCATTGAATGAAGGTCAATGACCATTGACTGAAGGCATAGGACTCAATGTCTATGACCACTAACTGAATGTTAATGACCATTGACTGCATGTCAACGACCATTGACTGAATGTCAATGACTTGACTGAATGTCAATGACCATTGACTGAATGTCAGTGACCATTGACTGAATGTCAATGACCATCTACTACTGTTCAGTGACTGTTGACAGCAGTTCAATCAATGACCATTGACTGAATGTCAATGACCATTGACTGATGGTCATTGACTGAATATAAATGATCCTTGACTCAATGTCAATGGCCATTGACTAATGTCAATGACCATTGACTTAATGTCAATGACCATCGACTGAATGTCAATGACCATTGAATGAATGTCAATGGCCATGGAATGAAGGTCAATGACCATTGACTGAAGGTATAGGACTCAATGTCTATGACCATTAACTGAATGTCAATGACCATTCACTGGATGTCAATGTCCATTGACTGAATGTCAGTGACCATTGACTGAATGTCGGTGACCATTGACTGAATGTCAATGACCATTGACTGAATGTCAATGACTGTTGACAGCAGTTCAATCAATGACCATTGACTGAATGTCAATGACCATTGACTGATGATCATTGGCTGAATATAAATGATCCTTGACTCAATGTCAATGACCATTGACTGAATGTCAATGACCATTGACTGAATGTCAATGACCATTGACTGAATGTCAATGATCATTGACTCAATGTCAATGGCCATTGACTGAATGTCAACGATCATTGACTGAAGGTATATGACTCAATGTCAATGACCATTAACTGAATGCCAATGACCATTGACTGAATGTCAATGTCCATTGACTGAATGTCAGTGATCATTGACTGAATGTCAATGATCATTGACTCAATGTCAATGACCATTGACTGAATGTCAATGATCATTGACTCAATGTCAATGACCATTGACTGAATGCCAATGATCATTGACTCAATGTCAATGGCCATTGACTAATGTCAATGGCCATTGACTAATGTCAATGACTATTGACTGAATGTCAGTGATCGTTGACTCAATGTCAATGACCATTGACTGTATGTCAGTGATCGTTGACCGAATGTCAATGACCATTGACTGAATGTCAATGAACATTGACTGAATTTCAATGACCATTGACTGAATGTCAATGAACATTGACTGAATTTCAATGACCATTGACTGAATGCCAATGATCATTGACTCAATGTCAATGGCCATTGACTAATGTCAATGACTATTGACTGAATGTCAGTGATCGTTGACTCAATGTCAATGACCATTGACTGTATGTCAGTGATCGTTGACCGAATGTCAATGACCATTGACTGAATGTCAATGAACATTGACTGAATTTCAATGACCATTGACTGAATGTCAATGAACATTGACTGAATTTCAATGACCATTGACTGAATGTCAATGACCATTGACTGAATGTCAATGACCATCTACTACTGTTCAATGACTATTGACTGCAGTTCAATCAATGACCATTGACTGAATGTCAATGAACATCGACTGAATGTCAATGACCATTGACTGACCAATGACCATTGACTGAATGTCAATTTCCATTGACTGAATGTCAATGACCATTGACTGAATGTCAATGACCATTGACTGAATGTCAATGACCATTGACTGACCAATGACCATTGACTGAATGTCAATGACCATTGACTGACCAATGACCATTAACTGAATGTCAATGACCATCTACTACTCTTCAGTTACTATTGACTGCAGTTCAATCAATGACCATTGACTGAATCCATCTCCATTGACAAAAGTTTAATCACCTTTGGCAACATGTCAATGACGATTGGCTAAAGGTAAATGACAAAGTCAATCACTATTGACAAGATCAACATTGTCAAAAGGTCAATCACGATTAACAAAAGATCATTTAACAAAAGTTCACTGACCATTGTCAAAAAGATCATGACTAGGGATGTAACGAACGTGATTTTAGCGAAAGCGATTGCGAAAACGAATATTGGAATATATTTCTTGCGAATGCGAAAGCGAATAGTGAAATATGCATTTTTGCGAAAGCGAATAGTGAAATATGAATTTTTGCGAAAGCGAATAGTGAAATATGAATTTTTGCGAAAGCGAATAATAGTTTGACTCTTCAGTACCAATAAAATTAAGGACCAGAATTGATACTTTTCCAAGATATTCAAGTATTAAGGATGAAAGGAGGACGAAAGCGAATGTTCAAAATGATGCGAATAATTTGCTTTCGCATATGCGATGCGAATAATTCGCTTTCGCATATGCGAATGCGAATATTCGTTACATCCCTGATCATGACCTTTAAAATAAGGACTATTGACATAATATAAATGGCCACTGAATAAGGTCAATTAAGGACATTAAGTCAACTTGTTATTGTGGTTTTGTATTTTCGCATATTTTATTGTTAGCAATAAATATTAATCTTTTAATATTGGAGGAGTTACGACGAACTTCTTCAAAGATATTAGCTGACCTTTTTAGTTTATTTAGCTTAATTAAGTACATTATCATTATGAATTATTACAAGCCTTTATTTACAGTCAGTTTACTATTTGTTATACATAAATGATTATTTATTTGAGACTTTTTGTTTATATTTTATTTATAACATAACTTTTGTTAACGTTTATCAGATAATTTTCCAAGTGTATTTACACAATAATTTACTGTACTCCTTTCTAAATTTTGTCATTAAATAATAAACTGCCATAAATTAGTTTAAATGTCTTTTGTACACCTTCACCAGTTGTAAACCGTTTTAATATTTCATTCGTTTTAATATTTCTAAGAAATTCATGCCCCTCGAGATGTTACAAAACAACAGAGAGAAAGACGAAGAGAGAGAGAGAGTAAGCATAACTCAAAAGTGTTTACTACCTTATGGTCGTCGTTAAGGTGAATTTAAGGGTTTCCGTTTCCGTGTAGCGGAGTCGTCGTTGTGTTTATTCGTTGTTATTCATTTGCGATTCACTGAAATGTAATTAAGTGTCGTCATTAAGTTAAGAATCTCGGTTGTATGCTGTGGTGACTTTAGTGCGTCTATATGTATTTTACCTGGACACTTTCTATGGAGACATTAAGACTAGGAAAATATTTTCATTCGGCGGCTATTGAGGGCAAAATAAATTAGAAATTGTCAGAAGATAAACGTTTAATGAGACGAAAAGTAGCAGCGCAACTTTTCGTTAATGAATCAATGGGAATGTTGGACATAAATGTACGAATTGGAAAAGTTAAAAATTCGATAAAGATAGTAATGAGAAAAGCAATGAAGAAAGAAAATAACTCTTTAAAAAAGAGAACTCTTTAAAAGAGAAAAGAACTCTTTAAAAAAGAGAACACTTTAAAAGAGAAAATAACTCTTTAAAAAATTGTTGTTTTCATTTTACGATTCATCGGTGAAATGTGGGAGTCACATTATGCCAAATTTAATAGAAAATGCTATAAATTTTGCGATTGGCCCCTAATGTCAGTTCTGTTTTGACATTTGTGTAGTAAACACATGCGAAATACACGTTAATTACAATGTTACGCTACACTGCTCCAGAACGCGGAATATTGCTGATTATTTATTTGACCAATAATCGGTCGGTGACTTTGGCACAACGTGAATTTCGTCGCAGATTTCCTGGCCGTCCAACGCCTACTGGTGAAACACTGGGCGTTTAGACGCTCGCCTCGAAGAGACTGGCACAACACGAGATGCTGCCAGGCTTGGCAGACCCCGGAGTAGGATGTCATGGAAGCGCCGTCGACATCGACCAGACGACGCGCCACGCAAATGGGTATCAGTCGACGGTCTCTACAACGAATTTTGGTACAAGATTTGAAGATGTTTCCGTACAAAGTCCAGACGGTGCATCAGCTGTTAGCTGCTGACCGCCAATCGCGTCTAACATACGCTCAAGCCATCCTTAATCACCACCAAGAGGAAGATGATTTTTCATCAAAAATAATCATGAGTGATGAGGCCCATTTCCATCTCAGCGGGTACGTAAATAAGCTAAATTTACGCTTCTGGGGCACTGAAAATCCGCGTGTAACCCACGAAGAGCCATTACACCCGCTCAAAGTCACTGTATGGTGTGCTGTTTTCGCTGGATGAGTCATCGGACCTTTTTTCTTCGAAGACGTCGCGGGCCAAACGGTTACTGTGAATGGTGAGCGCTACAGAGCAATAATCAACGAGTTCTTTTTGCCGCAACTTGATGAATTGGGATTGGAAAACATGTGGTTCCAACAGGACGGTGCAACGGCACACACTGCACGTGCCACAACCGATATGCTGAAGGATGCATTTTCCGGGCGCCATATCTCCTGCTTTGGAGATTTGAACTGGCCAGCAAGATCGCCTGATTTGACCGCTCCAGACTTCTTTTTGAAGTCGCGGGTTTATGTCAACAAGCCTCAGACTCTTGCAGCTCTTAAAGACAATATCCGTCAAGAATGTGAGGACCTATCGCCGGAAGTTTTGGCCAAAGTGATGGAAAATGCCATAAAAAGGGCTCAAATGACAATCAACTGTGGCGGCGGCCATTTACATGAAATCATATTCTCGACTTGATGTAAAAAAAAAAATTAAAAGACCAAATAAAAATAATCCACAAGAAGAATCAAAGTTTTTCATTTTTTTTTTAAATTACAGCCAAAAAACATCGACAGGTTACTTTTGCGCCACCTTTTACTAGTTGAGCCCGGTGCGCTTCGCTGCCCATGTCAAAATTAGCGCTGTAGAAACGGTATATATATCCCCATATATATGTTACCCCCGATTTGAAATTCAAGCGCTGTAGAAACTGTATTTTATATCCGATCAGTAAGAAATTCGGCAGAAAGAGGTTTCTTATTACATGAAGGAATACCGCAAAATTCGGAGAAAATCGGTTCAGATGTAGATATAGCCACCATATATATGTTACCCCCATTTTACATGTAAGCGCTGTAGAGGCTGTGTTTTATATCCGATCAGTACGAAATTCGACAGAAACAGGTTTCTATTTTACATGAATGAGTATTCAAGGTAAATCGATTCAGATTTATATATAACCTCCATATATATGTTTCTCCAGATTTGGTTACAAAGCGCTATAGAAAAATGTTTCTCAATTTAGGAACGAATATTGCTTAATTTAGCGATTATCGGTTCAAAATAAGATATACATACACACACACACCACATTTACCAATTATTCCAAATTATTATCGCAATGACCCTTATCGCATTCTTAGGGAGGTGTAGGGTATTATATAGTCGGCCCCGCGCGACTTTCTGCCTTTCCTTACTGGTATTAGTAATAAATTCACTGAATGAAAAAATACCGAATTCAGTGGAAAGTCCAGAAAATAGAAATGTATACTTATAAAATTTGCAAATTCTTGTTTCATTGGTCACGCATCACATTATCATATTGCGATTGTATTGGAGTGAGCAGCTGTAATTATCGCATACCGAGCATTTTTGTTCATGTAATACCTATATAATACAAGATATATCAAAATATGGGCTGGGCCACGCCCACTGGTCGTATTCCACCCATTTGTAAGCCAATCACGTAGACTGCTACCAGATACATATACGCAAAATTTCAACACTCTCGCTAACAAAATGAGCAATATAATTCAATTTCAAAATTTGGGTTATATGGGCGGTGGCACGGCCATTGGTCAGATCCCGCCAATTTTTGGACCAATCACGTGGACTGTCACCAGATACATATGTACAACATTGCAGCACTCCCGCTAGCAAATTGAGCAAGATATCAAAATTTGGTCTATGTGGGCGGGGCCACGCCCATTGGACCGATCCCGCCCATTTTTGGACCAATCACGCAGACTGCCACCATATACTTATACACAAAATTCCAGCACTCTCGCTAACAAATTGTGCTAGATATCACATTTTTAAAATTTGGCTTATATGGGTGGTGCCACGTCCATTTTTCCGATCCCGTCAATTTTTGGACCAATCACGTGGACTCTCACCAGATACATCTGTACAACATTACAGCTCTCTAGCTAGCAAATTGTGCAAGATATATCAATTTCAAAATTTGGCTTATATGGGCGGGGCCACGCCCATTGGTCCGATCCCGCCCATTTTTTTACCAATTACGTAGAATGCCACCAGATACATATACACAACATTGCAGCACTCCAGATAGCAAATTGTGCAAGATATCGAAATTTCAAAATTTGGTCAATGTGGGCGGGGCCACGCCCATTGGTCCGATACCGCCACTTTTTAGACCATTCACGTAGGCTATCACCCGATACATATGCATAAAATTAGAGCACTATCGCTAACAAATTGTGCATGGTATCTCAATTGGTTCGATCCCGCTCATTTTTGGACCAATCACGTAGACTCCCACCAGATATATATTCACACAATTACAGCACTCTCGGTAAAAAATTGTGGAAAATATATCAATTTCAAAATTTGGCTTATATGGGCGGGCCACGACCATTAGTGTGACCCCGCCCATTTTTGGCCAATCACGTAGACTGCCACCAGATATATATACACATAATTCCAGCACTCTCGCTAACAAATTGTGCAAAATATCTAAATTTAACAATTTTGCTTATATGGGCGGGGCCACGCCCATTGGTCTGATCCCGCCATTTTTGAATCAATCACGTATACTACCAATAGATACATATACACAGAATTACAACACTCTCTTATGAATTGTGAAAAGTATCTAAATTTCAAAATTTGGCTTATATGGGCGGTGCCACGCCCATTTGTCCGTTTCCGCCCATTTATAAACCAATCATGTAAACTGCAACCAGATACATATGCACAAAATTACAGCACTCTCGCTAACAAATTGTGCAATTTAATTCAATTTCAAAATTTGGCTTATATGAGCGGTGCCACGCCCATTCGTCCGATTCAGCCTATTTTTGGACCAATCACGTAGACTACCACCAGATACAAATCCACAAAACTACAGCACTCTCGCTAACAAATTGTGCAACATAAGTCAATTTCTAAATTTGGCTTATATGGGCGGTGCCAGGCCCATTGGTCCGATCCCGCCCATTTGTTGACCAATTACGCAGAATGCCACCAGATACATATTCGCAACATTGCAGCACTCACGCTGGCAGAATTTCAGAATTTGGTCTATGTGGGCGGGGCCACGCCCATTGGGTCGATCCCGCCCATTTTTGGACCAATTACGTAGACTGCAACCAGATACATATGCACAAAATTACAGCACTCTCGCTAACAAATTGTGGAAGTTAATTAAATTTCCAAGTTTAGTTTATTATTGGATAGTAGATATGACACGAAATTTCAATGAGATCGGTTAAGGACTGTCCGAGTTTGAGGATGTTTAATATTGAAATGTTGGTCCCATTCATATAAATAATTACCTATTATATTTATTAGAAAAAAATTTCAATCTCTATAAAAAAAATTTAAAAGTTCACTAAAATATTATTTTGTGAATTTTTATTGCGAAATCGAATCTTTATTTTTTGACATTTTTGTAAAGAAACATATTTTTTGATTATTTTTTTGGCTCAAACGAAAGCTAAAGTTCTTTCCTTTAAGTGCTTTGTTGTTGATTTGGAGTACCCTAATCACCATCCTCCCTCAGCCTCTGATGCACAGTGGGAGGAATTAACAAAAGGGAAATAATTCAGCCGTTTCTTAACCAGGCACCCGATTGCGACAAAACTTGAGATGCTTCTAAACAAGGTATTAGAGAAGTTATGTTTTTAACCTGGGCCTCCTAGGGAATATAGGGGCTGAGCTAAACGGCCTCAATGTTGGCCACCTCGGGTGAACAAAATGTTTAATCATATGCAAATTTCGTCTTTTTCCTCCGATCCATACAAAAATTTTACACATAAGATTTATCTCCTACAGTTACCAAGATATCTGCAATTGAAAATTAAATTTTTAATTTTTTCCCTGTTCTAGTATTTTGTGAATATCGGAGCAGAATATGCATCGATTTCTTGCATGAATAACTTTTCTGAATTGCCAACAAAATTTGGCATACCATGAACAAATGAGTTACGATATACCCAATAAGACAAAAGTAATGGCCATTTGAAGTTAAACATATAAAGCCAGTAAGGAAAGACAGAAAGTCGGGCGGGGCCGACTATATAATACCCTACACCTCCCTAACAATGCGATGAGGGTCATTGCCATAATAATTTGGAATAATTGGTAAATGGGTAGAAACATATTATCTAATTCTGAAACGATAATCGCTAAATTAAGCAATATTCAACAAAGTTTAATTGTTTCGTCTCAAAAAAATCGTAAAAATGTGCCTTTTGTGCACAAATTAACGTTAATATCGGTCGGATGTACCCATGATTCAAAAAATTGATAATTTTTGTAATTTATGGTGAAAAAGTGTATATGTATAGTATTTTGGAGATATAGAAAAAATCATTAAATGAAATAATAACATAATTATATTCCACTTAAAGGAAACTTCCTGGAGAATGCAAAGCAAAGCAAAGCTGGAATATAAAAACCTTTACCGTCTTTATATAAGTATGTAGTATTGTGTGAGCCCACACATTGGGTAAAAGCTAAAAAATGCAGTTTTTGGGAATTTTTCAATTTATTTTAGGAATTGTGGAATTTACCTTTACAAATATAATAATCTAAGAATTGGCCTCGATTTCTGGTGGCAAGACGTACAAAAAACAAAATAATTGAGATGTATTAATTTTAAATATTTTATAGATTTATAAAGTTTTCGTCTGCGTTTGTAAATGTTGTCTTATTTTATTTTTTTCCGGTCCTTTTCTAAAAATCTGTAATTATTTATTAGAGCCAAATATATATACCGATTCCTTTCTCATTACTTTTTCTGGATAGACAACAAAATTTTCCATTGGATGCAAAAAAATATTGCCATTAGATATACCCGGTGAGACAAAAAATATGGTCATTTTAATTTATGTTTTACAAAAAATTGTTTTTTGTCAAAAATACAAAAAATTTTGAAAAATACAAAAAAAAATATAAATTCAAATGGTCGTTATTTACGAATCAGACAAAAACGGCAGTCCGTAATAATAGAGCTAGTTTGATCAAATTTGGTAGAAATATTTCTTATAGTTGCAGTTTGTTTGGGATTGCAAATGGGCCATATCGGTCAATGTTTTGATATAGGTGCCCTATAGATGTCGCTTCAAAATACGGGTTTTGAGTCATAGATACCATATTTTTAAAACAATTTAGCAAAAACTTTGCAGTTTGTATTCTATTTTGACAGGAATTCTTCACAGCAAAAATTTTGCAAATCGCTTCATATTTTGTTATAGAGGTCGCACCAAAATATACGTAGTTAAGCCATAAATACCATATTTTCTAAGCACAGAAACTGAATTTTTGCAGTTTGTATTTAATTAAGGCAAGAATTCATCGCAGTAACATTTTTTTAAATCTGTTCATATTTTTTTATTGTCCACCTATAGATGTTGCTCCCAACAAGGCTTATTGAAGCCAAAAACACCACATTGTCTAAGAAATGTAACTGAAACTTTGCAGGATCGTTTCATGATTTGCTCCATATCCAAAGATTTTTTCAGTAATAGAAATTTAATGCAATCCATGGTGGAGGATATCATCGCAGCAAATATTTTACAAATCGGTTCATATTTTGTAATAGTCACCCTATAGAGGTCGCTCCAAAATATACGTAGTTAAGACATAAATACCATATTTTCTAAGCATTTTAGCTGAATCTTTGCAGTTTGTATATAATTAAGATAATAATTCATCGCAGTAAAAATTGTTCAAATCAGTTCATATTTTGTTATAGTCCACCTATAGATGTCGCTCCCAAAAAGGGTTATTTAAGCCATAAACAGCCATATACTATGAAATTTAGCTGAAACTTTGCTTTTTATATTCTATTTTGGCAAGAATTGATGTCAATAAAATGTATACAAATAAAATCTTAAATTGTTGTAGTCCCCGTGTAGATGTAACTGTCAAAAAAGCTATTTTAAGCCATAAATTCTACATTTTTCAGGTGAAGAGTTTGGCTAAAGAATTTGCGGACTAAAATATGACCAAAAATTGCAGCATTCGTTTTTTTTTAAATTTGCTTAAACAAAAAGGCTCGTTTCCCAAAAGTTTTTTCACTAATAAAATTGAATACATTTCATGGTGGAGGGTATTTAAGATTCGGCATGACCGAACTTAACGCTTTTACTTGTTTTAATTCCTCCAACTATGCGCCATCCAGTGTTCAGAAAAAAACAGTACGTTATAGGAACGGTTCCTTCAGAGAACACTAACGTTATTTATTTTTTTAGTGTTACTGTTCGCGAACGGTACCACTATGATAACGTACCGTTCTTAGAACACGACGAACGGTACACTACGATAACGTACGGTTCATAGAACAGTATCACTACGTCGTAGTGATACTGTTCTTTTGAACAGAACACTAACGGTATCACTACGTTTAGCGTTCCGTTCTTTTTTATATTCGACACCACAGGTCGGAAATATGAAGCAATCTTAATGAAAATTGGGACGATCCCTATTTAAAATGGAGCATATCGGTCCATTCTCTGATATAGCCCCCAGTATCACTACGATGTAGTATGAACCGTACGTTATCGAAGTGTACCGTTCGTCGTGTTCTAAGAACGGTACGTTATCGTAGTGGTACCGTTCGCGAACAGTAACACTAAAAAAATGTTTAGTGTATTCTGTTCTCGTGTAAGGGTTGCGATACTGTTCCGTTCGCGACGAAGGAACGGTACAGAACGCTAAGGAACCGTTCCTTAGTGTTTTTTTCCGAACTCTGGCGCCATCTGTACTTGTTCATGTTCAGTTTGTTCTTTCGTATCAGTGGAGTCTTCTTTTTTAAGGCCCCATCAGTAATGGATGATTTGGTGGACTTGATCACCTTTTGCGTTACCGGATCAACTTTACCAACAACAGTCGTTGGACTCAGAAAATAGACTCCTTCTCGGGTGGTTTGGTTACATTTTTCCAAAGTCCCGGAAGACTGCATGTGTTGGAGGTAGAAATTTCATATTCAGTTTACTTCTAGGTGTCCCAGTCCCATGTTATCATTTGATGATTCAGAGTCGGAGTCCACTTTTCTTATAGCATTTGTGTTGTTTAGCTTAATCATATTTTTTTTTAGAGAAAACATCCCCATAGCTGGTATTGGGTACGGCATTTTAGGCCTTCCAGGCAATGTTCCGAAATTCCGATGCATCCAGTTCACCTTCGGTTTTAGAGAAAACACCAACACCTTGTGGTGGTATAATAGGTAGGCGAGTATGTACTGCGTCAATAATTTCATATATTTTTATTATTTTTTAATACATGTATATTATGCTTTGTGTTAAACCATTTCTTACTCAAACCTCCAAAATCCTTGTGGACCATAAATATTTGCATTTAACCTTAACACACACAAAACTGAACACTGTTCAAGTCGTAACACTAAAAACTTTTTATTGTTATTTGGGTTTGTTTTAGTTGCTTTGCTAATGCTCTTTCTAGGTTATCCCACACGGAAAGAAAGAATTATTTTCAGGGAAAGAAATTTTAGATCAATACTCCTCCTATTTTTTGTCGCTGAATATTCGTTTATTGAACCTAAAATTTATTTTTATCATACTAATATTTCTTATGATCAGAGGAAATTTCTGTTGCCCAGAGTTTCCACAAAAAAATGTTTTCTGTGGCATAAATGTTTTCTTTGCGTGTACTGAAGAATGTGTGTTATCTTTTCTCTAAGGATTTATGGACAATGACTGAACAAATATATCGAATAAATATTGTTTTGACAGCTAAAGTGGTCATTGTTTTAGTTATGTGAAAGAGTGTCTGGGGTTATGGTAGTTTATTTTTCCCAGCATTTTTTTTGTGTTTCTTTGTCCTGTGGGTTTATTGGGGAAAAATTCTCTGGAGTTTTTCTTTTTTCTGTGTGATAAAGAAATTAATGGGATTTTAGTTACTTATTCTGGGTTAACTGGTTAAAGGTGGTTTTAGCTTCAAATGATTTATATATGCAGTTAACAAATTATCTGGATCTTCAGATGATTGTTTTCTTTACTGTTTTTAGATGTTGTTTCTGACTTGCTTTATTAAACAATAGGAAACAAAAAAATATAACGAATTATATTAGCCCCAAAAGTGCTTAAGTCACTGTGTCCAAAAAATGCCGGAGTTGATTAGGAACGTTTGCACGGAAATATGAATTGTGAGTATTGGGTTAAAACTTTTTTGTGGCATTTATAGCTATCTCGTGTTATCTCTATGCTTTCTGTGTCTGTAAGTTTATCCAACTATGTCCTTGGAGGTATCATTTGGTCTTAGAATATGTTATTAGATTAATGGCAATCATAATTTGTTTAATAACTAACATAAATAACATAAACCCGTCGTTCTGCTGCTCTTCTTTGGAGGGTAAACTCCAGCAAAGAAAATAACTTTTTTTATTCATTACGACGCTAGCTGGGGACATGGAAACTTTATCATCTTCTTTGAAGGAAACCACTTTTTGCTCTGCCACAAAATGAGTTTGTTTTGGATGAAAAAAAAACAAAACTTTGTTTGTTTTGTTTCATTTTCTTGCGTATTTTTCTTTCAGATTTATTCTTTGTCGAAGGACCATTATATTCTCGGAATGCCAAAAAGATTTTTGCTAGTTTTATTTGTTGTTGGCAAATGTCCTTTTTGCTCTCTCCGCCCCAAACCCAACATCCTATTGGTCCCATGTGACGTATGATAAATGTCAGTTTAGTTTTGCATCAGTCATTCGTCACGGAGTACGAATTTGAAAGGGCTTCGTGGCATACATACATAATATGCACAAGTATACCACTGAAAGTTTGCGATTTAAAAAAAAGAATGGATAATAAGTTAGTTTATTGCATATAATTATTTGATGACTTAAAAGCGTTTGTAATTTTGTAAGGAATTTTTAATTTTTGTACACAGATCACTATACCATTTATTATTTTTCCCGTACCGATTACCAGGCCGAAAAAGTTTCCATTTGACCTACAAACCTCCAATAAAAATTTTGGTGCCGATCGGATAACGCTAAGGTCTGCCCAAAGTTGTTTGAAAACACAAAACTCACTTAACATGAACAAAATTTGGGTTTTAATCAGATGTCACATGTTCAAGCAATTACAAAATATTTAATTAGCATGAACATTTTTTAAATGATCTTTGAATATAGTTTTCTTTCTTACAAGTCGTAAACAATCAAAATCGGCCGAAAAACGAAAAAGTTACAGCAGTTTTCATTTGAATTTTACGTCATGACAGGGAATGCATACACACCGACATGGCCTCAGGCATATATGTACATATGTAGACGTAAGAGCAATCACAATAAAAAATAGATCATGATATAACATGCTTGTGCATGCATGAAAAAAACAAATGGTTGGATCTACATGATGGACGGATTTGCATGATAGTTGATTTTTCGCATCAGTCTGACATTTTTCTACTGGTCAAATAAGAAAACATAAGCAGAAATTTGCAGCGCGCTATACGGCCATGCAACAGGGTCGTTTACAGAACGCGCTCTGCCTCCAACCTAAGCGAATTGAGAAAGGGACAGCTTCGCACAAAATGTAATTTTAGTCATATTCTTATTAGTCTCCAGATCGACCACACCCAAAATGGTTACTAGATCCAGTGATAAATTTCGCACCGTAGAATCAGTTGGGCATGTATCACATACAATATCTGGAGCCAAACTGCCGTCAAACAGACAGATATTGCAAGTTTTTTTTTCAATATGCGATTTGTAAATGTTGGCAGAAAAAACTGTGCAAAAGATAGTGCTACGCTAGCAGCGGATGCAGCTATAATTTTTTGGCAACAGGCGCGAATACCAACACGTGATAAATATAAATGTCAAGATAAATTGCTAAAGTTGTACGGCGGCTTGAGAAATGTCCACAAACAAAGTGCAAACAGGAGATCGGATAAATCAAAATTAAACGTGAACATTTTCAAGTAAAAAATCGATGATCTGTTCGATATAGCTAGTGCAAACGCCCAGAACGAGATGTGTATAGAAGAAGACAATAAGTTTTTGTTGATGCAAAGACAGAAAGGCAGACCAGGGTGCATGGCAGGCGTTGACATGAAATTGTACGGGCGAGAACAGCGATCCGAGCAACGAATACAAAAAACAGAATCGCGAAAGAGAAAGCATTCAGAACGTAACAATCAATCTTGTAAGTTAATAAATTGAAGTGTTTTACTCGTAATTCCTTAAAACAACTGTTATTGTGTAGTACTCGATACAGTTTACATTGGAAGTGACGATGAATATGAGTTCGATGATAGCATTTCGGATACGGATATGACATGCGAGTTTCATACCGATGATGACGATGATCACACCGTACGTCTACGAGGACGACAACATTGGATCTCGTCACGTCTTACAGTAGTCCTTGATAAGGCCAAAATTAACTGTTCAGATGCTGTACATATTTTGATAGCATGCGCTCATGATTTGATAACTGTAATGAATAATGCTGCGACTCCTCTGACCTCAGTTGGTGAGCTTGTGATTAATCGATCTACAATACATGAGCTACGAAAAGAAAATCGTAAGCGAGAAGCGGAGAAGGGGCAAACAGAATTCATTGCAAAAGTAATTTAGATCAGATCTAAACATATATATAATTTATAGCTTTACGAATCCATCGATTTGTAGTTTATTTTTTATACGTAGATCAATAGCGTACATTCATTGATTATTCACTGGGACGGAAAACTGTTGCCGGAGCTATTCGGCAGAAAAATCGTTGATAGAATAGCAATCCTCGCCAGTTATGAAGGCACATCAAAAGTTCTGGGCGCTCCCAAAATCCCGGCTGGTACTGGAGAAAATATAGCCAAAGTCGTTCATGATACACTCATCAATTGGGATATTTCTAATAAAGTTTCCGCCATGGTTTTCGATACCACGTCGTCAAATACAGGTCAAAACACTGGATCTTGCATTTTGTTGCAGAACAAATTAGATCGAAAATAAATCAAGTTCCCATGTCATCATCACATGATGAAGATAGTATTGAAACATGTGTTTGAGGTTAAACTTTCGGCGACTTGTGGTCCTGAAGTGCCTATTTTTAATCGTTTTGCTGCCGTTTGGGTAAGTCTCGACCACAAATCGTTTAAAAACGGACTCGAAGATCCAATTGTACGCTCCAAAATAAGTAATGCTGACTGCGAAGTCATTAAGAAATTCTGCATTAAACAGCTAAATGAAACACAAATCCGAGCTGATTACAAGGAACTATTACAATTAACAATAATGTTTCTTGGTGGTGTCTGTGATAACTTCCGAACACCTGGTCCATATTTTTAAGGCATTTATGCCTTAAAAATATACATATTTCGAGAGCAGTTTGCATTGACAAAACGAGAGTCCAGTGGGCTACGGGATATATGTATTTTTCTCGTGCGGCTGTATGTCAAAGCGTGGTTTACATGCACAAATGCCATACGAGCACCAAATCAAGAAATACACTTGTTGAAAGACTCCATCGCATACGCAGAAATCGACCGAGATGTGTCTGAAGCGGTTTTGAAGAAATGGAAAAATCGTTTGTGGTAATTGGCCCCAGAATCAATGGCTTTGGCATTTTTCGATTCGGATGTTTCACTGGAAGAGAAACGAAAAATGGTTAGGCATCTGCAATCAACAGAACCCGTCGTAGATCTGGAAAACGATCGAAAATTCTGCGACCCGAAACTATCGCTGTGTAATAATTTTAGCGATTTCGTCTCATACCCAAACCAAATATTTTTTCGGTGCTTTGGATTCAGTACTGAATTTTTAAAGCATGACCCATCAATTTGGGAAGTAAACCAAGATTATCAAGATGCTCTCGATGTTTGTCGTAATCTGTTTGTTGTTAACGACATTGCTGAATGCGGTGTGCTATGTATGAATGATTACAACAGAACACTTACGAAAGACGAAGAACAAAATCAATTTATGTTATAGTACATTGAAGAATATCGTAGAAAATGTCCTCACATAACAAGTCAGATCTAATACAATGTTGAAATAATTGTATTATTTGTTTTTTTTTCACCCATCTCAATATTTAAAAACTATTTATTAATTAATAATACAAAGAAATGTAATTTTACTTACTTAAACATACGATTTTTGAATAAAAAAATATTTCCCCTATAATGTGTGTTCTAAATTTTGAATGAACTTTGGGCAGGGTTATCCGATCGGCACAAAATTTTTTATGGAAGTCTTGTAGGCCAAATGGAAGCTTTTCGGTCCGGAAATCAAGGATCGCAGCAACTTTCACTTTTTGCATCATGTGCTATGGTTTACAGATCATCTTTGACTTCCAAGTCTAATTTGATATATGACCTCTGTCATCTCGTTTTCTACGTGGGTACTTCAATAGCAAATGTTTCATTATTGTGAAAGGCCTTTATTAGCGTTTCAAAATATTCACCGCTTAGGGCGATCATTTATAAAATATGACTTCGGAGTCAAAAGTGATCTCGAACAACGATATGCATCCCGTTATGATCGAACATCAAAGCCAACACAGGATAATAAAATTAAAAGGGCGGCAAGTACGGTGCACAGAATTGTCTCTAGATAATCTCCGAAACAAGTAAAAGCGTTAAGTTCGGCCATGCCGAATCTTATATACCCTCCACCATGGATTGCATTTGATTTAATTACTGGAAAAATCTTTGGATTTGGAGCAAATAATGAAACGATCCTTTTTGTTTAAGTAAATTATTAAAAAACGAACGCTGCAATTTTCAGGCCACAAATTCTTTAGCCAAACTCTTCACCTGAAAAATGTGATATTCATGGCTTAAAACAGCTTTTTTGAGAGTACACGGGGACTACAACAAAATAAAATTTTATTTGTGTACATTTTATTGAGATGAATTCTTGCCAAAATAGAATAGAAGTTTCAGCTAAATTTCTTAGAAAATGTAGTGTTTATGACTTAAATAAGCCTTTTTGGGAGCGACATCTATAGGTGGACTCTAACAAAATATGAACTGATTTAAAATTTCTTTTTACTGCGATGAATTCTTGTCTTAACCCTCCGTTAGGCTCATGTTTCTATAGTTATTTACGTGCATCATGAGCCTGGCCAGACCCATAGACATTTTTATGTATTTGTATGAAAATATCGGATTTTTGGTGGTTTAATGAAACGTAGTTATATAAAATATTGGTATACAATTTACACTAGGTTTTTACTACAGATGTTTTTCTATATATTATGTTTGTTAAAATTATGAAAACAATTTTAAAAAATATTGTAGAATGTTACGGATCTGTCCAAAAAAACTTATTTGATAACGATTAGATTCAAATCGGATATATATTTATATATATATGCGGTGCTATATATAAATGTGGACTGATTTCTTGATATTTGACGGCGGTTTTTTGGTTCAACAAACTGTTATCATTAGAATTTTATAAAGATCTGTTGAGAAGTAAGGGCTTTACAGCGCTTATATGCAATTATATACCAATATAGGTATGTACATATGGGGCCTATATATAAATCGGAACCGATTTTCTTCAAATTCGGAACCCTCCAAAATGAATGGAAGATAAATACAGCTTGTGTAGCGTTAAGCGGCTAAATCGGAAGGACCATATATCCAGGGTTGCGGAGTCGAGCCATAACTACTCGACTCTGACTCCGACTCCCGGAGTCGGATTCTAAAATGGTTCCGGCAGTGAAATAACATAAATTTCTGAAACTATATTTCTACTAATACGTGAATTCATTTTATTGAAAATAAGATATAGTTTTATTAAAAAACCACAAAAAACAGTTATTAAATGCCAGTAATTAAATAAAATTGTATTATTTATTTATCGGCGCTTGACTTGCAACTAATATGACAATCCTTTCTAAATGGAATCATGATAAAATTGCAAATCACTGCCTCTGTTTTAATACCCGTACCGCAATTTTTGGAAATTATATTCGCTCCAGGCATCCAGTTTGTTCGTTCAAATGCGTGTAAAAAAATCTCGCACTGACCTGAAAAAAACTCTTGAAGATTTTGTTATGGATAATGTCAACTTTCATTTGCAATTGGTCTCATCCCATACCCATTCGGAAAGTTCGATTTTGTATCACAGTGTTATTGTATGTACTCTACACCACACTATGGTACAAGGGGGTTATAACTTTGGTTTTTGGCAGATTTGTAAAAAATACTACAGATAGACACACCTTACAATATATTGTTCGACTCAGAATCACTAGCAGTCCGTCTGTTTGTCCATCTTAAGTTGTTCCTTGAGTACAGGTCAAAATTTCATTCCGATCCTGCTGAACAGGGAGGAAACCTATTGCAATTGGTCAAAATAGGTTCAGATCGATATTGCCCCCTGAAATAAATGTTTCTTTAGATTTGGCCTTGTAGCGTGGAAGCTGTATTCCACATTAAATCATGTAGCGTAGAGTTTATTTATGCAAAACGCATGTTGTCGAATTTGAACAAATTCAGTTTAAATTTAGTTTTATAATTATTATTTATATTTAATATTTATATTTACTATATCTGAGCTTATTCTGTTCTTACAAGGTGGTGTATGATATCATATACTTGGCCAGTCATTGGTCTTTCCTTACTGGTTTTTTACTCGCTCAGGAATAGCGTATAGTCTCGCAAATCTTATGTTGTTAGCAGCATATTCATCTTACTAAATTGACATCTTACAAATATAAACAGAACTTTCCTAAAACTGTCTTTATAGATATTTTGGACATACAAAAATATTTGGTTAAAAGCTTCAACTGTTTTATACTTTTTCTGTATCAGAATTGTTTTCCAAAAAATTGATGAGTGCAAAAATTCTATCGCATAAATAGAACATTTTCACAATCCATCTCGGAGTCGGAGTCGGAGTCGACCATAATTTTTCGACTCCAGACTCCGACTCCGGGCAAATTGCCCCGACTCCGACTCCACAGCCCTGCATATATCGATACCTCCATTCTAAAACATACTAAGTCGGCTTAGCATGTTCTAAGGGAGATTTCAAAACCTCCATTCTAAACTATGCTAAGTGCAAAAAGGTAGTTTTTCAGGAGAGGCGATCAAAGTTTGATGAAACTTGTAAATTTGTGTGGAATTCCTTTACAATGCAAATCGAATGACCTGCAATGTTTTGTGAATAACTTTTGATTGGGTTGACGGATAAACACCAAATTTTGTTTGGAATATTTAGAGAATAAAAATGCAATCTCCCCAAAACTATGCTAAGTCGACTTAGCATGTTCTAGAATAGAGGTATCGATTTATTAATTTCATTTTTGATTTTTAAATATTCCAATTTATATTCAGTAAGAATTTGGTGTTTATCCGATCAAAAATTACTCAACCCAATCAAAAATTATTCACAAAACAATCATCAATCATTTGCTACGAGCCAAAAGTATAACACATCGAAGGAGTGACCTAAGACCCCAAGTACGTTTGGGGGATATCCGTTTTGGGTAATTTTAAGTCATTCGAGTCCGTTCGTCCGTCTGTCCGTTTGTCTGTCTGTCCGTCCGTCTGTCTGTCTGTATGTCTGTCTGTGTGTCTGTCTGCTGGCTGGTGCGCACGATAACTCTCGAAAGGAGTAACCGATTGACTTCAAATTTGGTATGTGTTAATATTTTTTTCTATCTCCAGCTAAGTTCGAAGATGGGCCATATTGGTCCACTCTTTCGAAAGGGTCCGCTATCTAACGTTTTTATACCCTCCACCATAGAATGGGGGGTATATTCATTTTGTCACTCCGTTTGTAACACCTCTAAATATTGATCTGAGACCCCATAAAGTATATATATTCTTAATCGTCGTAAAATTCTAAGACGATTTAGCCTTGTCCGTCTGTCCGTCCGTCCGTCCGTCCCTCCATCCGTCCCTACCTCCGTCCGTCCGTCCGTCTGTGGTAATCACGTTACAGTCCGCAATAATAGAGCTAGGTTGATCAAATTTGGTACAAATACTTCTTATAGTTGCAGGTTGTTTGGGATTGCAAATGGGCCATATCGGTAAATATTTAGAAATAGCTCCCATATATAGCATCTAACTTGTTGTGATTCCTACTGTTCTCATCTACTATATATTTGTGTTTTCGGTGTTATTTTTTTTAGGTTTGAGTTATTTTGTGTGGTCACATGCTATCCATGGTGGAGGGTATATAAGATTCGGCATGGCCGAACTTAACGCTTTTACTTTTTTTTTTTCAACTAGTGCTTATTTCGTGAATGGTAACACTTAGCTCATGTCTGATTTGACAGATAATTAGTTTTATCCTTCCGCTGAACGAATATGGTTGTGTATACGCTTGAACAACGCTGGAAGCGATCGACTTACAGAAGATGCCGATTTAGCCAAAAAAAATCATCTTTACAGATGAAGCTCATTTTGATCTTGGCGGGTATGTAAACAAGCAAAATTGTCGCATTTGCGGCACAGAAAACCCGCACGCATACATTGAAAAGCCGATACACCCAAAACGAGTCACTGTTTGGTGCGGATTTTGGTCCAAATGCATAATTGGGCCATTGGGCCATTTTTCTTCGAAAATGAGCAAGGAGTGGCCGTTACAGTCAATGGCGATCGTTATCGGGCCATGTTGAACGAATTTTTGTTCACAAAAATTGAAGAGGAGGATATTGGTTTCAACAGGACGGCGCTACGTGCCACACAGCCAAAGCTACAATCGATGTTCTGCGCGATGTTTTCAAAAAAAAAAGTTATTTGGCGGACCCTTTGGTACCTCTCCTACAAAGGGTTAACATTAAGTGAACTATTGATTCTTTAATAACGTATATACTACTTACTCGAATCTTCTGAAATTCCACACATAGTATTAGTTTATTAGTAGCTTACACCTCAAGAAGTTGCCAGTTACACCTCAAGAAGTTGGCGGAGTTGCCACGCCCCTTTTGGTACCTCCCACACAAATGGATCGTTTTGCACCAAAAGTTAACAGCTTATAACTTTAATACCAGTACATAAAAATACTTGAAATTTTGTACAGTGTAATGTTTTTATAGTGCCTACATTCCGGTAAAAAAAATTAGCATTATTGTAAGGCCCCTTTTGGTACCTCCCAAACAAATGGACCGTTTTACACAAAATATTAAAAGCTTATAATGTGAATACCTATACATACAAACACGTACAATTTTTGTACAGTGTAATTCTGTTATAGAGTCTACAGATCAGTGAAAAATGGTCATTATTGCCCCCGCTCATTTTGGTACCTCCCACACAAATGAACCATTCTGCACAGAAAGTTAACAGCTTATAACTTTAATACCAGTGCTTACACACACTTGAAATTTCATACAGTATAATGTTATATTATATGATATTTATGGCTTATAATAGCTTTTGGAGAGCTACATCTACACCAGGATTACAACAAAATAAATATTTATTTCTATACATTTTATTGAGATGAATTCTTGCCAAAATAGAATACAAACTGCAAAGTTTCTGCTAAATTTCTTAGAAAATTTGTTGTTTATGGCCTAAATAAGCATTTTTGGGAGCGAAATCTATAGGTGGAATATAACAAAATATGAATTGATTTAAAAAAAATTTTACTGCGATGAATTCTTGTCTTAAACAAATACAAACTGCAAAGATTCAGTTAATATGCTTACAAAATATGGTATTTATGGTTTAAATACGTATATTTTGGGGCGATATCTATAGGGTGACTATAAAAAATATGAACCGATTTGTAAAATTTATGTTGTCCTCCCTCCCCCAATTCACAAGGACAAAAATTGCAATTCAATATAACGCACGCACACATCCAACCAATCATTAAGTTTGCATTTAATTACCACCAATTCCTTTAATCTCTGAAGGGTTTCTTGTTTACTTCGTCTTTTTAATCTCCTTGAAAGTTGTCGTATTGTCGCCGTATTCCTCTTCTTTTAGTTGGAAAAGAATTAATTGAAATACGACAACACTACAGAAATACTGTAAAATAATTCCGCAACAGATACTCGTAATGCCAATTAAAGTGTTGAAACAAGAATTCTGTATTTAACAAAAACGTCAACAACTTAATTGCACTTAACATGTGCCCGGAGGGAGGGAGGTTAATTCATTACAACTGAGGGAAACGAAGGCAAGAAAAACATTTATTTTTCTCTAACATATTAAAGACAAGACTGGTACAGAAACAACAAGTTGAAATGCGAAATAGCATTTTATTAAGCGAATATGTAAATTTGAAGATTTTAATGTATTAGGATTTGTGTGCTGCTAAGGCAAAGTAACTTATATCAAATTCAGCGTTTTGTTGTTATTTAAGACAAAATCAAATAAATTGAAATAGAAACCAGTAAGGAAAGGCTAAAGTCGGGCGGGGCCGACTATATAATACCCTGCACCACTCTCGTAATATTGAATAAATCTGATATATAAATTTTGTAATTCATGTATAAATTGTTTACATAAATTTACTTTTGGGACATTTTATACTTAAATAATACCCTGTACCACAGTGTGTTGTAGGATATAAAAACGATTGGATCTAAAGAGCCAAATCGGATGAAACATGTATATGGGAGCTATAGCTAAATCTTTACCGATTTTCTTCAAATTCGGCAATGTTGGTTCATGAATCAAGAAACTCTACCATTCTAAATTTCAAAATGATTGGATGCAAAATATAGCTTCTATAGAACTAAATGGCCAAATCGGACGAAACATATATATGGGAGCTATAGCTAAATCTTAACCGATTTTTTTCAAATTCGGTAGTGTTGGTTCATGGATCAAGAAACTCTACCATTCTGAATTTCAAAATGATTGGATGTAAAATACAGCTTCTACAGGACTAAAGAGCAAAATCGGACGAAGCATATATATGGGAGCTATAGCTAAATCTTAACCGATTGTCTTTAAATTCGCCTATGTTGGTTCATGGATCAAGAAACTCTACCATTCTAAATTTCAAAACGATTGGATGTAAAATACAGCTTCTATAGAACTAAAGGGCCAAATCGGACGAAAGATATATATGGGAGCTATATCTAAATCTGAACCAATTTCAACCAAATTCAATAGCGATCTTAACAGCTGCGAAATACTCTAAACTGCAAAATTTCAGAACGATCGGAGTGAAATTGCGACCTGTAGTCGACGAACAACTTTACATGGACAGACGGACGGACGGACGGACATGCTTAAATCGACTCAGCTACTGATTCTGAGTCGATCGGTATACTTTAAGGTACCACATACCCTGTACCACAATGTGGTGTAGGGTATAAAAATTAAAATAAAAGCAAATAATTTTAAATAAAAGAAAAGTGAAACTATTTACTTTGTTTTTGTTAATGACCAAACCAGTGTTTTATTATTTTATAGTTGTTTTTATTGGGCTAATGTTTGTCAGCTTTTTATTGGTGCAAATAAAACAATTTATTTCACCATTTTATCTCGACGTTTCGTCGGCTTTTTTCCGACATCCATTGTTCCTGTTTGAATTTGTGTTGCTCTGTTTCGTTAAGTGTATTTTTGATTTCGCTGTTATCTCTTCATTTATTGCTTTTATATTGATGTGACACTCTTTTAGCTCCACATTCAAAAAAAAAAAGTGAAACTGTTTTTAAAGTTAACAATTATTATTGGTCAACATAAGCTATTTTCCCCAAAAAAAAATTTCGCAATCTGACTCTGTCTCTCTCTCTCTGTTTATCTGTTAAAACGTTTAACTTTCATAAATGTTGTGGTTGTAATTCATTTTTGTAAGTTTTCTCTTTTTTCTCTCAAGGATTATCTGTTGTTTTGCATAGAGTTCTACGCAAAAGAAACCCCTCTGAAGAACAATAAAACCATTTAAAATCTTAACTCTCTAACATTGTTTTCGCATAATGCCGCCTCAAGAGTGTGAGGTTATTATCCAAATCCGAGTCAGGAAGAGAAGCACCAACTGAAGTTGTACAAAAAAACAACAACGACGTCGACTTAAGCACCAAACAAAGGCAAAAATATTGTTTGTAGTGATTTACACGAACAACATAATGTTAAAACGTTTAACACCATTCATGCCCGAGGGGAGGAGCACGGGGAAGACAAGGATTAAATCCCAAACGCACAAAAGAGCTGTAAGCGGCAGAGGAATAAAATACGAACAAATAAAACTATAACAATATAAAGTAGAAAAAACGAAAACAATAATAATACGGGTGGCTTTAGGAGAAAAAATGCGTTGCACAGTAAAACTTTTATGGGAATAAAGTAAATGGGAGAATTCAAGAGAGAAGAGGATAAAACGAATAGCAATTGAAAAAATTCAGCAGGGCAACAAAAATAAATGAATGAAGACTACATCATTATACCCTACACCACACTGTGGTACGGGGTATTATAAGTTTGTTTCACGGCAGATGTTTGTAACACCTGAAAATAACACAGCTAGACCCACCTTAAAGTATACCGATCGACTCAGAATCACTAGCTGAGTCGATTTAACGATGTCCGTCCGTCCGTCTGTCCATGTAAAGTTGTTCGTCGACTACAGGTCGCAATTTCACTCCGATCATTCTGAAATTTTGCAGTTTAGAGTATTTCGCGGCTGTTAAGATCGCTATTGAATTTGGTTGAAATCGGTTTAGATTATGATATAGCTCCCATATATATCTTTCGTCCGATTTGGCCCTTTAGTCCTATAGAATCTGTATTTTACATCCAATCGTTTTGAAATTTAGAATGGTAGAGTTTCTTGATCCATGAACCAACATTGCCGAATTTGAAGAAAATCGGTTAAGATTTAGCTATAGCTCCCATATATATGTTACGTCTGATTTGGCCCTTTAGTCCTATAGAAGCTGTATTTTACATCGGATCGTTTTGAAATTTAGAATGGTAAAGTTTCTTGATCCATGAACCAACACTACCGAATTTGAAGAAAATCGGTTAAGATTTAGCTATAGCTCCCATATACATGTTTCGTCCGATTTGGCCCTTTAGTTCTATAGAATCTATATTTTACATCCAATCGTTTTGAAATTTAGAATGGTAGAGTTTTTTGATTCATGAACCAACATTGCCGAATTTGAAGAAAATCGGTAAAGATTTAGCTATAGCTCCCATATATATGTTTCATCCGATTTGGCTCTTTAGATCCAATCGTTTTTATACCCTACACCACACTGTGGTACAGGGTATTATTTAAGTATAAAATGTCCCAAAAGTAAATTTATGTAAACAATTTATACATGAATTACAAAATGTATATATCAGAGTTATTCAATATTGCGAGAGTGGTGTAGGGTATTGTATAGTCGGCCCCGCCCGACTTTAGCCTTTCCTTACTGGTTGTACTCTACACCACCCTATGGTAAAGTGTATAATGATTATGAAAAATTAGACTCATTGTTTATTATACCACTCACTTTCATTTTCACTTTATGAGACTATTTAGCTATGTCCGTCTATCTGCCTCTCCATATATTCCCGGAATCATAGCACCGGTCCCACTTACTGTCCGATTACGAAATTATGCTGCGAATTGCGAATTTTTAAAAATACCATCCAAGAAAAGACCGCCTATTCCAATTGATATTAATGAAATTACGGGTCTTTTCTCACTCATTTAGAGTGAGGCAAAATTATATTTTTTATGTAAAATATTTCTAAATTGTTTTGTAAACGAAGGCAATTATGAGCATTTTATTCAAAAACAAGTAACCGCGTTAAGATCGGCCATGCCGAATCTAATATACCCTCCACCATGGATAGCATGTCACCACACAAAATAACTCAAACCTAAAGAAGACCAGTAAGGAAAGGCTAAAGTCGGGCGGGGCCGACTATATAATACCCTACACCACTCTCGTAATATTGAATAACTCTGAAATATAAATTTTGTAGTTCATGTATAAATTGTTTATTCTAAATTTCAAAACGCTTGGATGTAACATACAGCTTCTATAGAACTAAAGGGCCAAATCGGACGAAACATATATATGGGAGCTATAGCTAAATCTTAACCGTTTTTCTTCAAGTTCGGTAGTGTTGGTTCATGGATCAAGATACTCTACCATTCTAAATTTCAAAATGATTGGATGTAAAATACAGCTTCTTCAGGACTAAAGAGCAAAATCGGCTTAAACATATATATGGGAGCTATAGCTAAATCTTAACCGATTTTCTTCAAATTCGGCAATGTTGGTTCATGGATCAAGAAACTCTACCATTCTAAATTTCAAAACGATTGGATGTAAAATACAGCTTCTATTGGACTAAAGGGCCAAATCGGACGAAAGATATATATGGGAGCTATATCTAAATCTGAACCGATTTCAACCAAATTCAATAGCGATCTTAACAGCTACGTAATACTCTAAACTGCAAAATTTCAGAACGATCGGAGTGAAATTGCGACCTGTAGTCGACGAAAAACTTTACATGGACAGACGGACGCACGGACGGACGGACGGACAGACATACTTAAATCGACTCAGCTAGTGATTCTGAGTCGATCGGTATACTTTAAGGTGGGTCTAGCTGTGTTAATTTTAGGTGTTACAAACATCTGCCGTGAAACAAACTTATAATACCCTGTACCACAGTGTGGTATAGGGTAGAACAGTAGGAATCACAACAAGTTAGATGCTATATATATGAGAGCTACAGATATCTAAATATGGACCAATATCGCCCATTTTCAATCCCAAGTTACCTGCAGCTATAAGAAGTATCTATACCAAATTTCAGTCACCTAGCTCTATTATTATGGACTGTAGCGTTATTACAACAGAGGGACGGACGGACAGACTGACATGGCTAAATCGTCTTAGAATTTTACAACGATTATGAATGTATATACTTTATGGGATCTCAGATCAATATTTAGGGGTGTTACAAACGGAGTGACAAAATGAATATACCCCCATCCTATGGTGGATGGTATAAAAATATCCTCCAATTTTATAAAAACACGGCAATTATGAGTAAATTACACTATGCAACAAATTTTTTTTCCGAGAACTAAAAACTTTTTTTTTGGTATAGATTTAGTCATACTATTTTTTGAAACCAAAACAAAATTTCTTTATGGTAGTTTTTTTTTTAAAAAAAATGTTCTAAACCTCCAATTTTCATGGAAGTTACATTTAGTATTTGAAACAGATTTTTTGAAGTATAAGCTCGAGATATCATTTAAAGGAAAGGAAATTATGAGGGTTAAAAATCGATATCTCCATTCCAAAACAGGCTACGTAGACTTAGCATGTTTTTAGGGAGATTGCATTTTTAATTTCTAAATATTCCAAATTATATTCAGTCAGGTGTTTATCTGTCAACCCAATCAAAAGTTATTCACAAAACAGTGGAGGTCATTTGATTTGCATTATAAAGGAATTCCACACAAATGAAAAAAAATCATCAAACTTTCATAGCCTTTCCTGAAAAACTACTTATTGCACTTAGCATTGTTTAGAATGGAAATATCGAAATGCTGAAAACATCACTTTCGTGTAGCAACTGAAGTTTAGTAACTGTCGTTAAAACAATAAAAAATAGATTTTTTTTTCAAAAATGATGTCTGGCACGAAAAAACCCATAACAAATAGAAAAAAATTGCAAACATTTTTTGTTTCAATTTTTAAAAGCTAGCATTCTCACGAAGAAAGCAGGATTTATTTAAAACAAGTAAAAGTGTTAAGTTCGGCCATGCCGAATCTTATATACCCTCCACCATAGATTGCATTCAATTTTATTACTGGAAAAATCTTTGAATATGAAGCAAATCATAAACCAATCCTTTTTGTTGAAGTAAATTATTAGCCAAACTCTTCACCTGAAAAACGTGGTATTTATGGCTTAAAATAGCTTTTTTGAGAGCTACATTAACATGGGTGCCGCGGCAAAATAAAATATGATTTGTATAAATTTTATTGAGACGAATTCTTGCCAAAATAGAATATAAGAGCGCCCCAGTAGGTGAGTTGGTAGCGTGCTCGCCTATGAGTTTGGGGGTCGTGGGTTCGATTCCCACCAGAGGCTCTGGTCTGTCGCTGCAAAATCTAGCCACATGGTCTTTGTAACCCGGATTTCCTGGGCCGAAAAATTAGAATATAAATTGTAATTTATATAAATAAATAAAATAAATAGAATATAAACTGCAAAGATTCAGCTAAACTTCTTAGAAAATGTGTTGTTTATGTCTTAAAAGCCCCTTTTTGTTAGCGACATCTATAGGTGGACTCTAACAAAATATGAACTTAAAAATTGTTATTGCCTTGAATTCTTGTCTTATTTAATTAAATACAAACTGCAAAGATTCAGTTAAAATTCTTAGAAAATATGGTATTTATGGCTTAAATACGTATATTTTGGTGCGACCTCTATAGGCTGACTATAACGAAATATGAACCGATTTGTAAAATTTTTGCTGTGATGAATTCTTGTCAAAATATAATACAAACTGCAAAGTTTCTGCTAAATTGCTTTAAAAATGTGATATGTTTGGCTCAAAAATGGTATTTTGGAGCGACCTCTATAGGGGAGCTATATCAAAACATTTACCGATATGGCCGATTTGCAATCACAAACAACCTGCAACTTTTTAGAGATATTTCTACCAAATTTGATGAAACTAGATCTATTACAGGGTTTTCCAACAGAAGGTGTTATTTTGAATCACCCGGTATTTCGGTAGCTGTCACTTTCGAAGTTTTTATTCTTTGACTTTTGCAAAGTAGAAATTACGCCATTACTAAAAATGGAACGATACACGATTCAACAACGCATTGAAATTATTAAAATTCACTACAAAAATGGTGAACATCTTGCAGTCACAGTTCGCAAAACTAACGCATTTTTGGGTCGTCGTGCAATACAGAAATTGGTGGAAAAATTCGAGCTGTTGGGACAAGTTAATGATGTGAAGAATAAAACCCTTGAACGTCGCTCAAGAACAACTGAGAATATTGCTGCTGTAGCCCAAAGTGTTGAAGAAAACCCAGGTTTGTCCATTTCTCGTCGTTCCTTGGAATTGGGCATTCCACAAACGTCATTACAACGTATCTTGCATAAAGACTTGGGTCTTAAGGCTTATAAAGTTCAGTTAACACAAGAACTCAAGCCGGCGGATTATCAACCATATCGTGTCTTTGCTGATTGGGTTCTTGAAATGCATGAAAATGATCCGGAATTCCATCGAAAAATCATCTTGACTGATGAGGCCCATTTCCACCTCGGTGGCTACGTCAACAAGCAAAATTGTCGCATCTGGGGCTCGGAAAACCCAAGAGTTATTGTTGAGAAGCCTCTCCATCCTCAACGTGTGACTGTTTGGTGCGGTTTATGGTCCGGCGGGGTCATTGAACCTTACTTTTTCGAAAATAAGTTTGGATCAACAGTTACGGTGAATGGATTGCGCTATCGAGAGATGATTAATGATTTTTTTATGGTCGGAGTTGGATGGTATTGATCTGGACAACGTTTACTTTCAACAAGACGGCGCTACGTGCCACACAAGCAACGAAACCATTTCTCTGTTACGGGAAAAGTTTCCGGACCGTGTTATCTCTCGAAGAGGTGATCACAATTGGCCACCGATATCTTGTGATTTAACACCTTGCGACTTCTTCCTTCCAAACGGAGTGACAAAATGAATATACCCCCATCCTATGGTGGAGGGTATACAAATTAGACTCATCGTTTATTATACCACTCACTTTCATTTTTACTTTCTGAGTCGATTTAGCTCTGTCCGTCTATGTGCCTCTCCATATATTCTCGGAATCACGGCACCGGCCGCACTTACTGCCCGATTACGTAGTTATGTTGCAATTTGCGAATTTTTAAAAAACCATCCAAGAAAAGACCGACTATTCCAATCGATATGAATTGAATTACGGTTTTTTTTTTAATTTTGCCTAATAAAATTTGTATACTCTTCACCATAGGATTTTAATTTTTTTAAAAACACGGCAACTGTGAGTAAATTACACTATATAACAAAACCAGTAAGGAAAGGCAGAAAGTCGGGCGGGGCCGACTATATAATACCCTACACCTCCCTAACAATGCGATAAGGGTTATTGCGATAATAATTTGGAATAATTGGTAAATGGGTAAGAACATATATATGTTTATATATCTAATTCTGAACCGATAATCGCTAAATTAAGCAATATTCGTTCCTAAATTAAGAAACATCTTTCTGGATAATTTTGTAATGATCGGAAGTAAAGTACAACTTCTATATCGCTTTGTAACCAAATCAGGAGGAACATATATATGGAGCTTATATATAAATCTGAATCGATTTTCCCTGAATACTCATTCATGTAAAATAGAAACCTCTTTCTGTCGAATTTCGTACTGATCGGATATAAAATACAGTCTCTACAGCGCTTGAATGTCAAATCGGTGCTAACATATATATGGGGGCTATATCTAAATCTGAACCTTCGTGTAATAAGAAACCTCTTTCTGCCGAATTTCGCTGTGATCGGATATAAAATACAGTTTCTACAGCTATTGAATTTCAAATCGGGGGTAACATATATATGGGGGCTACATCTAAATCTGAACCGATTTTCTCCGAATTTGACAGTATTCCTTCATGTAATAAGAAACCTCTTTCTGCCGAATTTCGTACTGATTGGATATAAAATACAGTTTCTACAGCGCTTACATGTCAAATCGGGTGCAACATATATATTTGGGGCTATATCTAAATCTGAACCGATTTCCCCCAAATTTTGTATTGTATCTAAGTGTATCACGAGACTACTCTCTGTCAATTTTTGTACAAATCGGTTACAAAATGTTGCTTATACAGTGCATATATGCCAAATCGGAGGTACATATATATGGGAGCTATATGTAAATCTGAACCGATTTTAACCAAATTCAATAGGGATCGTCCATGGGCCTAAAAAAAGATATGTGCAAAGTTTCGTTGAGATCGGACCATAATTGCGACCTGTACTTTGATTACAAGAATACATCTACAGACAGACAGACGGTCAGACAGACAGACAGATGGACGGACAGACGGACATAGCTAAATCGACTCAGAAAGTGATTACAAGTCGATCGGTATAATAAATAATGGGTCTATCTCTTCTCCTTTTAGGTGTTACAAACTAATGCACAAAGTCATAATACCCTGTACCACAGTGTGGTGTAGGGTATACAAATGTGATTGTTAAGTCCGAGATCTAAAAACTTTTTTTTATAGATTGAGTCATACTATTTTATGAAACCAAAACAAATTTTTTTTATGGTAGTTTTTTTTAAATTTTTTTTTTCTAGAACTTCAATTTTCTTGGAAGTTACCTTTAGTATTTGAACAATATTTTTTCATGTATAAGCTCGATAAAGCCGAGATATTTTTTTAAGTATAAGCTCGATGAAGCCATTTAATTATAGGAAATTATGAGGGCTTAAAATGCTGAAAACATCACCTTCATAAAGAAACTGAAGTTTAGTAACTGTCGCTAAAACAATTAGAATATAAACGATTTTTTGCAAAAACATCGTTTTTTGCTGGCACGAAAAAACCATAAAAAATTTTTTGAAAGCTGGCATCCTAACAGGGAAAACATTACCGATTTCAAAAAATCTGTGGATAAATGTTATTATGACCCATATTGTAAAAGTAGGGAAAATTCCAAAAAAAATAATATTTTTATATCCACCACCATAGGATGGGGGTATATTCATTTTGTCACTCCGTTTGTAACACCTCTAAATATTGATCGGAGACCCCATAAAGTATATATACTCTTAATCGTCGTAAAATTCTAAGACGATTTAGCCATGTCAGTCTGTCCGTCTGTCCGTCCGTCCGTCTGTGGTAATCACGCTACAGTCCGCAATAATAGAGCGAGGTTGATCAAATTTGGTACAAATACTTCTAATAGTTGCAGGTTGTTTGGGATTGCAAATGGGCGATATCGGTCCATATTTAGACATAGCTCCCATATATAGCATCTAACTTGTTGTGATTCCTACTGTCCTCATCTACTATATTTTTTGTGTTTTTCGGTGTTATATTCTTTAGGTTTGAGTTATTTTGTGAGGTCACATGCTATCCATGGTGGAGGGTATATAAGATTGGGCATGGCCGAACTTAACGCTTTTACTTGTTTATTTTGTAAATTTTGTTTGGGAGGTACCAAAATGGGCGTGGCAATAACGCCCATTTTTTACAATACTATGGACATTATAAAAATTTTACACTGCACTTTCGCAAATTTTCCTGTTTTTCTGGCAAAAGCCCAATTTTTCAAGTTAGTCCAAATTCAAAAAAAATAATATGGTTTGAAAGAAGACACTTTGGGGGTAAAAACTGCATACTTTGTTTTATCCCCTCACCTTAGAGAGGAGGGTATATATCATTTGCTACGAACCAAAAATGTAACACATCGAAGGAGTGACCTAAGACCTTAAGTATGTTCGACGGATATCCGTTTTGGGTAATTTTAAGTCGAATGAGCAATGTCCGTCCGTCTGTATGTCTGTCTGTCTGCTGGCTGGGGCGCACGATAACTCTCGAAAGGAGTAACCGATTAACTTCAAATTTGGTATGTGGTAATATTTTGTTCTATCTTCGGCTAGGTTCGAAGATGGGCCATATTGGCCCACTCCTTCTAGTACCTCCCCCACAAAGGGTTAACATTTAGAGAAATATTGATTATTTAATAACTTCTATACTACATATTTGAACCCTCTGAAATTCTACACATAGTTTCTTAGTCACTTACCTCGAGAAAAATGGGCGAAGTTACCACGCCCCGTTTGGTACCTCCCACACAAATGGACAATTTTGAACCAAAAGTTAATAGCTTATAACTTTATTGCCAGTGCATAAAAAGACTTGAAATTGTGTACAGTGTAATGATTTAATAGTACCAACAACACAATGAAAAATGGGATTATTGACACGCTCCTTTTGGTACCTCCCACACAAATGGACTGTTTTGTACCAAAACTTACCAGCTTATAACTGAAATACCAGTGCATTTAAATATTTCAAATTTTGTACAATGTAATGCTTTTATAGTACCTAGAGTCTGGAGAAAAGTGGCCGTTATTGGCAAGTACCGCCCACACAAATGGACCATTTTACACCAAAAGTTAACAGCTTATAGTAGCTTTGATACCAGTGCATAAAAATACTTGTATTCTTTCCAGTGTAATGTTTTTATAGTGACTACAGTCCAATGAAAAAACGGGCGTCATTGACACGCCCCTTTTGGTACCACACAACGTACCATTCCACAAACGTACCATTTTGTACCAAAAGTTAAAAGCTTATATCGTGAATACCAATGCATATAAATATTTGAAATTTTGTACGGTTTAATGTTTTTATACATAGTATTTAGAGTCCACAGAAAAGTGACCGTTATTGGGACGCCCCTTTTTGTACTTACCACACAAAACGACAGACGCCGAAATACTAGCTTCACGCATGCAGCAGTGGAAACATCTTGCAGTTGGGACAAAAGTAACAATCTACAGAGATAGAAACTTGGAATTGGCTGCATATTTTGAAAAGAAACTCTCTATTCTATACTGTGCTGATGTGGATGGTTTATTTCAAAAAAAGAACCAGCCATATGACAAAACTGAATGGAGATTATTTATTGATGGCTCTAAGTAAAGTTTAGAGGCTCTTCTTTTGCATAATGGGAATGAAAAACCATTCATACCAATTGATCATGCCATTAATACAAAGGAAAATTATGAATTATGTCTGACATTTTGACATTACTCAAATACAACGATAATAAATGGAAGATCTGTGGTGACCTTAACCTATTTTCGGCCGGGTTGCAAAAATTGACGAACCAATAATTAAAATTAATTTTTCTAGAATACATAGGACACATAAAAATGGAATCCGGTGTCAAAAACTGTCTACCTATTATAGTTTAGCCAGGGAGATGTTCAATTATTGAAGAGTCAAATATTGACGTCGCTTTAATAAATACAATAAATATTTATGTAAAACTCATGTACTTTTTACATTGGACCTTTCGACAATATTTTGTTTGTATATTGGGATAGTCGCGCTACATGTTATCATTACGTCAGGACAGAGTGGCCAAAATGAACTGAGTATTCACCAGGAAAACAAAACATTTTTAAATAAACCATAAATTGATCCAAATGATGTTCTTCTTCCGCCGCTGCACCTACAATTTGGGATTTTTAAGAACTTTGTCAAGGCTCTGGACAAAGATGGTTCAGCATTTATACCCAGCAAAAAATAAAAGAAGTACTTCCAAAAGAATAACATTATAAGTATTTTTATTGCTTCTTTGGCTGTTTTCGTAAAATTTCATATGCTAAAATCAAAGAAGGCATATTTGTTGGCCCTCAAATCTGGAAGCCATTGAATGAAGACAATTTTTCACAATGTCTATTACCCTAGGAAAGATATTAGGTTGTTCCAGTCCTGAACCTTGCAGGCTAGTGTTATTGAAACAAAGAGAATCCTTAAAATTTCAATATTTTCCAACATACTCGTATTGGTTTCTCGAAGAAAATATAATTTCTCTATTTATCACTGAAGTACCCACTGACATTCAGCAACGTGCTTTGAAAATTCCCTAATCATCGATTTTTGTGAATTTGTTAATTCATAAAATTTCACAAAAAATCCATATTTGGAATTTCCAAATATGGCATAGGTAAGTTGATAATATCAGTCAAAACAAATTTTTCGTGGGGAACTTTCTTAAAAATTAGCTAAATATTAGCTTTTTGTTCCAAATATTTCAGTACTTTATTAAATGTTGTCTTCTCGAAGGAAATATAATTATACCCTACACCACACTGTGTTACAGGGTATTATAACTTTGTGCATTTGTTTGTAACACCCAAAAAGAGAAGAAATATATCCATGGTTTATTATACCGATCGACTTAGAATCACTTTCTGAGTTGATTTAGCTATGTCCGTCCGTCTGTCTGTGCATGTATTTTTATACCCTACACCACACTGTGGTACAGGGTATTATGAGTTTGTTTCACGGCAGATGTTTGTAACACCTGAAAATAACACAGCTAGACCCACCTTAAAGTATACCGATCGACTCAGAATCACTAGCTGAGTCGATTTAACCATGTCTGTCCGTCCGTCCGTCCGTCTGTCCATGTAAAGTTGTTCGTCGACTACATGTCGCAATTTCACTCCAATTTCACTATTGAATTTGGTTGAAAGCGGTCCAGATTTAGGTATAGCTCCCATATATATCTTTCGTCCGATTTGGCTCTTTAGTCCTATATAAGCTGTATTTTACATCCAATCATTTTGAAATTTAGAATGATAGAGTTTCTTGATCCATGAACTAACACTACCGAATTTGAAGAAAATCGGTTATGATTTAGCTATAGCTCCCATATATATGTTTCGTCCGATTTGGCCCTTTAGTTCTATAGAAGCTGTATTTTACATCCAATCATTTTGAAATTTAGAATGGTACAGTTTCTTGATCCATGAACCAACACTACCTAATTTGAAGAAAATCCGTTAAGATTTAGCTATAGCTTCCATATATATGATTCGTCCGATTTGGCCCTTTAGTTCTATAGAAGCTATATTTTACATCCAATCATTTTGAAATTTAGAATGGTAGAGTTTCTTGATCCATGAACCAACATTGCCGAATTTGAAGAAAATCGGTTAAGATTTAGCTATATCTCCCATATATACGTTTCATCCGATTTGGCTCGTTTTTATACCCTACACCACACTGTGGTACAGGGTATTATTTAAGTATAAAATGTCCCAAAAGTAAATTTATGTAAACAATTTATACATGAATTACATAATTTATATATCAGAGTTATTCAATATTACGAGAGTGGTGTAGGGTATTATATAGTCGGCCCCGCCCGACTTTAGCCTTTCCTTACTGGTTTTATGTTAGTTCTGTTATTAAAGGTATAAGCTGTTCAATTTTGGTACCAAAGGGGGCGTGGAAACTTCGCTTACACTGTATGAACAAACCTGTGGCAAGTTCGCTGTAAGTAGACCGTATGTGGTTATTATTGATACAGAAACTCCCAGGATTGTAACATAAATGTGTAAGAGGAACAAAAGAAAAAGGCAAAGATTTCAGTTGGAGTTTGTAAGACAGGTTTATTTGTTGAAGGTTGGTGCTTCTTACCGCTCTTGTTGTCGCTGCCAAAGAGAAGTAAGCGGTATAGAGCGAACCTTTAATAGCCTTATAATATGTGAATTCAGCGAAACTATAATTGGAAGAAAGAGCAAAGATGGCAGCCCCTTTATCCAAATGAGTAAAAGCTTTTGCCTTCATGGCAGGTACTGGATAAAGGGTTGCCATATCTTTGAAAGGGAACTATACAAAGACGGCAATTCATACACGGGGCATAATCGCCTTTTTTGATATGTTTGAACAGAAAGAAAATATATTTGGAACACTAATTTTTAAATATTATATATTTCTGAGCAAATAAATTTTGATTTGAAAATCAATAAAATATATTTGGAACTCGTATATTAATATGTTACAACATGTAATATTTGCAAACTAAATTTCTCAAATAAAATATGTATTTGAATACAAATAAAATGATTTTTTAGGAATTTTTCCAAATATATTTTATTTAAAAACGATTTTCGAAACTTTTGTTGAATTTTCCGAATTTAAATTTTATTTTTTTTGTTTTTTTTTTTTTGTTTGAACCTGCCAGTTATGATACCAAATGCAGCAATAACTTATGTTTTAAACCAATCATTTAAAATTTCTGAGTATTCCAAGCCATCATTGGTTGTCAATCCTCCAAGTATATATTTCGATCCAAGATTATATGATTTCAATTATTATAATTTTTTATATTTAAGACGTTAAAATTTTAGAAAAAATTAACTTTGAATTACTGAAAAATTTAACACAATTTAGATATTTTCTGAATACTTAAATGAAAAAAATATTTGTTTCGGAAAAAATATTCCAAAATAAACACATTGGGATGTAAACAAAGATTTGTTTAGAACAACATCTTCCCAAAAATATAATTTTTGTGTGTACCAAATATTATATGTATAGAGTGTGTCCTAAAGATATATATATTTCAAGCCGAATATGTTTGGGACAATATACTACAGGAGCGATTTTTTTTCAGCGTGTAGGACTTGAACAATTAAATGTATTTAGGCTAACATAAACATAAAGTTAACAGAAATTCATGGAACTAATAACTAATGTTTGAAAAAAGAGTTCAACATTCCGGACGCCTTGCAAGACTGCAACTTCAAAAGGTACAGACTCCGGAGATGACCCAACCGAAGGAGGTGCCCTGGGCGATGGACATTGTAGATGAGGTCTGGATAAGACCGCCCAACAGCACTTTCGGTAGGTGGTCGTTTGCAAGTAATACCTCGACATCAACAGGATTGTAGGATCTGCCAGGGTGTCCAAATGATCGTATATGTATTGCAACCTCGGTTCTGGGGCTTATGTTGGCAATACAATGCGGAAATGGGACTTCGCCAAGCCAGTGATTTGAATCTTTGCCAGTGGGTCGTTGTACGATTGGAGGTTTAGGGTACAATATTCTTGCCATTTCTCTTCGTGGTGTTGAGGTGCAGACGGTCGACCTGTCGTCTCAGGACGACGCCTCGCCTGAGTTTAGTAACAGACGAACCTTTTTTGGTTCTTCCGTGGTTACAGCTCGTGCGAGGAGGGTAGGACAAGGACAAAATTTCAAGTCTTTGTATGTACAGGTAATAAAGATATAAGCAGTTACATTTTGATGCAAAATGGTCCATTTGTGTCGTAGGCACCAAAAGAGGCGTAGCAACTTCGCCCATTTTTCTCGCGGTGATAGCGACTAATAAAGTAATACTATGTATGGAATCTCAGAAGATTCATATAAGTAGTATAGATGTTATTAAAGAATCAATTTTTCACTAAATGTTAACCCTTTGTGTGGGAGGTACCAGAAGGAGTGGACTATTATGGTCCATCTTCGAGCTTAGCCGGAGATAGAACAAAATATTACAGCATACCAAATTTGAAGTCTTTCGAGAGTTATCGTGCGCACCAGCCAGCAGACAGATAGACAGACAGACGGACGGACGGACATTACTCATTCGACTTAAAATGACCTAAAACGAATATCCGCCAATCACACTTAGGGTCTTTGATCCCTTCTTCGATGTGTTACACTTTTAGCCCGTAGCAAATGATAAAGGGTTTTCCAATAAGAGTGATATGATTTCTTTGAAATTAAGGAAATTCAAAAGTTTTTTATGTAATGTGAAGTACAATCGATACAATTAAGTTCTAAATAAAACGTCATTCAAATGGCCTCCACGACTTCTTCTGCAGGAACGAATTCGATGAACCCAATTTTCGAGCACTTTTTCCACTAAATCAAGTCGTATGTCATGAATGGCACGCTCAATATTGACTTGTAAAGCTTTAATTGAGTCTGGTTTATTTCAAAGACCAATGACTTCAAATAACCCCACAAGAAATAGTCTAATGGTGTTAAATCACAACTTCTTGGAGGCCAATTCAATACCTTAATTTCTTTAAATAATCGAATCTCCAAACTTTTCTCGCAACAATTCAATTGTTTAATTTGCTGTGTGGCACGTAGCCACAATCGGTCAATGGCAAAAAGATAGCTCTTAACGAGAGCTAAAATATTGCTCATGAGTGTCAAGGGCGTAGGTCGACAGGAAAGTGTTTTTTTGGATTTAAAAAAAGGGACTTAGCGCACAAAAAGTTGAAATTGGAGAACGATTATTTTGACAATAAAACTGAATAATTCGTTAACGTTGTTCTTGCGAATATCTCTCCATGATGAAATTGTAAACACTAGTGAATACAATGAAAAACAAATGACAGATCATGACATATTACAAATGGCCGAAACGTCACTTAAAAATCATATCATACCTATTGGAAAACCCCTTATATACCCTCGTATCACTTAAGTGAGGGTATAATATAGTGAAATAATGTTGTCGTTAGAAAGACGGGGTTTTCGGGATAATACACAAACATAATGATGTACGTATATATATAAATTCCCACAAACATGATTAATAACTTGTTTGTGAAAATTGAGTAAAATATCAATTTTACACTATGAAAAAAGAAATAATTTGTTGTTAGTCCCTTTTGAATTTCATTTATAAATTCGCCATTTTTAATAGTAGGTGGCAAGAAATTAGTCTGGGTTTATATTCCCGAAATCCTTAAAAAAACTGAATTTCCATTTTTCTTGTTGTTACGCCCTTTTTCGTTTGTGATGACGATATGCCAGTCGATCATCCTCGTCAAACCAAGTTGTTTGGTTAGAAAATATATTTAAATGTTGTAAAAATATTCCAATTATCAGTAAATTATTGGAACAAACAATCCCAAAAATTGCTATATTTTCTTAAATATTGACTTCTCTAAGAAAAACTAATTTTTGGGCACTGAAAAAAATTTCTAAAATTAAAGAATGGCTCCTTCCTCCTTTTGTACCTAAAATGTAGATAATTTTGTTAAGAACATTTAGTTACAATTAAGTAAATTACTTAATTTTTAGTACAAAATGTACTTATTTTAAAAGTTAAGGATGTCTTTGGAGCAATTCATTAATTTGATGACACATTTTTAGTGTACATATCATTGAAGCAACCACCATCAATCATCAAAGCGTCGTGGAAATTACACTACGCAACAAAAAAATATTGTGGCATACTGTTATATAAAATCAAAACCAAACATTTTTTTATGGATACATTTTTTTTTTAAAAAAATTTTTATTAAAAATACTATTATCGTCGAAGCTACCATTAGTATTTGCACTATAATTTGAGATCGACTTATACTTTTAATTGAAGCTATTAATGTGGGCTACCAATATTGGAAATATCTCTTTCACTTAGAAACAGTGGTTTAGTAACAGTCATTAAACAAATTGGAAAAAGTCGATTTTTTTCAAAAAAAATCCTTGGACAAAAAAAAAAACATAAAAAATAGAAAAAAATATTTTATGTTTTAAAAGTTCCTAGCGAAGAAAATAATGCCTATTTGGAAAAAATCTATGGATAAATGTAGAAATTATAGCCCTTTTGGTAGAGGTAAGAGAATTTCAAAAAATCTTTTTTTTTAATTTCTGTTTTATATTAGGTACATTTGAGTTTATTTACATGAACAAGTTTCATTAGAAGTAATTGTGAGTTCTTTGTTGACGTTTGTAGATTTCGGAATCGGTTTCTCTAATGAGGAGCCAAATATAATCTCCCATCATTCTTTCATCCCAGTGCCCTTGGTAACGCCGCTCAATGGACTTCAATTCTTGGTGAAACCTTTCGCCATGTTAGTCACTTACGTCGCCAAGATTCTCGGGGAAAAAGTTTAAATGAGAATGCAAGAAATGAATTTTGAGGGACATATTTACACCTGTTGGAATACATAAAGCGAAAAATAAGTTGGAAGAATACATACATATCTGTTATATACATAAATATAAAAAAAAAATATATTTCTAACCAATTTTTTCATATTTTATTAACAAATCATTAATCATGGTTTCATATTGCGGGCTTTTATTGGATCCAAGGAAATTTGAAACTACACGCTCAAACGACCTCCATGCTGCAATTTCATCCGACGTCAAATATGATTCACATCTTTCATCAGTTTCCTTATTTTAGGCCCATCAAAAACTCCTTCTTCGATTTTTTGAAAAGAAAGATTTTATATAAACTTTTTAAAAATGAGAGTAAATTGCCATCTTTCCTTAAGCCTTTTACAAAATTTTTAAAGAGCCCCAGATTAATATGCAGTGATGGCAAAATATCGGCTATCCCAGAGGCATAACAAACCAACTACTTTTAAATCGCAAAAAATTTTCCATTCATATTTTGTGTATTTTATCAATTTAGCCATTGTTTCGTATGATTCCTTAGTGGGAATCGACTGTTCCTGATTTCCGTTGTGTAAAAGTACTGCTTTCAAACTTTCTTTACTGCTGTCAACAAGTAACCACCATTCCTTTGAATTGTATGTTTGATTAAGTTCCTCGAACAATCCGGGAATGTCCTTGCAAAAGCATCTGTTATCCACAGTTGTATAAAATTGTTTGTAAGATATATCACGGACTCTATATATGATATGTTAACATCTGGGGCCAAAATATTGTACTGTTTCATCCCAGATGCAAGTAGTTCTGCCTTATATTTGGTCAGTTCCAAATCTCTCACTAGATCAATGAGTTGAAACTGAGTTAAAAGCGATTACTTCAGACACAAACTGGAATCGCTCAGAGTTGAGTACCCAGTTGAACTTGATGATGTTTCCGTTATTAGGCTGTTAGCTATGCTTCGACACTTCCTACTCCAATTTATTAACGTAGACAAAAACAGCAGTCCGTATCGTGAATGAATGGTTGTCTCCAAATCATTGGCATTCCAAATTGCACGTGAAGTCTAGAATTAAAACGTTTTATTCCACAAAACATTGTAACACATTAATTTTAAAGTACTTACCGCATTCTTCCTCTAGTACATCTATTAAGATTTTCATGGCACGAATTACACAAAATACTAGGTGTCCACGGTTCGTTCATATTTTTAACTCGTATACCAAAATATTACACATATAGTTATTCTATTATTTTACTTAACGCACGTCGATTTTTTTAATTACATATTTTCCGCAGATGTAGCAGAAATTGTCGGGATCATTTACACACTGAAAAGTTATTTGCCTTTTACTCATACATCGAAATATAACTTTGTAATATTTTTCGGAAAATCGACTTATCTCTTTAAGGCGCTGAATTACACTAATTTATTAATAAGAAATTTCATTCATAAATTCCGAGTTTAAGGTTCATAAGTTGCAGTACCTGTAGGTTTAGGTTTAGGTTAGGGTGGCAGCCGTATTTTTTACAAGCTCACATAGACCAGTTTAGGTCCCTAGTGTTACCACGGGCTGAAATGCCCCTCATCGAAACCAACCTGTTTGATATATAAATTTATCGATAGTACGAATATCAGTACTGGAAAGATCTGTTAGGCTGCCTAAAAAGGCCGACCCCAGTATATCCAGTCGTCGTTTACTCAAAGCGGGACAGTCGCAAAGCAAGTGCTCAATGCTCTCCACTTCTTCCTCATCTCCACAGCTTCGGCAGAAGTCATTGGACTCAATACCCAATCTTTTGGCGTGTTCGCCGATCAAGCAGTGTCCCGTCAGAACCTGTACTAACGTAGACAATCGTTTCCTCTCTAGTGCGAGGAGATATTTTGACCTTCTCAGGTCATACCTTGGCCATATTTGTATAGCTACCCTGCAGGTGCCGATTTCTGTCCATCTATCGTTGGACTGCCTGATTGCCTCTTGCCTAAGCCAAAGCTTGCACGTGGATAGTGGCGCACCAATATATGCAAATTCTTCGAGAATTTGTAATGTCGTCCCTTTCCTAGCAAGTTCATCGGCTTTGCAGTTCCCCGGGATATCCCTATGCCCAGGCACCCATATGAGGTGTATATTAAACTGCTCAGCCATCTCGTTAAGAGATCTGCGGCAGTCGAGGGCTGTTTGTGAATTTAGGGATGTTGCCTCCAGAGAATTGATGGCAGCCTGGCTGTCCGAGTAAATGACAACGCCATTGTTGGTTACTATGTTGCGACTCAGCCACTTGGCGACTTCCCATATTGCCATTATTTCGGCTTGATAGACACTGCAGGTATCTGGTAGTCTGTGAGCTATATCTAGACTAAGTTCTTCACAGTGTACTCCGAAGCCAACCTTTTCATCAAGCTTCGAACCATCCGTGTAAAAGTGGAGATGGTTTATATTACCTGGTATTCTGCCGACCCATTCATCTCTGGCGGGAATCATAGTGATGTAATTTCTCTCGAAGGTGTACACTGTTGGTATATAGTCCACTCGGTCGGTTACCATAGCACTACACTTTGATATCCTCATGTGACCATAGTTCTTGTACCTCCACATTGATAGGCAGTTTAATCTTATTGCCGCTTTGGTTGCAACTTCTCTCGCCACAATATTAATCGGCAGTATATGGAGTAGGGCTTGTAGAGACTCGGTCGCTGTAGTCCTTAAGGCTCCGCTTATGCTCAGGCAGGCAGTTCTCTGAACCTTTGTTAGTAGGTTGGTAATGGTTAGTTTGTCAGTTGCCGTCCACCATACCACAATACCGTATAACAGTATTGGACGAACTACTGCCATATATATCCAGTGGACGATTTTAGGAGAGAGTCCCCACCGCGACCCTACAGCCTTTTTGCAGGAATATAAGGCGACGTTGGCCTTCCTTACACGTTCCAATACGTTAAGTCTAAATAACATTTTCCTATCTAGAATTATTCCTAAAAATTTTGCACTTTCAGAAAAGACTAGATCTGTTCCATTTATCCGAGGTGGAGGGTCCACATGTGGGACATTATTCATCCTAGTAAAGAGAACCAATTCTGTCTTGTTGGGGTTAACGCCCAAACCGCTGCTTCTGGCCCATCTAGCCAACTTGTTCAGAGCCACCTGTAGGATGTCTCTGAGGACGTTTACGAATTTGCCACTCACTGCGATTGCCACGTCGTCCGCATATGCCACGACCTTGCAGCCACAACGTTCTAGATCTAGCAGGATTTCATTCACCGCTAGGTTCCAAATTAGTGGAGACAGTACTCCTCCTTGCGGGGTCCCTCTGTTTACATACCTTGTTAGAGTTGTGGACCCTAGACATGCTGTTATGCGTCTTCTGGTGAGCAGACTTTGAATTAGTCTAATCAAACTAGTGTTAACTTTTAGATGTGAGAGTGCCGCAATTACCGCATCGGAGTGAATGTTGTTAAAAGCCCCTTCTATGTCAAGAAATGCCACCATGGTGAATTCCTTGAAATGCAGGGACGATTCGATAGTGCTCACAAGTTCGTGCAGGGCTGATTCAGTAGATTTGCCCTTGTTGTAAGCATGTTGGTTCCCCGACAGGAGTTTTGTATCCAGGTTTTCCCTAATGAAATGATCTAAAAGTCTTTCCAGACCTTTCAATAGGAACGAGGATAGGCTAATTGGTCTGAAGTCTTTTGGCCTAGTGTGTGATATCTTTCCCGCTTTAGGTATGAATACCACTTTGGTATCCCTCCATCGATTCGGGACGTATGAAAGCCTGATACAGCCTACATAAATTTTCTCCAGCCAGGGGATAATGTACTTTAACATTTTCTGCATTTCTGCTGGAGTGATGCCATCTGGTCCAGGTGACTTGAAGGGCTCAAAGCTGTTAATAGCCCAGCTTATTCTGGATCTCTCAGTCAAGAAGCTAGCGACGCTCGCAGTCCACTCGCACTCTTGTTGGTCCTGCTGATCCTCGGGTTCTGTTACAGTGTTCCCCGGGAAATGTGTGTCTAGCAGTACATTGAGCGACTGCTCGCTGTTTTTGGTCCAGTTATTTGCCTCATCCCGTAAATATCCCACTGTACAGGGTGAAGCAGATAATATCTTCCTCAGCCTAGCGGCGTCGGAGACCTTTTCCACTTCACCACAGAAGGTATACCAAGAGCGCCTTTGCGCCTTTCTAAGCTCCTTCTTATAGATCTTGAGTTGCTCTTTATAGGCATCCCAATCATTAGCGACCCCAGTAGATTTAGCCTTATTGAATAGCTTGTTGCAGGTCTTTTTCATAGCCGTTAGCTCAGAAGTCCACCATTGGGGTTTAGTTTTACCCTTGTACCTTGTTTTTGGACAGGCTTCTTCAAGGGATCTATTGAATGATATGGTGATATGATCGACCAGATTATCCAGACCGGCTTTGTCATTCGGTTCGTACGGAAGTTTAGAGTTGAGGACTTTCTTGAAATTCTTCTCATACAGATGCCACTTTGTCTTCCTTACATTTCTGTGGACGGCGGGTTTAGGAGCTTTTTCCGCGAGTTTGAACTCAATATAATGGTGATCTGAGAATGAGTGGTCGTCCAGTACATTCCACCCAATAATTTTGTCGGACAGCCGGTCAGTAGCAAACGTTACGTCGAGTACTTCTTGTCTGTCTTTAATTGTGAAGGTCGGTTTATTACCTATGTTACAAATACTAAGATTGGTAGTTAGAATAAAGTCAAGAAGCGAATCACCCCTATTGTTTATATCCGTGCTACCCCAGATAGTATGATGAGCGTTCGTGTCTGCGCCAATAATCAGCTCGAGCTCGTCAGACGTTGCTTCTTCTACTACTTCCCTGAATAGAGCAGTCGGTACTACAGATTCATAAGGCAAGTAGCTGGAGACCACCCAATATATGCGATTACCGATCTCCAGGCTAGCAGCTGTTTGGTCTTTACCACTTAAATTAGTCAGGAGAAAGATACTTAGATCTTTCCTGGCCAAAATGCAGGTTCTTGGAGTGCCTTCACAGTTGGCCACAAGCAGTTTAAAGTTGGGTGTCCTAATACCGCACACCCTTCCTCCCACTACGTAGGGCTCCTGTATCAGGACGATGTCTACTACGCCAGTGGACAGGCGCAGCAATAGAGCCGCTGAGGCTGCTTTAGCGTGATGGAGGTTAATCTGTAGAATTCTTACCATCATTGGTAATTGACAGATTAACATCCACCCCGACAAGGGTGTTATCGAACTCTTCGTCCGTATCGTCGAGAAGCATGTCCCCGCCAGATGCGTCAAAGAGTCCGGAGACTCCCATCAGCCCCTCTGTGTCAGAAGTAGAGCTTTCGTCCTCAGAGTAGGACGTTACAGATCTTCTGTTAGAGTTGGAGTCACCAGAAATAATAGGCGTGGCTACCTCCGCACTTACAGAAAGTGCCACGGTGGACGACTCACCTTCTGCAGTGGGAGCTATATCCTGCTTGTATATCTTCAAGACTATAGTCTCGAAGCCATATTGTAGGGTTGCACTCGCACTTTGTATATGGGAGGTGGATTCAGCGTTTAGGATAAGATTGACCTGCCGCTTTTTACCATCCGCCTCACCCACCTTGCTGATTCTCCAATTATGGGCCGGCAGACCAGGATTGGAATCTTTAATTATTTCTAAGATGTCAGCCGGGTTGGAGGGCTCTTCTGTAACCCAGGTGATGGCTCTAGGGTGACTAGGGATGTTGTTTTTTTCGACAACATCCAACTGGGCACCCGGCCACACCTCACCCGCTCGACTCAGAGCAGCCGTATAAAGGTCTACTGATCTGGCATCACCGAAATATAAGAGCTTTACTCTCCCCTGATGCCATCCTGCATCGTTGCAGATTGGTGGTTTGCCCGGCATTTCTCTACGGACATCGAGGTAATGAGCCATAATGGCTGATTGTACATGACTCCATTTGTCCTTGAGGATGGATCCATCCTCACTACTTCTGTCTATAACAGCCATCACTAGACTCTCCTTCGCCACTTCATTGAAGGGATTGGTGAGTGTCCTGTTGATGGTGACATTAAGGCCTCTTGCCTTTTTCGAAGGCAGGGGTTCATCAGGTGATCTGATTCGTTTTACTTTATTAGCCGTTAACACAGCTGAATTTGTGGCTCTTTCAGCCGACTCATTGGCCTTAGAAGCATCTATGACGCCTTTAGCCCAGGTAAGTGACTCTTTTTGTTTTTCGGTAAGAGCCGAAACCTCAACAGCCTCCAACTTCGTCAAAACTCTGAGCGCTACACGATGCTCATTGTGCTTCCGTTTTGACGGTCGGACATGACGTTTTCCCCTCACCGCACCACCTGTTGTGAGTACTTGGGGGAGATTTTCACCATTTTTGGTGTGGTCGACTTTGGCCAAGACCAACGGACGGACAGTCGGACGATTGGGGAACCGCGCTCCATCGGAACACGAAGGCATCCCCGTCAAGAGAATTTATTTTAATTTTGTCTGTATTAGACCGTAATAGGTACTACGATGTAGGCCTTACAGACTTTGTACAGATTTTTGCTATTGCGTAATAGGTACTGGTAACTATCCGCTATGTGATAAACACGTCCGTTCACTGCGAATGATCAGCAACGACCTGTAGCTTGCATATAGTTTGCTTCGAACGTAGAAACCCAATATTTTCAAGACAGCCGCGTACTACTTTGTATTGCGTTTATATAATTTTGCTACCTGTATATACGATTGGGATGTCCATGCCCCTAAAAGGCGTAACTGAATGGAAGCCTCATAAATAAAAAACCACAAATATTGTTGAATGACCCTCTATCTGAGCGGATCTCATCCAATATATGTAGCTCTCACATTGCATATCATGTTTTATGGAGGGTTACGAACGGCCATAAAACCTCGCCCTCTCTATAATTTTATAATTTCTGACATCAATCCTCAGCAAATAAAATGCAAGTGCAATGTCTCTTATATGTCTCTCACACATATGGCGAATTCAATATAAGCAAAAACATCATTTAAAAACGAAAAAATATGAAACAAGATTTTTTGGAATTTCCTTAAAATTTACCAAATGGCTCATAACTTTTACATCTATTCATAGATTTGTTTAAAATAGACGGTGTTTTCTTCGTTAGCATGCTGGCTTTTTAAAAATGTGATAAATTAATTTTATCGTTTTTTTCTATTTTTTTATGGTTTTTTGTTGTACCCGGAAAAAGTGTTTAAAAAAAATTATTTTTTCTCATAATTTTGACGACTGCATATGTAGCCCTCATAACTCCCTTTTATTTGAGGCATAACACCGCTCAATCAGGCTTATACTTGAAAAATTATTGTCCAAATACTGAATGTACTTTCCATGAAAGCTGGAATTTAAAAAAAAAAAAATTTACAAAAAAAAAAATTTACAAAAAAAAAAATTTAATAAAAATTTACCATAAAAATTTTTTTTAATATTTTTTTTGTGTTTGTGACACCTAATTGCACCAGAAACTGTTATCCACATCCCTTGGACAAAAAATGTTGTTGCATAGTGTTATCGAACCAACGAGTTTTGCCAATTTTTCAAATTTAGGATGTTAATTTTTAAAAAAATTTCAATATTTTCATAAATATTGACTTCTCTGAGAAAATATAATTTTTCTATACATCACTGAAGTAACCGCTACAGCCAACCACAGCGTCGTAAATTGATCCATTGATTTTTGTAAATGTTTAAAATTTCAGAAAGAGGTTATATTTATGCCAAGAACTTCAGAAAAAGATTGCAATTTCGAAATATTTCATATGGCATATTTTAGGAGCAATGTATTTATAACACTACATGATTTTATGGTCGATCCAGATTGAGATATAGTCTTATATACAGGGTGGGCCATTTACAATTTACCATTTAGAAAAGAAGTACTGATAGTTTTTTCAAATTTCTGGTTTTATTGGAAAGGTTGAACTTTGTCATTAAATAATGGAACACAATACCATACATATGGCTACCGCGACTGGAAGAATTTTATGGATGGACTCAGGTACGGGTTGACCACTTATAGTTTTGAATTTGAATCGGCTATAAAAAAGGACTGATAATTTTTCCAAATCTCTTGTTTTATTAGAAAGGTTGACATTCATTTCGATTGTTTCGGATCGAATCTCTTCAATGGCAACTTCGATTTCACGTTTCAACGTTTCAATTGTCTCTGGATGCTTTGCGAAACAATAATCCTTAATGGTTTTCCACAGAAAATAATGCAAACGGCTCAAATCACATGTCAAAGTAATCGGCAATTCAAATTTAAAGTTTTAAATGGCCCACCCTTTATATGTATCTCTGGATTTTACGTCTCATGGTTAAAGTAGCCGCTCTTTTCAAACAATATTTATGAGTTATGGAAGGAAAACTTTGGTGATCCTAAACGTTAGTGAAGCCAAAATTGTCCAACAGTCATAAAGATCTCAAGTTTAACGACAACAAATTCTAAAAAAAAAAAACAAAAAATGGATCAAATGTGTATGTTACTTTCATTTCAATGTGGAGTTTCTGCCCCAACGTTTTGTCCATCCATAAAACGGTTTTCAAAATGTTCATCGTTTGAAAATTACTCCGCTATGTTTGCTGGGTATACCATTTAGTCTTAGTCTTAGAGAGAGAGAGAGAGAGAGAGGGACAGAGTGAAAACATGTTTACAAGAATACTTAAAAAAGATTAGCAATAACACAATTTTAATATCCAAATTTCAGAATAATATGTACACAACTTGGCATTTCAATGCCAAAGAGCGACGAAAAAGAATGCGCATTTAAGTAATGCTAAAAAATCATAAAAATTAACATTTTACATGACATTCAAATATGCAAAAAGAAAATAACAAAAAAATACGTAAGAAAATGTTCTTGATATTTCTTATTATCCCGGCTCCTTCGTGGAAAATTCTTTCAATGTTGGGAGTGCTGTTGATGTTGGAGAGGAAGACATACATATATAATGGAGCACAACATTTGACAGTCTTTGTGATTATGATGACTATGTTCTTGTTGTTGGGTGATGACTTAATATAAAAATCATGTCATGTTTGGTTTTTTTATGAGGATTGGGGGACTTATTTTTACCAACTTTTAGGGGGAATGGGAATTTTCGGTATTCCTGATTTATATTCACGAAGTCGAAAATACTTCCCTTGTGCCACTTAATACGACAACATATCTCTCGCTCTCTCAAGAGTGACATAACTCAAAATTTAAAATTTTTGAGGTTGCCTTACAAAAATCCAAATTTTGCAAATGCCCATAAATTAATCTCAGCGAAATTTGGTCCATAAGTAAACAACCATATTTCTGATTATTCAAGCGTATTTAAACATCTTATTTCATGTTACTTATCCTTTTATACGGACTTAAAGTTACACATCTTGGCAATTTTCAATTTTGAGTTATGTCACTCTTGAAGTGAGTGAGCGATATGTAACAAAGAAAAGGAAATTTTTTCCACAAAAAAAAAATAACAACAATAAAAATATTAGGGATATTCACCATCGTATATGGAACATTTAACTAATTAAAAACAAAACAATAGTCAATTTAAAATGTTTTTTTTTTCAAAGATTCAAATTTTCACCTTTTTTACACTTTACACAAATTCCATCTAACGGGTTTTTCAATAGGGATGATATGATTTTGAAGTGACGTTTTGGCCATTTGTAATATGTCATGATCTGTCATTTGTTTTGCATTGTATTCAGTAGTGTTTACAATTTCATCATGGAGAGATATACGCAAAAAGAACGTTTACAAATTATTCAGTTTTATTATCAAAATAATCGTTCTCCAATTGCAACTTTTCGTGCGCTAAGTCCATTTTTTTTAAATCCAAAAAAACACTTTCCAATCGACCTACGCCCTTGACACCCATGAGCAATATTTTAGCTCTCGTTAAGAGCTATCTTTTTGCCATTGGCCGATTGTGGCTACGTGCCACACCGCAAATGAAACAATTAAATTGCTGCGAGAAAAGTTTGGAGATTCGATTACACTATGCAACAAAGTTTTTGTCCACGGGATGTAGACAACAGTTTCTGGTCCAATTAGGTGTCACAAACACGAACAAAATATTAAAAAACAAATTGTATGGTAATTTTTTTTTTTAATTCCAGCTTTCATGGAAAGTACATTCAGTATTTGGACCATAACAATTTCAAGTGTAAGCCTGATTGAGCCGTGTAATGCCTCAAATTAAAGGGAATTATGAGGGCTACATATGCTGCAAATATAGCTTTCACGTAGAATATTTGGTTTAGTAACAGTCGTCAAAAATATGAGAAAAAAAAATATTTTTATACCCTACACCACTCTGTGGTACAGGGTATTATAACAATGTGCATTTGTTTGTAACACCCAAAAGGAGAAGAAATAGACCCATCGTTTATTATACCGATCGACTTAGAATCACTTTCTGAGTTGATTTAGCTATGTCCGTCTGTCCGTCTGTCCGTCTGTCTGTCCGTCTGTGCATGTATTCTTGTAATCAAAGTACAGGTCGCAATTATGGTCCGATCTCGACGAAACTTTACACATATCTTTTTATTGGCCCAAGGACGACCCCTATTTGGTTAAAATCGGTTCAGATTTAGATATAGCCCCCATATATATGTCAGCCCCGATTTGACATGTAAGCGCTGTAAAAACTTTATTTTATATCCGATCAGTATGAAATTCGGCAGAAAGAGGTTTCTTATTATATGGATGAACACTAGTAAATTTGGAAGAAATCCGTTCAGATTTAGATATAGCCCCCATATATACGTTACCCCCGATTTGACATGTAAGCGCTGTAAAAACTTTATTTTATGTCCGATCAGTATGAAATTCGGCAGAAAGGGGTTTCTTATTATATGGATGAACACTATTAAATTTGGAAGAAATCGGTTCGGATTTAGATATAGCCCCCATATATACGTTACCCCCGATTTGACATGTAAGCGCTGTAAAAATGTTATTTTATATCCGAGCAGTGCGAAATTCGGCAAAGAGAGGTTTCTTATTACATGAAGGAATACTGCTAAATTCGGAGAAAATCGGTTTAGATTTAGATATAACACCCATATATATGTTACCCCCGATTTGACCTTCAAGCGCTGTAAAAACTGTATTTTATATCCGATCAGTGCGAAGTTCGGCAGAAAGAGGTTTCTTATTACATGAAGAAATACTGCCAAATTCGGAGAAAATCGGTTCAGATTTAGATATAGCTCCCATATATATGTTACCCCCGATTTGACATGTAAGCGATGTAGAGACTGTATTTTATGTCCGATCAGTACGAAATTCGACAGATTCAGGGAAGATCGGTTCAGATTTATATTAAAGCACATATATATGTTCCTCCTGATTTGGTATCAAACCGCTATAGAAGTTGTATTTTACTTCCGATCATTAAAATTTTCCAGAAAGATGTTGCTCAATTTAGGAACGAATATTGCTTAATTTAGCGATTATCGTTTCAGAATTAGATAATATGTTTCTACCCATTTACCAATTATTCCAAATTATTATGGCAATGACCCTTATCGAATTGTTAGGGAGGTGTAGGGTATTATATAGTCGGCCCCGCCCGACTTTCTGCCTTTCCTTACTGGTTTATGTATGAGTATGAGTAAAAGGCAAAGAACTTTTCAATGTGTAAATGATCCCTACAAGTTCTGCTACATCTGCGGAAAATATGTAATTAAAAAATCGACGTGCGTTTAGTAAAATAATGTAAATCTTACTCGATAGACTAGTGGAAGAATGCGGTAAGTACTTTAAAATTAATGTATTACAATGTTTTGTGGAATAAAACGTTTTAATTTTATACTTCACGTGCAATTTGGAATGCCAATGATTTGGAGACAACAATTCATTCACGATACGGATTGCTATTAATCATACGAAACAATGGCGAAATTGATAAAATACGTAAAATATGAACATGACTGGAAAATTTGTTGCGATTTAAAAGTAATTGCTATGTTATGCCTCTGGGATAGCCGTGCTCGCTAAGATCAGTACAAAAGAAATAAATGGCCGACAAGAAAACACATTACATTGCGTGAAAACAACATAAAATACACACCTCTCGTCCAAAATGAAAACATTATTTTGCCACCACTGCATATTAAGCTGGAGCTCTTTAAAAATTTTGTAAAAGCCTTAAGGAAAGATGGCAATTCACTCTCATATTTAAAAAGTTGTATTAGTCTTTCTTTTCAAAATCGAAGAAGGCGTTTTTGATGAGCTTAAAATAAGGAAACTGATGAAAGATGTAAATTTCGAATCATAATTGACGTCGGATGAAATTGCAGCATAAAGGTCGTTTAAGCTTGTGGTTTAAAATTTCTTTGGATCCAATAAAAGCCCGCAATATGAAACAATGATTAATGATTTGTTAAAAAATTAGAAAAAAATTGGTAAGAAATATACTTTTCTATATTTATGTATATAACACATACATATGTATGTATTCTTCTAACTTATTTTTCGCTTTATGTATTCCAACAGGTGTAAATATGTCCCTAAAAATTTATTTCTTGCATTCTCATTTAAACTTTTTCCCCGAGAATCTTGGCGACGTAAGTGACTAACATGGCGAAAGGTTTTACCAAGAATTGAAGTCCATAGAGCGGTGTTACCAAGGGCACTGGGATGAAAGAATGATGGGAGATTATATTTGGTTCCTCATTAGAGAAACCGATTCCGAAATCTACAAACGTCAACAAAGAACTCATAATTACTTCAAATGAAACTTGTACATGTAAATAAACTCAAATATACATAATATAAATAAAAGTAATTTCTGTTTAAATAGCTATGTAAACAGAAATTAAAAAAAAAAAGATTTTTTGAAATTCTCTTACCTCTACCAAAAGGGCTATAATTACTACATTTATCCATAGATTTTCAAATAGGCATTATTTTCTTCGCTAGGATGCAAACTTTTAAAAAATGAAATAAAATATTGTTTTTTGATTTTTTATGTTTTTTTCGTCCCAGGAAATTTTTATTTTTTTGAAAAAAATCTACTTTTTCCAATTTGTTTAATGACTGTTACTAAACCACCGTTTTTAAGTGAAAGAGATTTCGAACATTGGTAGCCCACATTACTAGCTTCAATTTAACGTATAAGTCGACCTGATCGGGCATCTACTCCAAAAATTATAGTGCAAATACTAAGGGTGCCTTCGACGATAATAGTATATTTAATAAAAAAATTTTTAAAAAAAAAATATCCATAAATGCCACAATCTATACAAAAAAATAATTTTTATGTCTAGGACACAAAAAAAATTTTTTTTTGTTGCGTAGTGTTATCAAAATAATCGTTCTTCAATTGCAACTTTTCCTGCTCTAAGTCCATTTTAAATCCAAAAAAAAAAACACTTTCCACTCGATCTATGACCTTGACACCCATAAGCAATATTTTAGCTCTCGTTAAGAGCTATCTTTTTGCCATGGACGGATTGTGGCTACGTGCCACACAGCAAATGAAACAATTGAATTGTTGCGAGAAAAGTTTGGAGATTAGATTATTTCAAGAAATTGTGATATTGAAAAGCCTCCAAGAAGTCGTGATTTAGCATCATTAGACTATTTCTTGTGGGGTTTTTTGAAGTCATTGGTCTTTTGAAATAAACCAGACTCTCTTCAAGCTTCACAAGTCAATATTGAACGTGCCATTCATGACATACGACTTGATTTAGTGAAAAAAGTGCTCGAAAATTGGGTTCGTCGAATTCGTTCCTGCAGAAGAACTCGTGGAGGACATTTGAATGACGTTTTATTTAGAACTTAATTGTATGGATTGTACTTCACATTAAATACAAAACTTTTGAATTTCCTTAACAATAAGTGTGTTTTTTTTTCAAAGAAATCATTTTACTCTTATTGGAAAACCCTTAACTTATTGTGAATACCCCTTATATTGTAAACAATTTTACATTTAACCTTTGTAGGAGAACGTTTTTGCATATTTGCATATTTGGTATTTTTCTGATAGCGCGCGAAACCCCTAAATTTGCTTAAATACTACAGGGTGGGTCATTTAAAATTTTATATTTGAATCGGCTATAAAAAATTACCGATAATTTTTTTAAATTTCTGGTTTTATTAGAAAGGCTGAACTTTGTCATTTAATAATGGAACACAATATCATTTACGTATGTATATGACTACCAAGACCGATCAACCCAATTTTTCAGCACATATTCGATTGTTTAGAGTCGAATTTTTTCAATGGCAACTTCGATTTCATGTTTCAACATTTCAATTGTCTCTGGATGCTTTGCGTAACATTTATCCTTAATGACTCCCCCACAGAAAATAATGCAAAGGGCTCAAATCTCAAGTCAAAGTAATCGGCAGTTCAAATCTAAAATTTTAAATGGCCCACCCTTTAGAAGGCGTGGACCACAATGGCCCATCTTCGAACTTATCGGAGAAAGGAAAAAATATTACCATGTACCAAATTTGATGTCAATCGGTTAATCCTTTCGAGAGTTATCATGCGCACCAGCCAGCAGACAGACGGACGGACGAACATTGTTCGTTCAACTTAAAATTACCCAAAACAAATATCCGCCGAACATCTTAGGTCACTTCTTCGATGTTTTACACTTTTGGTCCGTAGCAAATGATATATACCAGCGTATCACTAAAGTGAGGGTATAATTAAAAACAATGGGCATATTCTTAAAAATTTAACCAAAAATCAAAGTTTGAAATTTTAAATAAGACATATCCAAACGATGCTACTCGCTGTAAATTTTCTCGAAATCAGTAAGGTACCTACTCTCATCCACCAAAGCGTCGCGAAAAATTAAACTTTTCTATTTTTTGTTAAAGTTTGGAAAGGAGTTACACTTCAAAATTTTTTTACAAAAAATCCAAAAGAAAGAAAGAAATCGCCAGAAATATGGGGAAATTTGATATATGTAAGTGAGAACAGTTAAACAGTAATCGGATATTTCTACAAAATATTGGGTTCTCAAATGAAAGGTAAATTTTCTAGCGATGGGTAAGAGACCCACAATCATCGACCCAAGCGCTGTGAATATTTAAATTTTTCGAATTACCTAAATTTTTAAATGTTTGAAAGTAGTTACTCTTTAAAAAAATTTACTATCAATCAAAGTTTGGATTTTATAAACGAGACAAATACCAATCGATTCTACGCGCTGAAAGGGATTTCAATATCAATTTTGTCCCAAAATAAGCCAGAAATATTGGAAATAAGGGTAGATAAAAAATTATCAGAACATTGTTTGAATATTGGGTTTTCGAAGAAAAAGTAAATTTTCTGCAGTTCTGTAAGGGATAAATTTAACAAAAATTATTGGTCATGGAAAATTTCTATATAATTCTGAAAGCTGACTAGAAACAAACTAAACTGTGTACTCAGTTTGTATACCCTCCACCATAGGATGGGGGGTATATTCATTTGGACACACAATTTGTAACACCTCTAAATATTGATCTGAGACCCCATAATGTAAAGGGTGATCTAAGTAGAGATACTTTTTCAAAAGCCTTTTTTTGACAGATCACGTGTGAGTCGTGTCATGTTATTTTTGTTTAGTATTGTTTGGCATTTCATCATGGAAAGACTTACGCCTGAACAACGCTTACAAATTATTCAGTTTTATTATCAAAATAATCGTTCGCCAATTGCGCAAACTCAATTTTTTTTTTAAATAAAAAAAACGCTTTCCAGTCGACCCACGACCTTGACACCCATGAGCAATATTTTAGCTCTCGTTAAGAGTTATCTTTTTGCCATTGACCGATTCCCGATCCGACGTACCGGAATCATCGGTCCATATTTCTTCAAAAATGATGCCGGTGAAAACGTAACCGTTAATGGCGACCGTTATCGTGCCATGATAACCGACTATTTGATGCCTGAAATTGAAGCTCGTGATCTCGGCGACATTTGGTTTCAACAAGACGGCGCCACTTCCCACACATCCCATCAATCTATGGATTTATTGAGAGAACACTTCGGTGAGCAGATAATTTCACGTTTTGGGCCGGTCGATTGGCCACCAAGATTAGACTTTTTCCTGTGGAGATATCTAAAGTCTAAAGATTATGCGGACAAACCCGCTTCGATTCAGGCCTTGGAGCAAAACGTCACGCGTGTCATTCGCCAGTTACCAGTCGAAATGCTCGAACGAGTCATCGAAAATTGGACTCAACGGATGGACCATCTGAGACGTAGCCGCGGCCAACATTTGATAGACATAATCTTCAAAAAATAAATGCCAAAGAATGTTCTTTCAAATGATAATAAACATTCCCCATTCAATATGAATTTTCTGTGTTTTTTTCTTTAAAAAAGTAGGGAACCTCGAAATGGATCACGCTATATGTATCGATACCTCCATAAATAAAAAGGTAGTTTTTCAGGAGAGGCGATCAAAGTTTGATGTTTTTTTTTTTAATTTGTGTGGAATTCCTTTATAATGCAAATCGAATGACCTGTACTGTTTTGTGAATAACTTTTGATTGGATTGACGGATAAACACCAAATTTTGACTGAATATAATTTGGAATATTTAGAAATTAAAAATGCAATCTCCCTAAAACTATGCTAAGTCGACTTAGCATGTTTTAGAATGGAGGTATCAATATATTCTTAATCGTCGTAGAATTCTAAGACGATTTAGCCATGTCCGTCCGTCTGTTGTAATCACGCTACAGCCCGTAATAATAGAGCTAGGTGGATCAAATTTGGTAGAAATATTTCTTATAGATACAGGTTGTTTGGCATTGCAAATGAGACATATCTGTCAATGTTTTGATATAGCACCCCTATAGAGGTCGCTCCAAAATACGGTTTTTAAGCCATAGATACCACATTTTCAAAGCAATTTAGCATGAACTGTGCAGTTTGTATCATATTTTGACAAGAATTCATCACAGCAAAAATTTTACAAATCGGTTCTTATATTTATAGTCACCCTATAGAGGTCGCTCCAAAATATACGTATTTAAGCCATAATTACCATATTTTCTAAGTATTTTGAACTGAATCTTTGCAGTTTGTAATCAGTTCATATTTTGTTATAGTCCACCTATAGATGTCGCTCCCCAAAAAGGCTTATTTAAGCCATAAACACCACATTTTCTGTGAAATTTAGCAGAAACTATGCAGTTTTTATTCTATTTTGGCAAGAAAATCATCTCAATAAAATTTATACAAATCAGTTTTTATATTGTTGTGTTCCCCGTGTATATCTAGTTCTCAAATACGCAAAATTAAGCCATAAATACCACATTTTCCGCGTTCGTTTTTATACACTACACCACACAGTGGTGCTGGGTATTATGAGTTTGTGCATTTGTTTGTAAAACCCAGAAGGAGAAGAGATAGACCCATCATTTAGTATACCGATCGATTTGGAATCACTTCCTTAGTCGATTTAATCATGTCCGTCTGTAGGTGTATCGTTGTAATCAAAGTGCAGGTCGTATTTATGGTCCGATTGTGATAAAATTAAGCACAGTGCTCTTTTTTGGCCCAAGGCCGATCCCTATTGAAATCAGTAAAAAACGGTTCAGATTTAAATATAGCCCCTATATATATGTTACACCCGATTTGACATGTAAGAGCTGTAGAAACTGTATTTTGTATCAGATCAGTACGAAATTTGGCAAAGAGAGTTCTCTTATTACATGAATGAACTCTGCCAAATTCAGGAAAATTCAGTTCAGATTTAGATATAGCCCCCGCAAAAAAATACGGAACAAACCTAACCGAAAAAAGTGCAGTGCCTTAGAAATCACAAAAATGCACACAAAGTCATAAAAAATCTATCAGTAAAATATTAAAAAATACGTATACGTATTTCTGTTTTATACGTATGTACGTATAAAACAGAACGTTATAAAACAGAACAGAACATTTTTGCGATTTTTAAGGCTCTGAATGCACTTTTTTCCGGTAGGTTTGTTGTTTTTTTTTCTCCTCTTCAATATCAACAATATCCGTACAACTTTGCTACCGAGAAAAAAATATAGAAAAAATGCTGAAAATCCACTGTGAGCAAAAAAATCCACAAGTCCTCAGTGATTTATAATTAAATTCACTTGGATGTACATAGTAAAATGATGATGTTTTATGCAGATTTCTGCGGAAAATATCTATAGCATAACGGATCAGAAAGCACCTATTACACCTTGCGACACAATTTTTCACCCATGAACGAAACTATATACAAGTAAAACTAGAGACCATAGGTAGGAATACTGCATACTCAGTTGTACATTTCGTGATCGTTTGTCCTTTTTAGAGGACTTTTAAAATTTCAAGGATAACATTTTTGAAATATTTTTCTTTGCACTTATTACAACGTGAATTGATAAATCTGCATATCATATAAAAGGGGAGAATTCCGGCAATTTAAAAAAAATTCCAAGGACGAATGCTATAAAAACGTCCTTTAAAACTTTTATCCTTGAATATCATTCAAAGTCATGGGTTTAAAAATCTCAAAAAAATACATGTTACAGAACTATAACTGACATAACACATATTGAAATGTCAGCCTTCTATCTTTAACGGTTAAGGAATAACAATTATTTGAATTCCACAGCCTATATAATATATTAAGGACACTGAGGACTGGGACTATATACTTATGTATACAGCTGTAAATATAGGGCACTAGTAGAAAAATAATGTACTAACCTCCTTATTTTTTTGATCGTTTGTCTTTTTCACCGGACTTTTAAAATAATAAGGATAACTATCTTGACACTTAAAATGTGAATAACTTCCGTATGAATATCAAACGAAAGGGGAAAATTCCTGATATTAATTAAAATTTTTCCATGGTCGAAATTCATTAAAACAGTCGTTTACAACTTTTATACTTGAAAATCCTTAAACGTTTTGAGTAGAAAATTTTCATCAAACAACCAGTAAGGAAAGGCAGAGAGTTGGGCGGGACCGACTATATAATACCCTACACCTCCCTAACAATGCGATAAGGGTCATTGCCATAATAATTTGGAATAATTGGTAAATTGGTAAGAACATATTTATGTGGATATATCTAATTCTGAACCTATAATCGCTAAATTAAGCAAAATTCGTTCCTAAATTGAGAAACATCTTTCTGGAGAATTTTGTAATGATCGGAAGTAAAGTACAACTTCTACAGCGCTTTGTAACCAAATCAGGAAAAACATATATATGGGGGCTATATCTAAATCTGAACCGATTTTCTCCGAATTTGGCAGTATTCCTTTATGTAATAAGATCGGATATAAAATACAGTTTCTACAGCGCTTGAATATCAAATCGGGGGTAACATATATATGGATACCCTATACCACAGTGTGGTATAGGGTATAAAAAATATAACTGTTTAGAGAATGTATAGGGTGATCCAAGTAGAGATACTTTTTTCAATAGCCTTTTTTGACAGATCACGTGTGAGTCGTGTCATGCTGTCATGTTATTTTTATACCCTACACCACACTGTGGTACAGGGTACAGACTATGAAGCCGACGCGGCGCAAATCGGAACATTATTTAGTGAGTCAAAAAGATTTATTTTATGCAACCACGAAAATTAAGAAAGTGACTACTAAGTAATACAATAGGGTCAGAAATTTTAACGAAGTTCATTTTTGCACAGAAATTTATAAAAAGTTTTTAACTTGATCTCGCTATCATTTATTTAAAGAAATCGGTAATATATCGGATTTAGAATTTAAAAATGCGTTTTTAGGTTTTTACGGGATTTACAATAGCTCTTGAGAGGCCGAACCAATTTTTACAAAGTCTACGTCGTTTTAGAGAGAAAACAACAGTCACTATGTCATTCACAATAAATTCTCTTTCCCAACAAAGACTAATAAGTAGAGACTTATTGAATCGATTTTCGACATTACATCAAAACTTCCTTAACTTTTCTTAAATGTTTGTGTTAATTTTAGGTTTTTTCATCTAATTGTAAATATCTTAAAGAGCCATTTTTGCCTGAGATTGACATTCGTGCGCCATCGTTTGTTGGAACTTTACCGGCTCAGCCGATTGTTGAAATTTGATCGGCTAAGTCGATCAGCCGCCGCCGCCAATCGGTATTTTTCCAAGCGCCGCTGCCGCCGAAAATTTTAGTCGGCTTCATTGCCTGTCAGGGTATTATAACTTTGTACATTTGTTTGTAACACCCAAAAGGAGAAGAAATAGACCCATCGTTTATTATACCGATTGACTTAGAATCACTTTCTGAGTTGATTTAGCTATGTCCGTCTGCATGTATTCTTGTAATCAAAGTACAGGTCGCAATTATGGTCAGATCTCGACGAAACTTTAGACATATCATTTTTTTGGCCCAAGGACGATCCCTATTGAATTTGGTTAAAATCGGTTCAGATTTACTATAGTCCCCATATATATGTATGTTACCCCCGATTTCGGCCGAAAGAGGTTTCTTATTACATGAATTAACACTGCCAAATTTTAGGGAAATCGGTTCAGATTTAGTTATAGCCAACATATATATGTTAACCCCGATTTGACATGTAAGCGCTGTAGAAACTGTATTTTACATCCGATCAGTACGAAATTCGACAGAAAGAGGCCTTTTTACATGAAAGTATTTAGGGAAAATCGGTTTAGATTTATGTATAACCTCCATGTATGTATATGTTCCTCCTGATTTGGTATCAAATCGCTATAGAAGCTGTACTTTACTTCCGATCATTACAAAATTTTCCAGAAAGATGTTCCTCAATTTAGGAACGAATGTTGTCTAATTAAGCGATTATCGGTTCAGAATCAGATATAGCCACATATATATGTATGTTCCTACCCATTTATCAATTATTCCGAATTATTATCGCAATGACCCTTATCGCATTGTTAGGGAGGTGTAGGGTATTATATAGTGGGTCCCGCCCGACTTTTTGCTTTTCCTTACTGGTTGTTAAGTATTGTTTGGCATTTCATCATGAAAAGACTTACGCCTGAACAACGTTTACTCGAACGAGTCATCGAAAATTGGACTCAACGGATGGACCATCTGAGACGTAGTCGCGGCCAACATTTAGTAGACATAATATTCAAAAAATAAATGCCGAAGAATGTTCTTTCCAATGATAGTAAACATTCCCCATTCAATTTGAATTTTCGGTGTTTTTTTTTTTGAAAAAGGTAGGGAACCTCGAAATGGATCATGCTGTACTACTCTTTAATTTAATATGCATATTGATATTTTTCACATTTTAATTGGTGTACTAAAAATGATATCAAAATTTTGACTCTTGTAATTTTAAAAGTCTCCCCTTTCATTTGAAATAAATTTTTGAAAAATGTTATCATCGAAATTTTAAAAGACTTCTAAAAAGAACAAACTATCGCGAAATGAAGAACTTAGTATGCAATACGGCCTATGGGTGACAATAAAAGTTGACATTTGTCGCACGCTGTTATAACATAACTGCATCTGAAACATGTGTTGCGTTGTCTATTAGGCATTACGACACGATATACCACGATACGTCACATCTCCACTAATCCATTTCATATATCTGATTGTACTTAGTAATACATAACTGCATATGAAACCTGTGTTACGTTTTCTTTTTTGCGTTACGACACAACACATCGCAACGTCACTTCTTTACTAAACAATTTCATATATTTGAGTTGACCCATCTTGAGGCCCTTTAGCTCTGCCTCTTCTGTTAGTATGTGAGATTTCACTGAAATAGAATTGCTGGTTAGCAAACGATAGATTTATTTCCACTTCCACGTTTTACTTTTGCGATTCGACGCGTCACATAGCCATACATCACTTCTGCGCTAATGCATGATTTAACTTATTCATACTTGCCTGTCATAGTTTTCCGTAGTAGAGACATACAATATTTTTAACTTTAAAAAAGCATAGTTAGTCGTTTATCTTACCTTCAACAGCTGAAAGCTGATCTACCTTACATTACGTTACGATACGTTACAAAGCATTATATTAAGGTTAACATTATCTACATTACTCCACACGTAGCGAGAGTTGCCATACTCGTACGTCTATATCCATGAGCTCCCGCATAAAATTCAAGCCAACTACAGCTTTTGGTTGCATCTTACAAAGCTTTTCATTTTATTTTCTATTATTTTTGTCATCATTATCCTCATGATATTAACTAATTTATTCTTAAAAATACGTTTTAATAGCAGTTATTAAAAATATATAAACGTGTATGTATATGATTAGATAGTGCTGGAAGAAGGAAGGGGTAAAGAGCGAGAGGTGATCACAATTTGGAGCGTGGCCATTTTTTTAACGGGTGGTGGGGGGTTGGAGCTAAGGAAAAAACAAGGGTTGTGTTACAGGATTCTTGGTTGGGTGTGGGATTGGGGTTTCAACATTTGGGGTTTCTATGGCACAAGCTTCTTAAATCCCGCACCTTCTTGGCCAAGTTTGAGCTCTTCATATATCGACGGTTTCACTTCGTTGCATTGGGTGTGTGCATCTAAGCCATCCAGATTTGAGGTCTTATTGGCTGAACCCCCACCACCTCCGCCAGCGCCTGTCCCCACCTTGGCCGTCATGGCGGGACGCTGTGACACCACGGTGGCTGGCGTTGTCGTTGTGGTTGTTGTCATTGTGGTGCCTGCCAGAGATGAGGAGGCGGGTGCCCGACTAAAGTTACCATTACCATTGGTATGCGTCAGGGCAGATGTTACAGTTGGTAACTACGAGTGAGTGAGTGAGTTTAATAAGTGACACCGGGTGTTTCGTGAATCGTGATTTTTTTTTTGTACAATACATCCACCAAAATCCATCGACACATATACCCACATATTGTTGGTTTGTAAGTTAGTTCATTGGGTTAGACATAAACATACGAAGAAAAAAAGAAACAAAAAAATAAGTATAAGAAAATAAAGAAAACATAAATTGATGACAAAAATCACATACAAACAAGCAAAGCTAGCATAATGCATGGCAAGAAAAAAGAACAATTTCTCATTGAAGTATCTTTTAAACTGAAAGCCATAAGTCACAATATACTAAAGCTAACAGTTTGCTACAAAAGTGCTAAGAATTGCTTTAATAGAACAGTGGATCAAAATGTACTGCACATATGGAATGATGGAATTTATTTGAAATTTACAGACGTCTAGACGAATGGCTTTTAGAATTCGGTATTAAGTGGAGTCCATATCTTAGGTCAAATTGCAGTTCGTTAGGCGAGAATAATAAAAATCTTCTTTGTCCTTTTTATCCCCTCACCTTAGAGAGGAGGATATACATATATCATTTGCCACGAGCCAAAAGTGTAACACATCGAAGGAGTGACTTAAGACCCTAAGTATGTTCGGCGGATATCCGTTTTGGGTCATTTTAAGACGAATGAGCAATGTCCGTCAATTGAAATTCAAAACATATCAGTTGAAATTCGAAAAATATCAATTGAAATTCGGAAAACGTCAATTGAAATTCGAATTTTTCCATTCTAAATTCGTAATACACCGATTGAAATTCGAATAACATCAACTGAAATTCGAAAAATGTAAACAAAATCAATGCTGTATATTAGATGGGGTAGAATTTAAGTGATACAATTTGTTTGTTTTAAACCTTTAATATTTAAATATGTTTTGTCTTGTTACTATCAACTAATTTTGAATATATATTCATAAAAGATAAAATCAGCTGTATGTTTTCTATTCATCACATTATATGTTAAGATTTAGTCCTCAAAAAATATTTAAATAAATTCTACCCAATACAATGTACAGATTTGTTTACATTTTCGAATTTCAATTGATGTATTTCGAATATCAATTGATGTTTTTCGAATTTCAATTGGTGTATTTCGAATTTCAAAAGGAAAAATTCGAATTTCAATTGATGTATTTCGAATTTCAATTGATGCGTTTCGAATTTCAATTGATGTGTTTCCAATTTCAATTGATGTTTTTCGAATTTCAATTGATGTGTTTCGAAATTCATTTGATGTGTTTCGAATTTAAATTGATTTACTTCGAATTTCAATTGATGTGTTTCCAATTTCAATTGATGTTTTTCGAATTTCAATTAATGTATTTTGAATTTCAAATGGAATCTTCGAATTTCAATTGACTTCTTTCGAATTTCGAATGGAATCTTCGAATTTCAATTGATTTTTTTCGAATTACATTTGAAAATGGTGTAGTACTTCCCCCAAAAAAGGGTTAACATTTAGTGAAATATCGATTATTTAATAACTTCTATACTAATTATTTGAATCCTCTGAAATTCTACACATAGTATTAGTTTAGTAGTCACTATTACCTCGAGAAAAATGGGAGAAGGATGTCACTAATAGTACTTGAAAACTTGCATCTAATGCTATTAATAGGTAATATCCTTAACACCAATCCTCTCCATAGCAGATGAGACCAAACGTCCCCTTGTGGCGTTTCCCTGCTGACAAGTCTTTGAAGTTCAGTTGGCCCTAGGCTAGCTAAAATGTTTTTCTTAATCAGAAGGTTATGAAGGAATTTTCGTATATTATTATTAGCCGCCAGAGCCGTAATTATGTTACTAAAGGCCTAAGAAAGCTACCACTGCAAATTCCTCAATATAGATATCTTACAATAATGATGACTTTTCCATAGCCGGATACAAGGGGCAAAATCGGCTTTTTTGATATGTTTGAATCAAAAGAAAATATATTTGGAACACAAATTTTTATATATTATATGTATATTTCCTAGCAAATAATCTTTATTTGAAAATTAACAAAATTTATTTGGAACGCATATATTAATATATTACAACTGATATACATATATGCAAACTAAATTTCTCAAATAAAATATGTGTTTACATACAAATAAAATTATTGTTTAGGAATTTCTTCAAATATATTTTATTTAAAAAAGATTTTCAAAACTTGCTGACTTTTTCGAATTTCAGTTTAATTTTTTGGTTTCGAATTGAGGGAGGTATCCCAGCATTGATTTCTGTTCTAAACCAATCATTTAACTTTGTGGGTATTCTAAGCCATCATTATTTGTCAATCCTCCAAGTAATTTATTTTAATCCAATATTATACGATTTCAATTATTATTATTTATTATTTTTCAAACATTTACAATTTCTAAAAAAATAACTTTGAATTACTGAAAAATTTAACACAATTTAGGTATTTTCTGAATACTTAAATGCAAATAATATTTGTTTCGGGAATAATGGTCCCAAATAAAAATATATTGGAATGTAAACAAAGATTTGTTTTGAACAACAACTTCCCAAATATATAATTTTGGTGTGTACCAAATATTATATGTTTAGAGTGTACCCTAAACATATGTATATATGTTTCAAGCCGAATATGTTTGGGACAATATACTACAGAAGCGATTTTTTTTCAGCGTGTAGGTACATCGGAGGTGCTCATCTTCTTTAGAACGATAGCCTTAGATGTAGGACCTATCAAATCACCTATCAAATTTTAATTCTAGTAAATAAATAAAATAAATAAATAAATAGGTATACAGAATTTTATTTTGTAATCGTTTATCCTTTTTAAAATTTCCAGAATAACAATTTAAAAAAATATTTTTCTTTGCACTTATTACAATGTGAATTTATAAATATGCATATTAAATGAAAGGGGAGAATACTGCGGTTCATGTTGAAAATTTCCTTTTACACCTTTATAATTGGATATGCTTCAAGTTGTAGGTCTAAAAATCGGAAAAAATGCATGTTACAAAACTCTAACTGACGCAACACATATTAAAATGTCAGCCTTGTACCATGAACAACTTTGAAGGATATTCCTTCGTTTTTGGAAAATTATTTCAAAAATTTTTATGAATAACAGGAATTCTCCCCCCTTTTTTTATATGTATATCTATCAATTCACATTGTGCAAAGATAGATATTTCAAAATTGTTATCCTTGAAATTTTAAAAGTCCTGCAAGAGGGACAAACGATCACGAAATAAACCAGTAAGCAAAGGCTAAAGTCGGGCGGTGTCGACAATATGATACCCTACACTTCTCTACTAAGATTGCCTCCGTCGTCAAATCGGACGAAACATATATAGGGTGATCTAATTACACGGGGCAAAGTCGCCTTTTTTGATATGTTGGAATCGAAAGAAAATATATTTGGAACACAAATTTTTAAATATTATATATTTCTGAGTGAATAAATTTTATTTGAAACTCAATAAAATATATTTGGAACAAAATATATATTACAACAAAATATATTTGCAAACTAAATTTCTTAAATAAAGTATGTGTTTAAGTATAAATAAAATTATTGTTGATGATTTTCTCCAAATATATTTTATTTAAAAAAGATTTTCAAATCTTTTGCCGACTTTTTCTTATTTAATTTTTAATTTTTTTTGGTTCCCAATTGTACCCCACAGTTATGATACCATATGCAGCATTGACTTCTGTTTCAAATCAATCGTTTCAAATTTCTGAGTATTTCAAGCCATCATTAGTTGTCAATCCACCAGATAATTTATTTTTATTCAAGATTATAAAATTTCAATAATTATTTATGTATTATTTTTACGAACAATAAAAATTAAAAAAAAAATACTTTGAATTACTGAACAATATAACACAATTTAGGTATTTTCTGAATACTTAAATGCAAATTTTGTATTTGTTTCGGAAATAAAAGCCCCAAATAAAAACAAATTGGGAGTAAACTCAGATTCGTTTAGAACAACATCTTCCCAAATATATAATCTTTGTGTGTACCAAATATTATATGTTTAGAGTGTACCCTAAACATAGATTTTTTTTCAGCGTGTAGAAATACTTTTTTCAATAGCCTTTTTTGACAGATCACGCGTGTGTCGTGTCATGCTGTCATGTTATTTTTGTTAAGTATTGTTTTGCATTTCATCATGGAAAGACTTACGCCTGAACAACGTTTTCAAATTATTTATTTTTATTATCAAAATAATCGTTCGCCAATTGCGCTAAGTCAATTTTTTTAATAGCTCTCGTTAAGAGCTATCTTTTTGCCATTGACCGATTCCCGATCCGTAGTACCGGAATAATCGGTCCATATTTCTTCAAAAATGATGCCGGTGAGAACGTAACCGTCAATGGCAACCGCATTCGTGCCATGATAACCGACTATTTGATGCCTGGAATTGAAGCTAGTGATCTCGGCGACATTTGGTTTCAACAAGACGGCGCCACTTCCCACACATCGCATCAATCAATGGTTTTATTGAGAGAACACTTCGGTGAGCAGATAATTTCACGTTTTGGGCCGGTCGATTGGCCACCAAGTTCGTGTGATATCACAACGTTAGACTTTTTCCTGTGGGGATATGTAAAGTCTAACGTTTATGCGGACAAACCCGCTTCGATTCAGGCCTTGGAGCAAAACATCACGCGTGTCATTCGCCAGTTACCAGTCGAAATGCTCGAACGAGTCATCGAAAATTGGACTCAACGGATGGACCATCTGAGACGTAGCCGCGGCCAACAGTTGATAGACATAATCTTCAAAATAGAAATGCCAAAGAATGTTCTTTCAAATGAAAATAAACATTCCCCATTCAATTTGAATTTTCGGTGATTTTTTCTTAAAAAAAGTAGGGAACCTCGATATGGATCACCCTATATATGGGAGCTATATCTAAATCTGAACCGTTTGTTTTTCAAATTGGGCAATGTTAGACCATGGATCAAGAAACTCGACCAAGTTACATTTAAAAACTATTGGATGTAAACCGCAGCACTAAAGGGCCAAATCGGACGAAACATACATATATATGGAAACTTTATCTAAATCTGAAATGATTTTCTTAAAATTGAGCAATGTTGGTCCATGGATAAAGAACTCTACCATGCTATATTTTTAAAACAATTGGATGTAAAATACAGCTTTTATAGGACTAAAGGGACAAATCCGATGAAACATATATATGGGAGCTATATCTAATTCTGAACCAATTTTTTTTTCAAATTCAATAGGCTTCCTTCCAGGTACTGGAAAATTTCAGCACGATCGGAGTGAAATTGCGGACTGTTCTTGACGGATAACTTTTGTTTGACAGACAGACGGACGGACATACTTGGTTAAATCGACTCAGCTAGTGATTCTGAGTCGATCGGTATAATTTAAACTGAGTCTAGCTGTATTATTTGTAGATGTTACATACATCTGTCATGAAACACATTTATAATACCCTGTACCACAGTGGTGTAGGGTATAAAAAACTATGTATGCAGATTATCTATTGTTGGCGTATAGTATCAATGCTATCGTCGCACGGTGTTATAGGTTCCATATTTTCATTTCCAAAAAAAAAACACCGCAAGGAAAATTTTGTATTTCCAAAATCTGACAAGTGTTTGGTTTCTTCAATGTAGGAATCTGTACTCAAATTGTCCCATTCCCTTTTCTTTATCGGAATAAATTTGTGCGACTTGTAAAATGTTTAATTTTAATGCCATCGGTACCGGTCAAGTCGCCAATGCTTGGAAAAAACAGAACCCTGTATTTCCAGACGTATTTAAGCCATTGCCCAGACAGGTACACGTGAGGATATTATGCCCTAACTATTCCTAAAATGGATCAAATCGGTCCATATTTCGATACGGCTCCCATATAACGGTACCTTCCGACTCGGCTATTGTATTTTATTTTATCATAATCCATTCCTATGGTCTATATTTGTGTATATTGCCAATATAATATTTATAAAATTTTAATAATATTCGTTTATTCGACCGGTATTGTGATTCAAATAATGTAATATTTTTATATATCCGAGAACACACATTTTACAACCATTCCTGCATATTGTACTTTTTGATTAAAATTTTTTGTGAAAATGTTGGGCCAGACTAAATTGTATTATGCATAACCCCATCTATCAAATAGATATTTCAGTGGTATCATATAGTCGGTAAGTAATGTTCAAAGTCGGCCTATGGACATTACTTACTGGTGTTTCTTCTTATTTTTAGATGCTCTATCAAATATATAGTCGAGTGATCGAGAGGCCTCGGATATCATACTTTCCCAGTCAAACAAACAAAAGTTATTCTTTAAGAAGTTTTCCAAATAATTTCGTTGGTTTGATACTCAAGCTCAAGTCCATGGCCTCTACTATTCAATATCTACAACTTTGCTTTAGACACAAAAGAGATAGTGCTAAAAATCCACCATGAGCTCTAGTTCCATTAAATTATTAATTGAGCCAACTTGACTAAACGAATGATGCAGAAGTTCTTATTTTTCGGGCTACTTTCACGCCCAATTCTCAGAATTGGGTCCCAAAATAATTTGTTGTGAATTTACGAATACTTTTTGGGACTGAAGGTGAGGGGATTCTGAAGTTGGTTTACCCGACTGAGCTTTTTGCCTTGTTTTTGATATATAAATATTCCAAAATATCACTTTTTGAAAATCCATAAATGCATATTATAGTTACGAAAGATTATACGATTTTAATTGTAATACAATTTTACAAACATATACAATATCAAAAAAATTGGACTTTGAACTTCTGAATACATGGGTTTAAATTAAGGCATTGATACATTGCCAAAGTACCTAAATACAAATCAATTGTTGTTTAAATGTTAGTTCCAATTAAAAAAATATTAGGATGGAAATATAGTTTAATTTAGAATATGTTTAAGCAGAATATGGTTGGGACAATATACTACAGAAGCGTGTACAGGTCCTATTTTCAAAATTTCGTATAATTCGGTTAAAAATTACAAAATTTATGTGTACCTTCGATATTAGAACTATCTAAAATACGAAATTCTGTCACAAATTTCAATGCCAAAAATTATGTCGAAATTGGTCAGTAATATCAGAATCAGCCTTATATCAGTTTTCTACCTTTTTATCCCCTCACTTTAGAGAGGAGGGTATATATCATTTGCGAAGACCCTAAGGATGTACGGCGGATATCCGTTTTGGGTCATTTTAAGTCGAATGAGCAATGTCCGTCCGTCTGTCTGTCTGTCTTCTGGCTGGAGCGCACGATAACTTTCGAAAGGAGTAACCGAATTCTTCTCGAATTTGTAAGGTTGTCAACGCCCTCCTCAGTTCATCCGCTCTATAATTCCCTGGGATTTCCCTGTGATCTTGGAACCATATAAGCTGTATGTCAAACTGTTGAGTCGCCTGTTTAAAGGAGCAATAAGTTTTTCTTAACTGCTATGCTACACCCAGAAAAATAATTGGTTGAAATTCGATTGTAAAAATAAAAAATAGTACTAGCAACAAAAAGTATATTGCCTACACCGTGTGTCGGTTGTATTTATATATAAATAGTTGAAACAACAATAATAACATGGATACGATCAAATGTAAATGCTTGCAACTAAATCGATGGTTGTATCAATCAATTTAAGATTGTTTTTCATTGCCTCTGGGTTAGTTGTAGTAACTACTTTCAAATTTTCATTATAGTACCATATGATCGATTTTTGGTTGTGACAACCAATGTTTTATTCTTGACAACAGAAATTGTATCAATAGACTATAGATTATTATTCCAACAAATAATTGGTTACTACAGCAGAAAATATATTAATAAATAATCGTTTTTTGGTTATCCCAATAATTTCCCAAATTTAAAATAATTTTGGGAAATACAACCGAAAGATTTGTTGCTGTTCTTTTGCCGATACATGACAAACAAAAAATAAAATTACTCGACATAAATAAATCTTCAACATTTTGTGCAAGAACGGTATATGTAGTCAAAAATAATCTCGTGTGGATAATAATGTGTGGAATGCATAATATGTTGTGCAAAATGTTTTACATAAAAAAAAATAACAGCAACAATCATGAAATTGAAAGCACAGGGTTAAGCGATATTTGCATAAAAGTTTTGTGTTTTTTTTTTCGTGTACTAAAATTTGCGACAAATATTTCCACTTCTCATAATACGAGTAGACGAATTTGTAATATGGGATTTTTAATTTTGTTATGAATTATTTGGTTTTTTGTTCAGTAAATAGAATAAAAATTAATTAAAACTGTTTTTAATTATTTGTCGGTGGTATATGACTGACAAAATGTCAGAACAAATAGTTTTTTAAAACAGTTAGTTGTGGCAACATACAACAGATAATTTTAGCACCATTTTCGCAGTTGGTGCAACCAAATATGATTGTTGTCAACATGGAAGCAGAAGTAAACCACAACCAAAATGTTGGCTGTCCTGATGGAATCGCATGATAGTAGACAGAACTACCAAAATTCGGTTGGCAGATAATTCGGTTGAGGCAACCAAACTGTATTCTGTGTGTACTTTTACCAGAAACCATTCTACGAAAAAATGGACAAGTCCAAAATCAGACTTGTAATAGGTCGCTTGAGGATATGGACTAGTTCTGAGAAACCTAAGTTATATGTGCGATAAACCACCCAGCGAAAAATTGGAGTGCTTCAAATGAGATTTGCAATAGGTGTCTTAAGGAAATCGATCGTTGCTCAAATTATTTCTTCTACAAAATGATATAGATATTTTTTGATATGTCTTTCAAATTATAAAACATAATATCGTGATGTATTACCTACTTCTCCCTTTCATATTACCGCATTTTCAGTTATTCTGGCAGTAACTTCGGAAGAAAAGTCCTAATACCCTTTTCAAATATTCTCTATTACGGCTCCAAGAGTTCGTGATATGTTTCCTTTGGACCTGTGACATCAAAAACCCCTAGCACTGGGCCACTGCAAATCACCAAAAGCACATATTAGTTGACTCGTAGACAGATCCTTCAAAAAGTCCACTACAACTAGCAGTCCATGTCCCACAGTTCCACCCTACGAAAAAACTAACCTTCTCCAAAATCAGCCTCATAACATTTCCTTTGAGTCGCTTTTAGTAGTGATCCATATATGAATCGCGCAAAATTTTAAGATTTTCGTAATAATATAACTTTGGACATAACATAATAAATAAATCATATTCTTTCAAGATCCCATTCTTCGACATATTTCCATATTTTTATGACGCCTATTTATAATTTACAGCTTCTTTGTCATTATCTTCTTTAATATTTATATCACGCCCACAGATTGAGTTACTCCCATATTCTGTAAAATTTTGATATTTTCTAGATATTATTTATGTATGTACATATAAGTATATATTGTTAGGACAAATAATAACGCCCATTTTTGGAAAAAAATATAATGTTGACTCCAGTAACTTACTACAAAACTCTTGGTAGAGGTGTTTTTTTGGAGGAGATACAACTATTTATTTCATTCTGGAAAATTTTAGTAAAGTTATTTGTATTGAATCTACTAAACCTACGGACATTGGGACTTATTACTGATCATCATATGATTGATCTACTTCTTAGGGTACGAAAAGTTGGGTTATCTACTTCCTAGTAGAGGACCAGTTGGCTTATCTACTCCTTTGTATATGACCGCTTAAGTTATCTACTACTTAGGAAAATACCAGTTGGGTTATCTACTAATTAGTAGACATCATTTTGGTTACGCGATTATTTAGAATGCGGGCAGTTGGGTTTTGCAGTCCTCAGTATTGTTTCTAGTTCTTAGAGCAGACACAGTTGGGTTATCTTCTCCTTAGTAGGCGGTTGGTTGGGCAATCTATAACTTAGTAGAAGAACAGTTGGATTATTTATTTCTTTAGTTGAGGACCGGCTGGGCTATCTGTAGCTGGTTTATCCAATTTTTAGTACAGAACTAGTTGGGTTATCTACATCTTAATAAAATGCCAATTGGTTTATCTACGTCCAAGTGGCTCAACTACTCCTTAGTTGAGGTCTGTTGGGACGACAAGTTGAGTTATCTACTTATACTCATTAATAAATGACAAGTTTAATGATCTAGAGGACCAGTTGGGTTATCTAGTTCTTAGTAGAAGCCTAGTTGGGTTATCTGCAACTTAATAATGTACCAGTTGGTTTATCTAATGCTTAGAAGACGTCCAAATGGATTAGTTGGACAATCTATGTATACCTTAATAGAAGAACAGTTAGTTATTTTCTCCTTAGTTGACGACCGGTTGGTTTATCTACAGTTGGGATATTAACTAGTTAGGTTTTATTGGGACGACCAGTTAGGTTATTTACCCATTAATATATGACAAGTTTGGTTATCTACTCCCTAGTAGAGGACCAATTGGGTTATCTTCTTCTTAGTAGAAGCCTAGTTGCATTATTTGCTATTTAATAAAATAAAACTGGGTTGAATGGGCAATCTATATCTTAGTAGAAGATCTATAACTAGAAAAGAGTTGGATTATCTACGTCTTGGTTGATGACCGGCTGGGTTATTTATATTTTGGTTTATCCATTTGTTAGTAGAGGAATAGTTATGTTATCTACTTCTTAATAAAATACCCTTATCTACGTTGAACTGGCTTATCTACTCGTTAGTTAGAGGTCGGTTGGGACGACCACTTGGGTTATCTACCTATTAATAAAGACAAGTTTGGTTGTCGTCTCCCTAGAACAGGACCAGTTGGGTTATCTACTTCTTATGTAGTAGAATCCTAGTTGGGCTAGTTACTTAATAAAATACCAGTTAGTTTATCTAATGCTTAGAAGACGTCCAACTTTGTTATATAGTCCTTAGTAGACGATCGGTTGGGTTATCTATTCCTGAATGGAGGACCAGTTGGGTTGTCTACTTCTTACTAGAGGAACATTTGGGTTTTCTACCAAAGAGTGGTTAAATTGTAAGGGCCGAATTGTTGAATGTGAACCACACCTAAACGTCAAGTTTTTTCTGCATTTCATTTGACATTTCTCAATTTCAGACTAACTCAATTTGAACCATGGAAAGATACATAATCGAGCAACGCTTTAAAGTTTTTTAAGCCTTTTACGAAAATGGGCGTTCAAATCAAAATGCATTTCGTGATATTTTTTGATCAGCATAATCGACCAAATGTGTCCACAATCGAGAGAAATGTGGGCAAATTTCAGCAAACCGGGTCTGTAGGAGATGTGAAAATACCTGTGCATGCTCGCCCAGTTCATTTGGTGCGGCTAATGGGATGGCGTCGTCATCGGGCCATACTTCTTCGAAATGAGGCCGGCAGGCAGTTACTGTTAATGTTGTTCGCAATCGTGAGATGATAACGAACTTTTTATGGCCCGAATTAGAAGATAACGTTTGCGGAATGAAATCGCAACAAATTTTACAACACTGGTTGCAAACAAATAGTACATCTGTCAACAAGGTACCGTTATTTTTCGTTTACCATGTGTCTTGTGATAGTGCTAGTTGATTTTGGTTGAAATTGGTCATTTATTTTGTCCGCAATGTCGATAAATGAAGAAAAACGTCGAAAAACCATTTGCAATTTTTTCGACAATCATCCTGATTGGAGGAAATCCGACATCGTTTCTCATTTTGTAGAGCAGGGACAAAATCGAAGTTCAGTATATAGAACACTGGCTATATATGAGGAAAGAAAAACAACAGAAAGGAAGCGCGGTTCTGGAAAAAAGTGCAGTCTGAGCGACTCATCAATGAGATGTCGACTTCGAAAAATTACCGATGGCAAAGTCGCTAAATCGTATAGGGAGCTTGGGAAAAAGTTTCAATGTGACGGAAAAACGGTTAAAAAGTATCTGAGTGATATGGGAATTCAGAGAAAGTCCAGAAAGAACAAGGTAAGAGCGTCAGAAGCTCAAGAAGTGACCCAAAAATCTCGACTTAAAAGTTTGGTAAAAAATATATTCAAGGCCAAGAGGGACATTGTATGCATCATGAACGACGAGTCATATTTCACGTTGGATGGAAATGAATGGCAAGGAAAACATTTTTTTGAAGGAAAAAAGCCCGTAGACGATGGAGTAAAGTTTGTGGAGCATACAAAGTTCCCTAAAAATGTTTTGTTGTGGCTTGCAATCAGTCAGCATGGAATGTCAGAACCAGTATTTTTTGAGTCTGGTTTGGCCGTTAATTCCGAAAGATATATCAACTACTGTTTACCAAAACTGAAAGAATTTATAAGTAAGAAGCATAGAAACTTTAATGTAATATTTTGGCCCGACTAAGCATCAAGTCATTATGCCAAGATGACGTTGGAAGCCATGGACACACTTCAGATTCCATATGTTTGCAAAGATGAAAATCCACCCAATGTCCCCCACTTACGTCCAATTGAGGATTTTTGGGCAAATTTAAAACGAAAGGTATATGCAAACAACTTCAGACCCAAAACCACCAAGAATTTGATTCAAAAAATTCGAAAGGAGCTAAAAAACATCCCAACATCGACATTTTCAACAGCCATGGAGAAAGTTCCTCAAAATTGCCGAAAAGCTGCTCGAATGGGGCCAAATATATTTTTACACTAAACTAATACAATTTTTTTTTGTTTAAAAAAAATATGAAGAATTTTATTTTGTTGCTATTTCATTCCCCATACGTTATGGATGTGGACAATATGTGGTTTCAACAGGACGGTGATACTTGCCACACAGCTGGTTTTTTTTCGCAACAAATTCAATGGCCGTGTTATCTCACGTCGTAGCGATGTCAATTGGCCGCCAAGATCATGTGATTTGACACCGTTGGACTTCTTTCTTTGCGTTTATTTGAATGAAATGGTGTACGTCGATAAGTCAGCAACAATTCAAGAGCTAAAGGGTGAGATAATTCGGCACATTAACGGCATAGAACCTAAATTATGCCTCAGCGTCTTCGAAAATTTGGACCATCGGATGGAGGTGTGCCGCCGAAGTCGCGGCGGCCATTTAGCCAATATTTTGTTCCATACATGATTGAGCCATACCAATATTATCATAATAAAAAGGAAATGACAATAATTTTCTAAATAATTTGTGTTTTATTCAACATCAACATCGGCCTTAAAATGTAACCACCCTTTAGAAAAAATCCAATTGGTTTATATACTGTCAAGTAGAAATCCAACTATATATCTGATCCTTAGTAGATGGCCAGAGAATTGAAGACAATTTGGCTTATATACTCTTCAGTAGAGGACCAGTTGGGTTATCTACTTCTTCGTAGTCGACCAGTGAGTTAATATACTCATTAAAAGACGACTTGTTGCTTTATTTACTCCTTGTTATTAGATATTTACCCCTTAGTATGCGGCTAATTGGGTCATCTACTTCATAGTAGGCTGTTAGTTGGGTTATCTACTTCCAGGTAGACGACCAGCTGGGTTATACATATATTACTTCCTAGAGGACCATAGGGGTTATCTTCTCCTTAATTATCGACCAGTTGGGTTATCTACTCATTAGTAGAGGATTTGTTGGGTTATCTACTTATTAGTAGTAGCAGGGTTATCTACTCATGAGAAGGCGGATTGTTGGGTTAACTACACCGTAGTAGACTACTAGTTGGGTTATCTACTCCTTAGTAGAGCACCAGCTGCAACCAGTTTTCTAAGTTCAACCATTAAATAGTAAACATTTAATTGGTTTCAATTGTGACTTATGTTGCGTCTGACATTAATGGGTCCGCTACAGTAGGCATTCCTGTTTCTTCTACGATTAACCGTTTCGGTGATACACTCTCTTTAAATAAAGGCACGCTCAATTATTTGTTTCCGCTCGCATTTTACGAAATGACTGATACTAACTCGAATAAGTATCGTATGAAATTTCGTTTCTCTACGACCACAGTTTCCGAAATATTATGGGCCATATTCATAATATTTGAAGAAGGTTTGGGGGACGTTTTAGCATTCATAAAACGTTTCTCAAACCTTCTTTAGATTTTTATGAATAAGACAATTTTTCTTTAACTAATGTCAGGCCCAGTTTTGGAAAAATGACAATATTAAATTATATTGACTCGACCAACATATAAAACAAATTTCGTTCTTCTACGATTAAAGGTCCATTTCCGCAAAAAAGCACAAAGCACAAAATAACACCTGAATGTCAAAGTTTTAGACATTTAAGAATTTTTCAAATAACATTATCAGCAACTGGACCTGCAAACGGTGAAAATGTATGGAATTCGTTTTCGGCGCCGATTGCGATGTATGCGGAAATAAGCCTTAAATTTCTATATCTAAATATTACCACTCCTATTTATTATTACTAATATTAACTTTTAATATTAATGTCTTTCTTCTGTGGTCAATAGTCTGCGATATATTCAATTTTTAAATAATGCAACGTCAAATTTTGCCACGCACGCTAATATTACTTAATGTCTTTCTTCTGTGGTCAATAGTCTGCGATATATTCAATTTTTAAATAATGCAACGTCAAATTTTGCCACGCACGCTAATATTACCACGGCCATTTTTAATGAAGTTGTTGATACGTAATGTACCAAATTTCGTCGCTCTAAGATCATTACTTACTAAACCATTCAATTCAAGTCTTTATTAATGAAGATAGGATTAATAACAAACATTTCGTGATGACGTTACAAACAATGTCTACGTTTTTATACAGATGTATAGATTACAGCAAGTGAGTTAAACGTATCTCATTGTCAGATCATTCTTTGTAGATCAGCATATTTATACCCTACACCACACTGTGGTACAGGGTATTATGACTTTGTGCATTTGTTTGTAACACCTAAAAGGAGAAGAGATAGACCCATTGTTTATTATACCGATCGACCCAGAATCACTTTCTGAGTCGATTTAGCCATGTCCGTCTGTCTGTCCATGTATTCTTGTAATCAAAGTGCAGGTCGTATTTATGATCCGATTGTGATGAAATTTAGCATAGTGCTCTTTTTTGGCCCAAGGACGATCCCTATTGAAATTGGTTAAAATCGGTTCAGATTTGGATATAGTCCCCATATATATGTTTCACCCGATTTGACATGTATGCGCTGTAGAAACCACATTTTACATCCGATCTTTATGAAATTCGGCAGAGAGTGTTTTAATTACGTGAATGAACACTACCAAATTCGGATAAAATCCGTTCAGATTTAGATATAGCCCCCATATATATGTTTCACCCGATTTGACATGTAAGCGCTGTAGGAACTGTATTTTAAATCAGATCAGTACGAAATTTGGCAGAGAGAGTTCTCTTATTACATGAATAAACACTGCCAAATTCGGGGAAAATCGGTTCAGATTTAGATATAGCCACCATATATATGTTTCACCCGATTTAACATTTAAGCGCTGTAGAAACCGTATTTTACATCCGACCTGTACGAAATTCGGCAGAGAAAGTTCTCTTATTACATGAAAAAACACTGCGCAATTCGGGGAAAATCGGTTCAGATTTAGATATAGCCCCCATATATATATTCCACCCGATTTAACATTTAAGCGCTGTAGAAATCGTGTTTTATATCCGATCAGTACGAAATTTAACAGAGAGAGTTTTCTTATTACATGTATGAACACTGCCAAATTCGGGGAAAATCGGTTCAGATTTAAACATAGTCCCAATATATATGTTACACCCGATTTGACATGTAAGCACTGTAGAAACCGTGTTTTATATTCGATCAGTACGAAAATCGGCAGAGAGAGTTTGCTTATTACATGTATGAACAATGCCAAATTCTTATCGCAATGCCCATTTTCGCATTGGTAGGTAGGTGTATCGGCCCCGCCCGACTTTCTGTCTTTCCTTACTGGTTTTAGATGGGCTAGACGAGAATCCAGTTTTTTTAGTACTGCCTTTATTAATCCACCATTTCCTCTAAGGCTACACATGCCTGAATAACTAAGAAGAATTCTAGGTAATAATGTTTATATAAAGGGTTTTCCAAAAAGAGCTGTTATTTTGGTATTCAAAGCAAAATGCCATTTTTTGAGATAAATGATCGGATGTTTATTTCATAATAAAGAGGAAGGTGTTTCGTTAATAATGAAAAACAGCATCAGCCAAATGGCCACCACGACCACGCTTACAGGATCATATACTTTTCATGAAATTTTCCATAAACAAATCGCAAAGTGGATGCCCTATGTCCTCGATAGCCTCACGAATTCTATCTTGGAGGTCTTGAATCGACACTGGTCTGTTGGCGTAGACCTTATCTTTCACGTGGCCCCAAAGGAAGAAGTCACAAGGTGTTAAATCACAAGATCTCGGTGGCCAATTGTGATCACCTCTTCGAGAGATAACAGGGTCGGACATCTTTTCCCGTAACAGAGCAATGGTTTCGTTGCTTGTGTGGCACGTAGCGCCGTCTTGTTGAAAGTAAACGTTGTCCAGATCAATACCATCCAACTCCGACCATAAAAAATCATTAATCATCTCTCGATAGCGCAATCCATTCACCGTAACTGTTGATCCAACCTCTTTTTCGAATAAGTAAGGTTCAATGACCCCGCCGGACCATAAACCGCACCAAACAGTCACACGCTGAGGATGGAGAGGCTTCTCAACAATAACTTTTGGGTTTGCCGAGCCCCAGATGCGACAATTTTGCTTGTTGACGTAGCCACTGAGATGGAAATGGGCCTCATCAATCAAGATGATTTTCGATTTTTCGAATTTTAATAATTTCAATGCGTTGTTGAATCGTGTATCGTTCCATTTTTAGTATAGGCGTAGTTTCTACTTGTCAAATGTCAAAGAATAAAAGCTTCAAAAGTGACAGCTACCGAAATACCGGGTGATTAAAAATAACACCTCTTGTTGGAAAGCCCTGTATTTTATATTTAACTCCAGAGATGTTAACAATGCTGCACTTAAGGATATTTCCCCACATTTGACATAATAATAACCTCTTAAGTGTTCTTATGCGATCCTATGCTCCCCACAGAAGTAAAAGGAACATACATATATAATTATTCATACAATTAGAATTAAGACTAATCTGAAAGTTGTGGTCCCCTTCTAACACTGCTAGTGGAGTTTGAACCTTCTGTAGATGAAATAAAATCTAGTCCCCCATCTAGTAAACTTAACCCAAAAGTTAGCATTTAACCCTATGTGATCCACTGTTTTTATTTGTTTTTTTTTTCTTCTTCGTTAGTTCCCTTAACAATTCATAGCACCTAGCGGCAAACCAATTTTGCCTTTGAACTATTTCTGAAACACAACACGTATGATGCGAACGCGAGCGTCAACCAGAAACTAACTACACATACGATACATAAATTCAATTTTCTGGCTTCGCTTGCTTGCTTTTTGAGCGCCAAAGAACCTTTTCCATAACTTACCTGCACTTGTTCTAAACCACGAGTGTATGTGGGATTCTCAAAAGCCACTCCAGTGGCTGCCTTACCATTTGCCCGATGTCGCCTATAGAATATGATGGCGGCTGCCGCTAACAGGACCGCCAAAATGCTGGCAACAATGCCGCTTATCGTGCCCACAGCATTCGAGTAGGATGTCGTCGCCGAGGTAACATGATGCTCGCCAAGTGTGAATTTTATCGGTTCCGTTAAAACACTGGCACCTGTAACGAACGAAAGAACCAACAACGAACAAAGATGAAAGGATGTCAGCAAAAAAATGGGAAAAACAAAAACATAGAAAACAAAATTAACGGTGTGTGGAGTTCTGAGATATGAAAGGAGGTAAAAGATGCTTGTGTATGTATGAAGTATGTGGGGTATAAATTGTAATTCGGCATGACAACATGGTAGACCTTGTGTATGTGTGTGGACCTTAGCCAAGTCAGGAAAAGGTGAGCAATATTATGAAGATGTTAAGGTAAAGCTGTAAGTTTGTCCAATTTATGGTTACATTTGGGTGGCTTTCTTGGTATACAACAATTTCTGTAGGGTAAAATCACTAAAAAATGCTGTGATGTAAAACATAAAACTAGTCGATCCCCGCAGACGTTGTCCTGCCCATCCTGGTTGGAGTACATATATTGGTTTTATATTCATTGATATTTGATTCAAAAATGCAAACATTCACTCAAAAAAATGTATTTCCTAAATTTTAGTAAAATCCATACTCCAATTTAGTTCAATGGTTTTATTCATATTGAGTTAATTTTTTCTTAAAACTGGGAAATTTTATTTAGTACTACCAAATTTTATTTGTTTTGGGGATATGCAGAATAGTTCGTTAACTAAAAATGAGGACATACTTTTACTAAAATAATATTTCTTGAAAAAAGTTCGAATATTCATATATTTATCAAATTTAAACATATGCGGTGGACACGCAACATAGACATAAGGAAATTATGAACTAATAATGGAAAGCATGATTTTTAGGAAATTTTAACTAAAAATAATCATGAATCCTTATTTCGAGTCCATGAATTTGAACTCAAAATTAGGAAAACATACTAAAATCAAGGAAAAATTAACTATTTTCGGACTATGTTGTAGTGCTAAAAAAACAAAAACTTCTGTTCTTTTTCGTTCCGCAATTTTTATTTTTTCGCAAATCGTTACTTGCAGAAACTTAAATTTATGGAGAAACATTAAAAATGTTACGCCCGGGACGAGAGTCGAACCGACAACCTTATGATAGTGAGGCAGACACACTATATATCGAGCTACGAAACTCTTTTGGGATTGATATGAAAATGTCATTCATAATAAAATTTCTTCGTCGCCTATAAATATAGCATATGGCAACTCTATTTATCATTCAATGATGGCAATCCTTTTATCAAATTCAAGTGTACATAAAAATACATTGTTTCGAAAATTTTGGGATATATAATTGTATTTAAAAACAAATTTTTCATGAAAATTTAAGTGTCTACGTAGCTCAGTTGGTAAACATGTGATTCATATAACGGAAGGTTCTGGGATCGAATCGCATTCGGAGGTAAAATTTTATATACATAATGTTTAATGTTTAATAAAATAAATTTCAATTCCTAAAATAAAGCAGAATAGAGAAATCCAAAGAGGAAGTGGTAATAGAGAGATTCCAACATATAAAAAATGGAGGAGGAAAGTGATGAAGTAGGATCGAAAATCGCAAAAAATCATGGACAAAAAGTCCAAGAAAATTTTTAATTTTTCTTTTCTTTTTGCATAAATTTAATTAAATTTTCCTAAATTTGAGTAAAAATTTACTTGCAATAAGGACAAAAGTATGCTGAATTTGCATAATTTCAAGTCAGAATTTGCTAGTATTGAGTTAATTTTCCCTATTTTAATTTCAATAGTTACTTAAAGGAAGTACGAGTTAACTAGAAATAAGTTCAAAATATTTCATAATTGTGAGGAAATGTATGAACTTGATATAAGGAAAAAATAGCTTTAGCGAAATACGAAGTTCAATATTCCTACAGTTAAGTTCATCTTAACTTGCTCTAGGGTTCACTTTTTTTTGAGTGTTCCGAGTTTCAGGAAAAAATTCTATAGAAATCTATATTGGACATAAGTCCACTATAGCGCCACCTACAGAGTTCAAGACAAACTACACATAATTTTAACATTCAATAAAATCGCTCTGAAAATGCATTTTGCAAATTTCTTGAACACTCGGCCATTTATCGCGGTTAAAATAATTCATCAGATGACCCAGAACTGAACCTATCGGGGAATTGTTTATCCATTATCTCTTAGAACAAGCGTTGGAAAAAAAACGCACAAATGATTTTGTATAAAGAGAAGATAAAATAGTCGGAAAATAACACCTGAATGTCAAAGGTTTAGAATTTTAAGAATTTTTTTCAACTAACATTATCAGCAACTGGACCTTCAGACGCTACGCAGAACAATGACTGCCGTTCTCCTGATCAACTGTAGTTTATTTGTGTATAAAATAAAATTTCTAAATAACTCTGGAGCAGGCTACGCTGCGTAAATCGTCGGCTCGCCACAGCCGGCCATTTTCTTCCAGCCGGCGCCACCGCTGAGTTTCGCCACATCGGCTGAAACTCAGCGGCCGAACTTTATTTAGTGAGTCATAACGATTTATTTTATGCAACCATGAAAATTAAGGGCCTGTTTCTGTAACTTTTTTTCGTTCGTCTACTGCGAACGATCAAAAATCACTCAATTATTCCGAGAAATCTATAAATCACAGAATTTTATAATTCGTTGTGTCTGTAGAAAATCATGTAAAAAGCTTGTTCCTAAAATATTTCAAGTAATAGCTGAGAGAATTTTGATCGTTCGCCGTAGACGAACGAAAATAAGTTACAGAAACAGGCCCTAAGAAAGTGAATACTAAGTAATACAATAGGGTCAGAATTTTTAATGAAGTTAATTTTTGCGTAAAATATTTATAAAAAGGTTTCTATATGGATCTCGCTATAATTTACTTTAAAAAAATCCAAAAAATTTATGGGATTTAAAATTGAAAAATGCGTTTTTGGTTTTAACGGAAATTACAATGGCTCTTGAGTGGCCGAAGCAATTTTTACAAAGTCTACGTCATTTTAAAGGGAACACAACAGGCACTATGTCATTTACAATAAATTCTCTTTCCCAACAAAGACTAATAAGTAGAGATTTAATGAACCAATTTTCGACATTACATCAAAACTTCCATAGGTTAGGTTAGGTTGAATAGAGGAGATGTTAAACCGTCTCATGTCCATGGACATACACTTAAGCCAGTTGTTCGGCCTGTTGTGCGCTCCTTATTTATGCTTTTTTTACCCCACGGGTTACAGAAAATCGGTACTAGACACGTATTTTCTCAGTATCTTTCAGTCATATCCTCTGAGATGAGTCACGTCTGGCAATATGTCGGAACCGAAATATCGGAATCTTGCATGTGTGAAAGCTGGGCAGTGACAAAGAAAATGTTCCATCGTTTCGATGTTTTCCCTGCATGCCCTGCACTCGTCGTTTTCTGCTAGTCCTATGCGATGAAGATGTGCCTGTAAGCTTGAGTGTCCCGTTAGAACACTCATCATCTTACTAATCTCGACCTTGTTTAGTTTCAGAAAACTACTTGTTTTCTTATCATTTGGGGCACCCCACAGTATCTTTGCAGTTGCTCCTACAGTTGCTCTATTCCACACAGTTCTGTGAGCCATCACTGCCCAGTGCTTCAACTTATCCTTCGTGGCTTCGAAAGGATTCCAATTTTCCAAGTTTATTACTCGAAGTTCTCTGCCCTTTGAAGCCAAGCTGTTTGCTCGTTCATTTCCAATCACTCCGTTGTGTCTCGGTACCCAGAAAATACGCAGTTGACCATGGACTGATTAATTATTTATCGTTCTTTTACAGTCTAACACTCTTCCGATGTTATTGCTTTGATCGCCATTTGGCTACCTGTGAATATGTTGCCATATTTAGGCTTTGTGTTATTACTGAGCCAGTTAACACACTCCGTGATTGCTCGAACTTCTGCTTGAAATACAGTGTTATGGTCTGGGAGGCGGAAGTAAAGTACGACTTCTGGTTCATCAATAAAAAGTCCCAGACCCGTCCTTCCTCCTAGCCTGGACCCATCAGTGTAGCAGCTGGTTCCCACTGGCGCATGAGCTAGTGTTCCGTTTTCCCAAGAGCGTATGTCTGGCACGAACGAATCACAGGTAGCTGTAAGCCGCACTTCAGGAATGCGTTATTTGAATATGACCGACCAGTGATTGTAATATCTTCTGATGGTACGACTTGTGGTCTCGATTTATCCATTCACCCATCACTTGTAGGCGTCTTGCTGTGAGGCACGGTAAAAGGATGAATTTAGTAAATTTGTAAATAGACATATTTCTGTTTTGTCTGGGTTGACATTTAATCACTGATCTTCCTTTAACATATGCGTGTTGCTTGAATTTTAGCTTGTCATCGGCTATCTTACTTTTGATCATGTCGTCAATTATTCGCTCCATTGTTTTTAACAGGAAAGAAATAGGCTAATAGGTCGAGAAGCCTTTGGGATCGTATAACTCGCCTTGCCAGGCTTGGGTATGAAGACCACCCTTGATTCCTGCCAAGTTTTTGGGGTATATGCATGAGTTAGGCATGCAGGATCTGATAGCAGATCCACCTCATTCTGAAGAAGCGCTGGAAATACTCCGTCCGGTCCCGCAGCCTTGAAAGGAGAGAAGCTTTTTAGTGCTTCTTTAACCATAGCATCCGTAACTCAACGAATTTCACCCTCCTCAACAGGATGGATAGGGTTGGGAGAACATGTAGATACAATACGTAGGGTGGAACATCGAGCCACAACCTAAATTCTGAGGGCTGCATTTCCCGGCCGCCTTGTCTCTCGTTTTAACGATTTGCACTGGCAGCAAGATGGGCCGATTTAACCGTTCCACACTTATGCTTGTGGGAAATTTGAGAAGGCACCAGGTTATGTCAACAAATCTCAGACTCTCACTTTCTCAAAGATAAAATTCGTCAAGAACCTAACGACGGAAGTTTATGGCATTTTGTAATTCAAAGAACCTCGGTCTTTCACTACAAAACACACTCTGCACATACCAGAATTAAGAACTTAATTACTACAAAGATTATTATTTGTAACTGTCAAATGTAGGGACAAGTAATTTTCTCATTATTGAAAAACGCTTATATTCCCTTTTAAATTCCTGTTGCTCATCGAATGTGCTAGCTATGTCAGAAAAAGGAAAATCGCTAGTTATCTTACTTCCCAAATATTGGTCAGGGTTATCAAAAGTTTCCATTATATCTCAAACACTCCCCACTCCCATATATTTACGTATATACACTCTCGTCTATCGAACTCACCGTAGGTATTGCCAGCTTTCACAACCAACTCGTATAAGACATCCTTTTTGAGCCCATCTATATTCACACTCGTTTCCTTGACGTCGACGCGTCTCACCTCACTGCTGCTGAGTGGCGTGGTTGCATTGCCCATTTGCATGCTTGTTGCATTATTAAGCAGAGTTGGTTCCAGAACGGCAGCGGCGGCACCACCAACACCACCGACTCCGACGCCACCAGTCATTGTTTCACTCGATGTCACATCGTTACCTATTATGGCCGCTTCATGGTAGAAGATGCGATAGCCATCTACAACGTTGGGATTTTTGGTTGGTGGGTCCCATCTGTGGAGAAAGAAAGCAAAACAAAGCGGAGCGCATAAGAATGGCGAAAATGAACATAAAATACATGATACATACTCGTACATATATGTAGGTATAAATATATACATAAAGACAGAGAGTTTGCTGTATACACACGTAGACCCATTTAGACTCGATGACACTCAGGAACACTTTGTCTAAAAAGCGGAGTTAAATGAGTTCTCAATAAGAGGCCTTTTGGAAGAGGGCCGCTAGATCGCTTTAAAAATTTTATAGATTTTCAAAAAAATTACCACGAATTAAACCAGACGTATGGGTTTTCACTGAACTATAGCATTATTGGATCTATAGTACCGCTGCCATGCATACGAAAACTTACATTTCAAATAATATATATTTTATTTATTAGCTATCCCTGATTATCACTTGAAGCTGACAAAACTAAGCTTATTTCGATCTGAAAGCATAGAAATATTTGTGTTTCTAAATAAAACACACCCTCTATGTTCATCGAACGCAGTCGGAGGTTGCCGTGCACTGTGTTTCTGTGGCGGACTAGAGTGTTTAAAAAATTTTATAGATATTAGAAAAAAATTATAATAAATTAATTCAGATGTATGGGTTTTCATTGAACAACAGCATTTTTTACAAACAACAAAAGATCCATAAGACCTGTATGACCGCTACCATGCATGCGAAAATTTATATTTCAAATAAAACATATTTTCTTTTTAGATATCCCGGTTCTATAGGATATATACTGCCAAACCTAAGCTGAAAGATCTGAAGATCTAAAAGCATAGCAAAATTTGTGGTTCTAAATAAAACACACACTCCATGCTAATTGGAATTGCCGATTTGCAGTCAACGTGTGCCGTGCACTGTGTTTTGACGGAGGCCTTTGCTGCTTACTGAACACATCAAGAACGACTCAGTTCTTGACACGTTTCTGGAGCAATGGCATGATCGACCATCCCTAACCCCGCACTTGTGGGACCGAACATGAAACCACAACATCAGCAATTAACCGGTTTGACTCCAACGAGGATGACGACATCTAACACTCGAGGATCCAAACCTAGCCTGACGATCTCACTTCTTCTTCTAAGGCGGTTGTACTTGCTGTTGCTTCGGTTTCCGGTGGCAAAATTGTTCTTCCTTCAACGAAGAAGTACAATGTTTTGCGACTTTCTCTAAGGATCCTTGATGGATTTAATAAAGGCGACCCCGCATCTTTGATTGATTAAATCAGAAGATTGACGAGATCTGCCGGGGTTCAGCACTGAATGTTATCAACAAGGAGGCCATGCCTTCTCGGCACAGGACACATGTATGGATTCAGGCAACTCCATATGAAGCGAAATTCATCAGGTTTGAGATATACGAGTATATATATGCTGAGTAAGAATAGGCGAATGTACCGTAATTGCACGAAACTCGAATAGATATGCAGAAGAAGGTTGAGACTCAGGACAGTTGGACGATCTACCCATACACAGGCGATCGTAGAATTGAAAAAATAAATATATATATATATGACATTTAAAAGAACAAATCATGCGCGATTGTACGATTAAAGAATGTTAGAATTACATAATGGCAAGAACGGATTAGAAAAAAAAAGTACAGATGGTTTTTGGTAGGTAGAAAGACGGACAGAGAGGTCGACATGATAGTAGAATGGTCAGGCAAAGAAGGTACAGATGGATCACAATAACTGAAAGGGCGACCTTTTAGATGCAGGAAGTAGAAAAGTAGAAAGAACGGAGGCAAGACAGATGTAATGTTGGAAGGTCTAACGATAGACAACAGAACTTCAGATGGTAGAGTGTACGTATTTTAAGGAAAGCAGACGGGACGAAAGTCGAGAAATTCGGATAAGATAAAACAACTCGATCGCCTTGGGCTATAATTTTGAAGTTTGGTGTGAGGGTAGATATTGGGACTATTGCTGACTAAGGACAAGAAGCTATTTTCCAAAATGAGTACTTTTAAAGCCCTAAATGCGAATTATTGGGGCCGCATGGGGATAAATGGCCGCAGTCATCTAAACTGTCATATAAAGGCTAGGCTATACTATATATACTATAATGTTTATCTCAAAAGCATTTCATGGGGACTCTATACTGTTCTTCTTTCTGGATAAAGTCAGCCTAGTTGGTAATTTGCAGGACCTTCTTTTAGTGATATATTTTAAAATTTATATTCTTTGAAAAGGTATCTTTACAGCTGGCCTATTCAGTATCGGTTTATCTAATGCCCTTCCACTAGGCATCCCTTTTCCTCAAATCCCTCCCAAGATGGTTGGTAACATACAAACGAGATTTTTATTTCACAATGTGTTCATGCATGCATGAGTGCTTGTGGTTTCTGCTGTCTTGGGTTGCCTTGCAATGGCTTGACGGTGCTGATGATTTGGCCGTTCCTTTATCTTTCACGGCAGCTTCCACTTTGGATACAAACATACACATACACAACACTCAGCGTTTCGTTCGCCAGTTAAAGTTTCCTCAAGAGGAATATTTGCTGGTGTTGTTGCCTCGTTTTTCCAAAGACCACCAAAGTGTATAAGTGTTAACAGCTATCTTTTTGTTTTACCTCCAGAGAGGGGGGACGAAGAGGATAAAGGACTGGCAAGGCAACCAAGGATGAGAGCTAACTTTTGCAAAATAGCAATTTCGAAGCCAACTAGTTAAGAATAGGCAAAAAATGGAAGAAGAACTTGGGAAAACAAAGAAAAACACTTTTCTAGTTTTCTAACTTTCGAAGAGATACAATTCCAAGAACAGTTGAGTCTGTGAGTGTAAATATGTGTGGTCGGTCTATTAGTATTGTGGCCATAAAATGCGTATGCCACTAAGAGATTGTAGCCTCAAACTCAGTTCTTGAATGCGTTTCCATGAATATTCATGGCTATTTAATTATTTCTTATGCACACACTTCGATGTTGGTATAGGTTTGTTAAGGGCGAATCGCTAAAGCTTGGGAAAGCTTCAAACAACGATTTCTAACCTCAAAATACAGACAATTTCCGTTATGTTATCATATCCGGCTTAAATGGTTTTCGTTGTCCTTTTTCCTCACTCCTCCTACGAGGAATGAGAGTGCAACTTGGCAAAAACGAAATGGCTTTTGTGTATATTTTGCTGGGTACTCTCTGGTATCAAAAACGGATAAATGTTATATGCATATTAAGTAATGATGGCCTAAATGTTTTAGGGATTTTTCCTAAGAAAAGGCCATTTGCTTGCGTTTCCTCCCAACAAAACAGGATGTCACATGTTGTATTTGGAAATCATATTAGGGAGAAAGATCGGAATAGAAACAAAGGACTAGGTCGGATGATAAGACATAATAAAGAAATTTCATTTTATGATTTCTTTAAAATGGAAAGGAAACGTCACTAAATTTAAGGATACTTCCAAACAAAGTGCTTTCAGTTGCGACATACATATTTAATGGGAATTCATAGAATCAAAAGAATCAAAAGAATCAAAAGAATCAAAAGAATCAAAAGAATCAAAAGAATCAAAAGAATCAAAAGAATCAAAAGAATCAAAAGAATCAAAAGAATCAAAAGAATCAAAAGAATCAAAAGAATCAAAAGAATCAAAAGAATCAAAAGAATCAAAAGAATCAAAAGAATCAAAAGAATCAAAAGAATCAAAAGAATCAAAAGAATCAAAAGAATCAAAAGAATCAAAAGAATCAAAAGCATCAAAAGAATCAAAAGAATCAAAAGAATCAAAAGAATCAAAAGAATTAAAAGAATTAAAAGAATCAAAAGAATCAAAAGAATCAAAAGAATCAAAAGAATCAAAAGAATCAAAAGAATCAAAAGAATCAAAAGAATCAAAAGAATCAAAAGAATCAAAAGAATCAAAAGAATCAAAAGAATCAAAAGAATCAAAAGAATCAAAGAATCAAAAGAATCAAAAGAATCAAAAGAATCAAAAGAATCAAAAGAATCAAAAGAATCAAAAGAATCAAAAGAATCAAAAGAATCAAAAGAATCAAAAGAATCAAAAGAATCAAAAGAATCAAAAGAATCAAAAGAATCAAAAGAATCAAAAGAATCAAAAGAATCAAAAGAATCAAAAGAATCAAAAGAATCAAAAGAATCAAAAGAATCAAAAGAATCAAAAGAATCAAAAGAATCAAAAGAATCAAAAGAATCAAAAGAATCAAAAGAATCAAAAGAATCAAAAGAATCAAAAGAATCAAAAGAATCAAAAGAATCAAAAGAATCAAAAGAATCAAAAGAATCAAAAGAATCAAAAGAATCAAAAGAATCAAAAGAATCAAAAGAATCAAAAGAATCAAAAGAATCAAAAGAATCAAAAGAATCAAAAGAATCAAAAGAATCAAAAGAATCAAAAGAATCAAAAGAATCAAAAGAATCAAAAGAATCAAAAGAATCAAAAGAATCAAAAGAATCAAAAGAATCAAATGAATCAAAAGAATCAAAAGAATCAAAAGAATCAAAAGAATCAAAAGAATCAAAAGAATCAAAAGAATCAAAAGAATCAAAAGAATCAAAAGAATCAAAAGAATCAAAAGAATCAAAAGAATCAAAAGAATCAAAAGAATCAAAAGAATCAAAAGAATCAAAAGAATCAAAAGAATCAAAAGAATCAAAAGAATCAAAAGAATCAAAAGAATCAAAGAATCAAAAGAATCAAAAGAGTCAAAAGAATCAAAAGAATCAAAAGAATCAAAAGAATCAAAAGAATCAAAAGAATCAAAAGAATCAAAAGAATCAAAAGAATCAAAAGAATCAAAAGAATCAAAAGAATCAAAAGAATCAAAAGAATCAAAAGAATCAAAAGAATCAAAAGAATCAAAAGAATCAAAAGAATCAAAAGAATCAAAAGAATCAAACGAATCAAAAGAATCAAAAGAATCAAAAGAATCAAAAGAAGCAAAAGAAGCAAAAGAAGCAAAAGAATCAAAAGAAGCAAAAGAACCAAAAGAATCAAAAGAATCAAAAGAATCAAAAGAATCAAAATAATCAAAAGAATCAAAAGAATCAAAAGAGTCAAAAGAATCAAAAGAATCAAAAGAATCAAAAGAATCAAAAGAATCAAAAGAATCAAAAGAATCAAAAGAATCAAAAGAATCAAAAGAATCAAAAGAATCAAAAGAATCAAAAGAATCAAAAGAATCAAAAGAATCAAAAGAATCAAAAGAATCAAAAGAATCAAAAGAATCAAAAGAATCAAAAGAATCAAAAGAATCAAAAGAATCAAAAGAATCAAAAGAATCAAAAGAATCAAAAGAATCAAAAGAATCAAAAGAATCAAAAGAATCAAAAGAATCAAAAGAATCAAAAGAATCAAAAGAATCAAAAGAATCAAAAGAATCAAAAGAATCAAAAGAATCAAAAGAATCAAAAGAATCAAAAGAATCAAAAGAATCAAAAGAATCAAAAGAATCAAAGAATCAAAGAATCAAAAGAATCAAAAGAATCAAAAGAATCAAAAGAATCAAAAGAATCAAAAGAATCAAAAGAATCAAAAGAATCAAAAGAATCAAAAGAATCAAAAGAATCAAAAGAATCAAAAGAATCAAAAGAATCAAAAGAATCAAAAGAATCAAAAGAATCAAAAGAATCAAAAGAATCAAAAGAATCAAAAGAATCAAAAGAATCAAAAGAATCAAAAGAATCAAAAGAATCAAAAGAATCAAAAGAATCAAAAGAATCAAAAGAATCAAAAGAATCAAAAGAATCAAAAGAATCAAAAGAATCAAAAGAATCAAAAGAATCAAAAGAATCAAAAGAATCAAAAGAATCAAAAGAATCAAAAGAATCAAAAGAATCAAAAGAATCAAAAGAATCAAAAGAATCAAAAGAATCAAAAGAATCAAAAGAATCAAAAGAATCAAAAGAATCAAAAGAATCAAAAGAATCAAAAGAATCAAAAGAATCAAAAGAATCAAAAGAATCAAAAGAATCAAAAGCATCAAAAGAATCAAAAGAATCAAAAGAATCAAAAGAATTAAAAGAATTAAAAGAATCAAAAGAATCAAAAGAATCAAAAGAATCAAAAGAATCAAAAGAATCAAAAGAATCAAAAGAATCAAAAGAATCAAAAGAATCAAAAGAATCAAAAGAATCAAAAGAATCAAAAGAATCAAAAGAATCAAAAGAATCAAAAGAATCAAAAGAATCAAAAGAATCAAAGAATCAAAAGAATCAAAAGAATCAAAAGAATCAAAAGAATCAAAAGAATCAAAAGAATCAAAAGAATCAAAAGAATCAAAAGAATCAAAAGAATCAAAAGAATCAAAAGAATCAAAAGAATCAAAAGAATCAAAAGAATCAAAAGAATCAAAAGAATCAAAAGAATCAAAAGAATCAAAAGAATCAAAAGAATCAAAAGAATCAAAAGAATCAAAAGAATCAAAAGAATCAAAAGAATCAAAAGAATCAAAAGAATCAAAAGAATCAAAAGAATCAAAAGAATCAAAAGAATCAAAAGAATCAAAAGAATCAAAAGAATCAAAAGAATCAAAAGAATCAAAAGAATCAAAAGAATCAAAAGAATCAAAAGAATCAAAAGAATCAAAAGAATCAAAAGAATCAAAAGAATCAAAAGAATCAAAAGAATCAAAAGAATCAAAAGAATCAAAAGAATCAAAAGAATCAAAAGAATCAAAAGAATCAAAAGAATCAAAAGAATCAAAAGAATCAAAAGAATCAAAAGAATCAAAAGAATCAAAAGAATCAAAAGAATCAAAAGAATCAAAAGAATCAAAAGAATCAAAAGAATCAAAAGAATCAAAAGAATCAAATGAATCAAAAGAATCAAAAGAATCAAAAGAATCAAAAGAATCAAAAGAATCAAAAGAATCAAAAGAATCAAAAGAATCAAAAGAATCAAAAGAATCAAAAGAATCAAAAGAATCAAAAGAATCAAAAGAATCAAAAGAATCAAAAGAATCAAAAGAATCAAAAGAATCAAAAGAATCAAAAGAATCAAAAGAATCAAAAGAATCAAAAGAATCAAAAGAATCAAAAGAATCAAAAGAATCAAAAGAATCAAAAGAATCAAAAGAATCAAAAGAATCAAAAGAATCAAAAGAATCAAAAGAATCAAAAGAATCAAAAGAATCAAAAGAATCAAAAGAATCAAAAGAATCAAAAGAATCAAAAGAATCAAAAGAATCAAAAGAATCAAAAGAATCAAAAGAATCAAAAGAATCAAAAGAATCAAAAGAATCAAAAGAATCAAAAGAATCAAAAGAATCAAAAGAATCAAAAGAATCAAAAGAATCAAAAGAATCAAAAGAATCAAAAGAATCAAAAGAATCAAAAGAATCAAAAGAATCAAACGAATCAAAAGAATCAAAAGAATCAAAAGAATCAAAAGAAGCAAAAGAAGCAAAAGAAGCAAAAGAATCAAAAGAAGCAAAAGAACCAAAAGAATCAAAAGAATCAAAAGAATCAAAAGAATCAAAAGAATCAAAATAATCAAAAGAATCAAAAGAGTCAAAAGAATCAAAAGAATCAAAAGAATCAAAAGAATCAAAAGAATCAAAAGAATCAAAAGAATCAAAAGAATCAAAAGAATCAAAAGAATCAAAAGAATCAAAAGAATCAAAAGAATCAAAAGAATCAAAAGAATCAAAAGAATCAAAAGAATCAAAAGAATCAAAAGAATCAAAAGAATCAAAAGAATCAAAAGAATCAAAAGAATCAAAAGAATCAAAAGAATCAAAAGAATCAAAAGAATCAAAAGAATCAAAAGAATCAAAAGAATCAAAAGAATCAAAAGAATCAAAAGAATCAAAAGAATCAAAAGAATCAAAAGAATCAAAAGAATCAAAAGAATCAAAAGAATCAAAAGAATCAAAAGAATCAAAAGAATCAAAAGAATCAAAAGAATCAAAAGAATCAAAAGAATCAAAAGAATCAAAAGAATCAAAAGAATCAAAAGAATCAAAAGAATCAAAAGAATCAAAAGAATCAAAAGAATCAAAAGAATCAAAAGAATCAAAAGAATCAAAAGAATCAAAAGAATCAAAAGAATCAAAAGAATCAAAAGAATCAAAAGAATCAAAAGAATCAAAAGAATCAAAAGAATCAAAAGAATCAAAAGAATCAAAAGAATCAAAAGAATCAAAAGAATCAAAAGAATCAAAAGAATCAAAAGAATCAAAAGAATCAAAAGAATCAAAAGAATCAAAAGAATCAAAAGAATCAAAAGAATCAAAAGAATCAAAAGAATCAAAAGAATCAAAAGAATCAAAAGAATCAAAAGAATCAAAAGAATCAAAAGAATCAAAAGAATCAAAAGAATCAAAAGAATCAAAAGAATCAAAAGAATCAAAAGAATCAAAAGAATCAAAAGAATCAAAAGAATCAAAAGAATCAAAAGAATCAAAAGAATCAAAAGAATCAAAAGAATCAAAAGAATCAAAAGAATCAAAAGAATCAAAAGAATCAAAAGAATCAAAAGAATCAAAAGAATCAAAAGAATCAAAAGAATCAAAAGAATCAAAAGAATCAAAAGAATCAAAAGAATCAAAAGAATCAAAAGAATCAAAAGAATCAAAAGAATCAAAAGAATCAAAAGAATCAAAAGAATCAAAAGAATCAAAAGAATCAAAAGAATCAAAAGAATCAAAAGAATCAAAAGAATCAAAAGAATCAAAAGAATCAAAAGAATCAAAAGAATCAAAAGAATCAAAAGAATCAAAAGAATCAAAAGAATCAAAAGAATCAAAAGAATCAAAAGAATCAAAAGAATCAAAAGAATCAAAAGAATCAAAAGAATCAAAAGAATCAAAAGAATCAAAAGAATCAAAAGAATCAAAAGAATCAAAAGAATCAAAAGAATCAAAAGAATCAAAAGAATCAAACGAATCAAAAGAATCAAAAGAATCAAAAGAATCAAAAGAAGCAAAAGAAGCAAAAGAAGCAAAAGAAGCAAAAGAATCAAAAGAAGCAAAAGAACCAAAAGAATCAAAAGAATCAAAAGAATCAAAAGAATCAAAAGAATCAAAATAATCAAAAGAATCAAAAGAATCAAAAGAGTCAAAAGAATCAAAAGAATCAAAAGAATCAAAAGAATCAAAAGAATCAAAAGAATCAAAAGAATCAAAAGAATCAAAAGAATCAAAAGAATCAAAAGAATCAAAAGAATCAAAAGAATCAAAAGAATCAAAAGAATCAAAAGAATCAAAAGAATCAAAAGAATCAAAAGAATCAAAAGAATCAAAAGAATCAAAAGAATCAAAAGAATCAAAAGAATCAAAAGAATCAAAAGAATCAAAAGAATCAAAAGAATCAAAAGAATCAAAAGAATCAAAAGAATCAAAAGAATCAAAAGAACCAAAGGAATCAAAGGAATCAAAAGAATCAAAAGAATCAAAAGAATCAAAAGAATCAAAAGAATCAAACGAATCAAACGAATCAAAAGAATCAAAAGAATCAAAAGAATCAAAAGAAGTAAAAGAAGCAAAAGAATCAAAAGAATCAAAAGAATCAAAAGAATCAAAAGAATCAAAAGAATCAAAAGAATCAAAAGAATCAAAAGAATCAAAAGAATCAAAAGAATCAAAAGAATCAAAAGAATCAAAAGATTCAAAAGATTCAAAAGAATCAAAAGAATCAAAAGAATCAAAAGAATCAAAAGAATCAAACGAATCAAAAGAATCAAAAGAATCAAAAGAATCAAAAGAATCAAAAGAATCAAAAGAATCAAAAGAATCAAAATAATCAAAAGAATCAAAAGAATCAAAAGAATCAAAAGAATCAAAAGAATCAAAAGAAACAAAAGAATCAAAAGAATCAAAAGAATCAAAAGAATCAAACGAATCAAACGAATCAAACGAATCAAACGAATCAAACGAATCAAACGAATCAAACGAATCAAACGAATCAAACGAATCAAACGAATCAAACGAATCAAAAGAATCAAAAGAATCAAAAGAATCAAAAGAATCAAAAGAATCAAAAGAATCAAAAGAATCAAAAGAATCAAAAGAATCAAAAGAATCAAAAGAATCAAAAGAATCAAAAGAATCAAAAGAATCAAAAGAATCAAAAGAATCAAAAGAATCAAAAGAATCAAAAGAATCAAAAGAATCAAAAGAATCAAAAGAATCAAAAGAATCAAAAGAATCAAAAGAATCAAAAGAATCAAAAGAATCAAAAGAATCAAAAGAATCAAAAGAATCAAAAGAATCAAAAGAATCAAAAGAATCAAAAGAATCAAAAGAATCAAAAGAATCAAAAGAATCAAAAGAATCAAAAGAATCAAAAGAATCAAAAGAATCAAAAGAATCAGAAGAATCAGAAGAATCAAAAGAAGCAAAAGAAGCAAAAGAATCAAAAGAATCAAAAGAATCAAAAGAATCAAAAGAATCAAAAGAATCAAAAGAATCAAAAGAATCAAAAGAATCAAAAGAATCAAAAGAATCAAAAGAATCAAAAGAATCAAAAGAATCAAAAGAATCAAAAGAATCAAAGGAATCAAAGGAATCAAAAGAATCAAAAGAATCAAAAGAATCAAAAGAATCAAAAGAATCAAAAGAATCAAAAGAATCAAAAGAATCAAAAGAATCAAAAGAATCAAAAGAATCAAAAGAATCAAAAGAATCAAAAGAATCAAAAGAATCAAAAGAATCAAAAGAATCAAAAGAATCAAAAGAATCAAAAGAATCAAAAGAATCAAAAGAATCAAAAGAATCAAAAGAATCAAAAGAATCAAAAGAATCAAAAGAATCAAAAAATCAAAAGAATCAAAAGAATCAAAAGAATCAAAAGAATCAAAAGAATCAAAAGAATCAAAAGAATCAAAAGAATCAAAAGAATCAAAAGAATCAAAAGAATCAAAAGAATCAAAAGAATCAAAAGAATCAAAAGAATCAAAAGAATCAAAAGAATCAAAAGAATCAAAAGAATCAAAAGAATCAAAAGAATCAAAAGAATCAAAAGAATTAAAAGAATCAAAAGAATCAAAAGAATCAAAAGAATCAAAAGAATCAGAAGAATCCTAAGAATCAAAAGAATTACAGAATCATATAATCAGAATCACTGAATCATAGAATCATAGAATCATAGAATCAGAATCATAGAAGTATCATTGAATCAGAATCATAGAATCAATATGGAATCATAAAATTATAGATTCAAAGTCTTAGCACCATTCGATCACAGAATCACCAGTCATAGTTGATCTATGAATCATAAAATTTATATGACTAAACACAATCTATATGATCTATCTTAAAAGAACTACAAGTTGTGGTTTGAACTACAAATTTGTGGTCCTGAAATCGTGAAAAGTAAAATATAACTTTGTGGGTTTAACAGAATTCTCTTTGCGCTTATACGAGTAAAATCTCTCAATTAACTCTCCTCTCCTCATTTAATATCGAGTACTCACCTTATCATCACCTCACTATCCGAGACCACACTGACGGCTATGTTCTCCGGTGGTCCCGGTAAACGATCCCGATTCGACTCGAAGCATCCAACAATGGTCCTCGCATACTGTAGACTACAAACCTCCTTCGAACGCACAGGTTCACCGCGACACCAATTCAGACATTTCCTTGGAACATTAGAATCGGCACAGCAAGTACGATGATCCGAACCATCGGCCGCACAACGCATGAGCTTATCAAACTCCACAATACACTCGGGTTTATCGGCAATGGCGTCAATGTCCACATAATAGCTGCAAGCACTGCGACAGGCCATGGAAACATTCATCTGAGCACAACACTCCGTCACATTGTGATTGAGAGCGGGAGTATTGCGTATACGCACCGACACCGGAATAGTGGTGGTACCGAAAGGATTCTCGGCATGACAGAAGTAATCGCCAACATCACTTGCCTGTAATTTATTGATGCGCAAGACCATAGTATAGAAATTCGGTTTCGACTCGTTGGTACGCTGCATGATATGATAGTTGCCACCTTCGATTACGGGTATCCGGCCATCATGATCACGCCAGAAAATAGTCTTTGGTGCAGGTTTGGAGTCGACCATACAGCGCAATTCAACTTCATTGCCAACAGAGGCCACGGTAATACCGGCCGCTTGGATTTTGGGAGGGTCTGGAAAGGGAAAAAACAAAAGGCTATCATTCTGGCAAAACAAAATTAAATACAGAATATCTATTTGATCTTACAGCATATATTTACTTTCCGGGTGGCCTGCATGGGCACGCCATAACCATTATCGGCATAACACGAAACATGTTCCATATCTGCCGTTACATTGTGTATCACCGTGACCATATGTCTTGAGGTATCCTGGCGCACCAAATGGCCACCCACATATAATGAGATCGTGGGAGCAGGATTACCCAAAGCCAGACACAAAATAGTCATGGAACCTCCTTCAGGTACATTGTCGGCGGGATGGACGGTTGGAGGCTAAAAATTATGTTTAAATGAAACCTTTTACTTATTTGAAGTTTGAACCGGACTTACATCGACAAAAGCTGGTAAAGCTGGATCCGTCCATGCCACCAGAGTCTCGGAGGGCATAGATGTGGCCTTCTCTCCCACCGCCTCCACATAGAGGATATGTTGTGAACTTGGTTTCAGGTTACCCATGCGCAACCATGCTACTCTGGTTTCGATTTTAGCGAATTTGTCCGCTTTCATTGGTTTGTGATAGACTCTGTAATTAAAAATGGAGAAATAAAAAGATGTAAATAGAAAATTGGAATTAGTAGTTCCATTAATCATAATAATAATAATATGAACTTCTTGTCATAGTTTGGCTCGGGTAGAGTGCATTCAGTGATACATTCAATTTCAGATCTCTCGATACGGCTCTGGATGAGCCCATTAAAATGTGTTATACTATAAGGGAACTACTGTATATTGTCTGGTTTCGTTGGCTGGAATAAATTGTGAAGGGACTGTTCTTCGAAGGCTAGATCTGGATTTGTATCTTTAATTTGTTGCAGGATCCGTCCTGTTTGAACTCCGAATAGTTTGTCCGACACAAACAATTCAATATGCTTTAATTGAGCCGCCTGTAGATTTTTAACTTTTTGCAGGGTTGGTAAATGTTGAACTCTGAATGGTATGTGGAGCATAACCACTTGACTATGCTTCAATGGAGCCGCTGAACCATTTACATATTCCAGCTTCCATTAGAGCAAGTAGTTCCCTGGAATCTCCCCGAAATGCTTAGCCATCTCGTTGGGTGACCCGCGACAATCGAGCGCTGTTCTTGCATTCAGGAATACAGAATCCATGGAATAAATGGCAGTCCGGCTTTCGTATAATATTTATTAGATCGTGTCACCAACTCTTACTTCTAGACAATAAAAAAAATTTTTTTTTCGAGCCCGCGGAGTTGGCCCAAAATCGATTTTTAACTTAATTTATTTTGTTTGTCACATGCGATGTGCTCGTCTCGACGAGTACTACATTTGCCTCATAGATGTCGCTGAGAAAAATATGCATGAATTAGCGACATCTGTGAGGCATATGTAGTACTCGTCGTGACCAACACATGGATGTATCGCATTTGATAATCGAGCTACAAAGAAATTTCAATAAAAATCCAGTAAGGAAAGACAGAAAGTCGGGCGGGGCCTACTATATAATATCCTACACCTCGCTAATAATGCAAAAATGGGCATTACGATAAGAATTTGGCAGTGTTCATACATGTACTAAGAAAAATCTCTCTGCCGAATTTCGTACTGATCGCATATAAAATACGGTGTCTACATCGCTTACATGTCAAATCGGGTGAAACATATATATGGGGGGATATATCTAACTCTGAACGGATTTTCTCCGAATTTGGTAGTGTTCATTCACGTAATAAGAAAACTCTTTTTGTCAAATTTCGTATTGATCTGATATAAAATATAGTTTCTACAGCGCTTACATGTCAAATCGGGGGTAACATATATATGGGGGCTATATCTAAATCTGAAAGGATTTTCCCCGAAGTTGGTAGTGTTCATTCATGTAATAAGAAAACTCTCTCTGTCAAATTTCGTGTTGATCTGATATAAAATATAGTTTCTACAGCGCTTACATGTCAAATCGGGGGTAACATATACATATATGGGGGCTATATCTAAATCTGAACCGATTTTGACCAATTTCAATAGGAATCGTCCTTGGGCCAAAAAAGAGCATTGTGTTAAATTTGATCACAATCGGAGCATAAATACGACCTGTACTTTGATCACAAGAATACATGGACAGACAGACAGAAAGACGGACATGGCTACATCTACTCAAAAAGTGATTCTATGTCGATCGGTATAATAATCTATGGTTCTATTTCATTTCTTTTTGGGCGTTACAAACAAATGCACAAAGTCATAATACCCTGTACCACCGTGTGGTGTTGGGTATAAAAACCGTACTACACAGAATGCGGGTTTTCCATACAACCCTGTTAGGTATAAGTTTGTGAAACTTCAAAGATTGGCTCGAGTATATGTCAATCAGTGATGCTTACAACTACAGGCGTCCTGGAGGCGTTTGCACTATATATTCAGACATTTCCTGGGCATTGCCGTGCTTACATCTGTTGTTTGTTGCCATAAATATAGTATCTCTCAAGAGAAGGTTGTATGCAGCTGGAGACATGCTCACTTGTGTGCCGGCTAGATGAAACATATATACGAGGTATATAGATGAAGTTTGAAATAAAAGCTTTTTGTGAATTTTGGGAGGAAATCTGTGGCATTTAGGAGCTGTTCGTGAATTTTGGAATATGGATTCCAGGGAATTAATGAAAGCTCGGCGATTGGCCAACTTTTTTTTCCAAAAAAAATTTGAAAGAGTTATCTCAAACCTACTGTACCCGCACAAACTTTAAAATTCCCTTTTATAATTCTCGCTTTGCTCGATTGCAATTTTCTTCGTTGTTGTTTCGCTAATTAACCAAAAGTAATTGCTATCCCCAAAATCCCCCAATTACTTCCCTCCCAATCCATGGTAACTTATACGGAAACTAAATCCAAAGGTACTTATTGATTTATCCTCCACTTCGCAGTAATGAACAATACTCATATTGTTAATTGGGAGAGGTAACTATTTGAACACTACTTATTTCCCCCAGAAATGTTTTCTGGTTAATGAAGAATGTACTTTATTAATTATTTCTTTCTCTTATTACTACAACAACTTGAAATCATACAACTCCCCCTCCTTTCGGTTATCCTAAAAATCCCAACCATAGAAGATTACTCCAATAAATGTTCATTGAAAGTTCAATTGTTATAAACGATGATGAGCGCAAAGATGACGATAACACTGCCTCTGCTTCTGCTGCCCAAACCAATTGAACTTTGTGTAATTAACAACTTGACTTTTGGTTTGTAATATGAACACACATACACGAGTGATTCCAGGACACCCAAAGGACAACGAGCGAATCGAAAAATAAATGTCAAGGGCGCCAGAGCTCAAACTTTAACGGAATTACGTTTATATTGTATGGGTTGGGTTTACCAATGAAAATTCCTGATTTCCTCTTAACGTATGACAAGGACAATTTAAAACAAATAAAAATGGAGAGACGAAGGACATCAACTTTCATGGACATTACACCGATACAATGAATGGATAATAATCGGTAACTATGACAATAAAATTCTGAGGTGCATTGTATATTAACTACCAAGGATATTTTTCAGCCAGTAGTGTGTTCTTTTCCCTCGCTTTCGCTGCGAAAATTAATTCCTTTTATTTTTCAATATTCGCCCAATATATTTCCTACGAAAATGATAATCACTTGGATTTTCCATAAACAAAATAAAGGACAACGAGCGGAAAGGCAGAAAGTCGGGCGGGGCCGACTATATAATACCCTACACCTCCCTAACAATGCGATAAAGGTCATTGCGATAATAATTTGGAATAATTGGTAAATGGGTAAGAACATATATATGTGGATATATCTAATTCTGAACCGATAATCGCTAAATTAAGCAATATTCGTTCCTAAATTGAGAAACATCTTTCTGGAGAATTTTGTAATGATCGGAAGTAAAGTACAACTTCTATAGCGCTTTGTAACCAAATCAGGAGAAACATATATACGAGGTATATACGAGTATGGAGGTTATATATAAATCTGAATCGATTTTCCCTGAATACTCATTCATGTAAAAAAGAAACCTCTTTCTGTCGAATTTCGTACTGATCGGATAACAATACAGTCTCTACAGCGCTTAGATCTCAAATCGGGTTACCATATATATGGGGGCTACACATAAACCTGAACCGATTTTCTCCGAGTTTGGCAGTATTCCTTAATGTAATAAGAAACCTCTTTCTGCCGACTCAAAAAGTGATTCTATGTCAATAGGTAGACAGGCAGGGCTAAATGGACTCAAAAAGTGATTCTATGTCGATCGGTATAATAAACTATGGGCCTATCTTTTGTCTTTTTGGGTGTTACATACAAATGCACAAAGTCATAATACCCTGTACCACAGTGTGGTGTAGGGTATAAAAAGGACAACACAGACTGAGGGCCCAGGACAACAGTATCCTGATGATGATGATGATATATTTATATATATATGTATATATATATATTGCTGTTGTTATGCACGAAAACACTTGCATACATACCTGTAGGTGATTTTCTCATGGGGATGTGAGTACTCTGGCGGTTGCCATGTCAACTGCATCCATGTGGCACTGTGAGCAATAATCGCCAGTGAATGTGGAGGCGATGGAGCTCCATAAATAGATGGTTGATCAACTGTAATGCAAATAAATCGAAATAGAAGAATAACAAATTAATATCATAATGAAGGCTATGTTAGTTGAGAACAAAAATATTAGTTAGTTTATAAAAGCCAATGATAAAATGTATAGTAATAAAGTATCACTGTCCAGCAGCATTTGTGGAACAAACTATCGACCTTATAATTTTGAAAGGACATGTTGATTAGATCATTTTTGTAGAATAGACTTATGGTCCAGCTGGTCTAAGTTTTTTTTACAGTGGGTCAAAGTTTTTGTATTTTGATCGAAGGGAGCATTATAATTAATTAAAAAAATGCTGTAAGTTAATGTCTGAGAGATTTCTTATTTTTGTGGAAGATTTTAACCCTCCAGCTCCCTTCTTAATGGGCCAATTTGGCCCTTTTTTTCTAAAAAATCTAAAAATTCCTTTCAAAAAGGGCATTTAGGGCCATTAACAATAAATAAATAAACTAGGTTCAAGAGCTAACTACCGGTTATAGCTGTCAAATTACATACAATTTAACTTTCGTTAGATCTAACGTTCGGTTATTTTGTTTTGTGTTAATGGGGGTAAAGGAATAAAATATTCTAAGAAAAATGTTTCCGAGCGCCCCAGTAGGCGAGGTGGTAGCGTACTCGCCTATGAGTTTGGGGGTCGTGGGTTCGATTCCCACCAGAGGCTCTGGTCTGTCGCTGCAAACATTTAGCCATATGGTCTTTGTAACCCGGCCTTTCCCTGGACCTTAAAATTAGAATATAAATTTACTTTGTATTGTAATTCAAATAAATAAATAAATAAATAAATAAATAAAATGTTTCCGGAAAATTTCAGTAGAGTCACAATACACAATACTCTCGCAGTACATTTGATACTTATTTGAAATTCGACCTATATAAGTGTGACGTATATGGATAATACGTAGCTGAATATACTTATGATAAAATTACGAAATATAAAATTTCTGACAGAGGCGGTTATTCCAGAAAACCATATATATAGCATCCACCATGGATCTCATTACACAATATAATGACGGAGCCAGCAAGGAAGGAGCAAAAGTAGGCCGGAGCCGACCTACACCTCCCTACAGCAGAATAAGAAGATATATTGTCAAGTTGTATCAATGCTGTTTGTCTAATGATATTGATCTGTCCTGTTCAAAATCGGATATACGTATATACTTGTGCTACATCGAAATCTGAACCGATATTCTTTAAATTAGACAGCATTTGTTTTTGGTGTTACCTGTTAATTACACTGTGCAACAGTGAAAAAATACACGGACATGATAAAAAAATATTTTTTTAAAAAAAACTATTTTTCCTGGTACAAAAAAAAAACCATAAGAAGTAGAAAAAAAATTGAAAAAATTATTTTATCACATTTTTAAAAAGCTATTCTAACGAAGAAAACACTGTCAATTTGAAAAAAATCCATGGATAGATGTAAAAGTTATGAGTCATTTTGTAACTGTTAGGGAAATTCAAAAAAATCTTGTTTCATATTTTTTCGTTTTTAATATGTGAGAGAGACATATACGAGACATTGCACTTGCATTTTATTTTATGAGGATTGATGTCAGACATTATAAAATTATAGAGAAGACGAAATTTATGCATGAAATTTCTTATTAATAAATTAGTGTAATTCAGCGCCTTAAAGAGATAAGTCGATTCTCTGAAAAATATTACAAAGTTATATTTCGAAGTATGAGTAAAAGGCAAAGAACTTTTTAATGTGTAAATGATCCCGACAATTTCGCAACATCTGCGGAAAATATGTAATTAAAAAAAAAATCGACGTGAGTGTAGTAAAATAATAGAAGATATATATGTGTAATATTTTGGTATACGAGTTAAAAATATGAACGAACCGTGGACACCTAGTATTTTGTGTAATTCGTGCCATGTAAATCCTACTCGATGGACTAGTGGAAGAATGCGGTAAGTACTTTAAAATTAATGTATTATAGTGTTTTGTGGAATAAAACGTTTTAATTTTAGACTTCACGTGCAATTTGGAATGCCAATGATTTGGAGACAATCATTCATTCACAATACAGACTGCTATTTTTGTCTAAGTTTATATATTGGAGTAGGAAGTGTCCAAGTATAGCTAACAACCTAATAACGGAAACATCATCAAGTTCAACTGAGTACTCAACTCTGAGCGATTCATGTTTGAGTCAGACGGCATCGCTTTTAACTCATTTTGTAAAAGCCTTAAGGAAAGATGGCAATTCACTCTCATGTTTAAAAAGTTTATTTGAATGTCTTTCTTTTCAAAAAATCGAAGATTTTTTGATGGGCCTGAAATAAGGAAACTGATGAAAGGTGTGAATTTCGAATCATATTTGACATCGGATGAAATTGCAACATGGATGTCGTTTAAGCTTGTAGTTTCAAATTTCCTTGGATCCAATAAAAGCCAGCAATATGAAACAGTGATTAATGATTTGTTAAAAAAATAGTTAGAAATATATTTTTTTATATTTATGTATATAACACATCGTCATCAGAAACAAGAAAGGGCCTATCATCATATTTGAAAAATTTTCAGGAGAAGCGGAAAACTAAATTAAACCAGTAAGGAAAGGCTAAAGTCGGGCGGTGCCGACTATATAATACCCTACACCACTCTCGTAATATTGAATAACTCTGATATATAAATTTTGTAATTCATGTGTAAATTGTTTACATAAATTTACTTTTGGGACAATTTATACTTAAATAATACCCTGTACCACAGAGTGGTGTAGGGTATAAAAACGATTGGATCTAAAGAGCCAAATCGGATGAAACATATATATGGGAGCTATAGCTAAATCTTAACCGATTTTCTTCAAATTCGGCAATGTTGGTTCATGGATCAAGAAACTCTACCATTCTAAACTTCAAAACGATCGGATGTAAAATACAGCTTCTATAGGACTAAAGGGCCAAATCGGACGAAACATATATATGGGAGCTATAGCTAAATCTTAACCGATTTTCTTCAAATTTGGCAATGTTGGTTCATGGATCAAGAAACTCTACCATTCTAAATTTCAAAACGATCGGATGTAAAATACAGCTTCTATAGGACTAAAGGACCAAATCGGACGAAAGATATATATGGGAGCTATATCTAAATCTGAACCGATTTTCTTCAAATTTGGCAATGTTGGTTCATGGATCAATAAACTCTACCATTCTAAATTTCAAAACGATCGGATGTAAAATACAGCTTCTATAGGACTAATGGGCCAAATCGGACGAAAGATTTTATCACATGGGAGCTATATCTAAATCTGAACCGATTTCAACCAAATTCAATAGCGATCTTAACAGCCGCGAAATACTCTAAACTGCAAAATTTCAGAACGATCAGAGTGAAATTGCGACCTGTAGTCGACGAACAACTTTACATGGACGGACGGACGGACGGACGGACGGACGGACATCGTTAAATCGACTCAGCTAGTGATTCTGAGTCGATCGGTATACTTTAAGGTGGGTCTAGCTGTGTTATTTTAAGGTGTTACAAACATCTGCCGTGAAACAAACTTATAATACCCTGTACCACAGTGTGGTGTAGGGTATAATGAAAAATGTTGTCGTTAGAAAAACGGGGCTTTCAGGATAATACCTAAGCATAATGATGTATATATAAATTCGCACAAACACGATTTATAACATGTTTGTGAAAATTTCGTGGAATAGCAATTTTTTACTACGAAAAAAAAATAATTTGTTGTTAGGCCCTTTTGAATTTCGTTAATAAATTCGCCATTGTTGAGAGTAGGTCACTAAAAATGTGTCAGGATGTGTATTTTGATGTAGTGTGCCGAAATCCATTAAAAACGTAATTTTCATTTTTGTTGTTGTTACGCCCTTTTTCGTTTCTGATGACGACATATGTATGTACTCTTCCAACACCTGTATTCCAACAGGTGTAAGTATGTCCCTCAAAATTCATTTCTTGCATTCTCTTTTAAACTTTTTCCCCGAGAATCTTGGCGACGTAAGTGACGAACATGGCGAAAGGTTTCATCAAGAATTGAAGTCCATCGAGCGGCGTTACCAAGGGCACTGGGATGAAAGAATGGTGGGAGATTATATTTGGTTCCTCATTAGAGAAACCGATTCCGAAATCTACAAACGTCAACAAAGAACCCACAATTACTTCTAATGAAACTTGTTGATGTAAATAAACTCAAATGTACATAATACAAATAAAACTAATAAATAAAATCGCTATTTAAACAGAAATTAAAAAAAAAGATTTTTTGAAATTCTCTTACCTCTACCAAAAGGGCTATAATTTTTAAATTTATCCATAGATTTGTTTTCCTTGTAAGCTATTTTTAAAGACATTTTTATATTTAATTATTTTACTTGCAAAACAGATGCTATGTTTGCACTATTTCTACAAAATATCTCCATTACAATCAACTAAGAAGAGAAAAATGCAAGGAGACCAAAAAAAGTTCGATTAACGGTTAAAACACATGGAAAAATCGTATGTTCGCGACCGGCACCTAAGCCAATTAGAATAAAACCAATAGAGATCATTTATTGTGTAAATACTCGATAGAAAGCTACATTACTCCTCTGTTAAAATAAATCAATAGCTTTAGAATATTCCGTTCAATTTCGCAGATTCAGCCAAAGTTGACTTCTCTTTTGCGACGTTCGCGACCACATACTTATTGCTAACATTATAATAACTAAAACTCGATGGAACCCATTCGCCAATGTATTTTCTGGGATCAAAAAATATTTCTTTATATTTATTTTTATCTAACGGAAATCCGTTTTAGGTAATTTTAAGTCTGTCTGACTGGACGCACTATAACCCTCGAAAGGGGTAAACATTTCATTTACAATTTTGTAATTTGATTATATTATTATTATAAATTTATTTATCTCGGGCTGACTTCGAAGAAGGGCTATACATATTTATACACTCCTTCCTTACAAAGGGTTAAAAATTGGTGAAATATAAATAGTAAACAACTTGAATAGCTCATAACTTTAAAGCAAACGAAAATTTTAATTTTGATACAGTGCAATAATTCTACTATTCAGACGAAACGTTGTTATATTTTTCAAGTCCCTTCTAGTACCCCCTACACCAAATGACAGATTCGTTCTCATGTTCTGTAGTTTAGACAACTTTTCTGACATAGATCGAGCAAAAATTTACAATAGAAATCGATCTTTAGCCAAAGAATAGTTTTTTGTTTGCCAAATTTCGCAGTAATCGAAGCATAATGTCGACTTGTGGATAGATTACAAGAATTAATCTTGCCTGTGGTAATTTTTGGATCAGCAAAATCCTGTTTCAAAATTCAACTTTTATCTTTAGTAACATAAAAAGGGCCCACCAAAAAACTTTTTTTTAAATGCTATAAAAAAAACTACTGAAAACGCATTGGATGGTCAGTTGGCTTCAACTCCTGAACCAATTGGACTTTGTATGGCGTCATACCAAGGTCTTTATGAAAAATTCGTCTCAATGATGTCTCCGAAATGTTCAATTGTTGAGAACGACGCACAGTGGCGCCCGTAGAGCAAACGAGGTTGCAAAAATCAAAATTTTCATGTGCGCCGACGAAGTTTTGAATAAACCCATGTTATAGGAAACTTTTCAACGATTTCAAATATGCTACTCTTAATAATATCACATTTTTAGTTTATAAGATATAACCGTTTAAAGTTGACCGACTTTCGGTTTTCAAAAAACGCACAATTTTTAGTCAATTTGTTGCGATTTCAGGTGTAATATCACGAAAAATAGGTAACGAATCGCCTTATTTTTTGTTTGTATATATTGATGTATTTATTAAATGTATAATGATAAAAAAAATTAACTGTTTGCTTTGTGTTTCTCCTGGTAAAACACTATTTAAAAACTATCCGTTTTTTCACTATTTTTCAACTTTGACGGAAAATAAAAAAAAATCTATATTTTTCTATATTTGCCATATTTTCAAAATATGTTCTTTGATTATTCCTTTACATAATCCCAAAGGTTTCATTTGCCTCTAGGCGCCCCTTTGGCTTCTAGAGGTGAAAAAGGTAAAAAAAAAAAGACGTGGTTCTTGATTGGCAAAAATCAAATCATTAACCCTTCGTCATACACATGTTTCTATAGTCACGTTCGTAACACATGGGTCAGGCTAGACCAACTGTGTATTCATTTTGTAAAACAATAAAAACAACTCGCGTAAACTTCTGTAACTGGCAGTCATGATAGAATTATTGGGAAAATTAGCTGTACGGACAGCATGGGATGCCATCATTTCCAACATGAAAACCCTTTTTTGTCTGAATTCGTGGAAAGAACTAACAATTCTTGGAAAAACAAAATTACGTGATAAAATGGACGCAACAATTGTCATCCAATCCACACGCATTCGTATTTTTAGAACAAAACATACCTTAGGGAGATGCTTCGTGTACCTGTACACGATGTGATTGGTCACCCGCCCTGTAGGTAGGCAGGTAGGCCAGCACTCCACACCACGCACAGTCCAACCCCGTTAAGACTCCGCCCACAAGAACCCAAGCGCACACTGGAAAATTCTACCTAATTTACCTGTGACCAAAACGTGGTGGTAAAAACTTGCGTCATGCACAGCTACTATATAATTGTAAACACTTAGCGTGGTTTCAACAAACCTGATTGTGCTACTATTGACCAACCATATAACCGCGAGTTATTGAAAACATGGCGTTGAACAATTTAAAATTATTTGAACTGTTTAGAAAGTCAACCACACCAAAGTTTTTCACGGAAGCTGCTTTAGAAGAACTTGATAGCTTATACGGAAATATTGAGAGAAGCGAAATTATAAAAAATAATTTTTATCTGATATATGCAAATATTAAGGCAAAATGGGTGAAATCTAATCGAACCATTCAGAAATTCAACTCCAAATACGAGGACTGGCTTAATGAAGACAGTATCCTGGATATATTGGCAGTAGATAAACCCACCACATCAACCAGAGGAGCAAAAGGAAGGCCAAAAAAATAAAGGATAAGGAAAAGATCTGAAAGAAGCAAATACAGGATGCTTTTTTTTAAACAAGTTGGACTAAAAGTAGACTGTCCCAAGCACGGCTACGGTAACTCAAACGATGGAAACACTTCTAGGAGATTTTTTGAAAATGATGAGGCAGTAACTAGAATCACTGGAATTGACAATCAAATTGTGAAAAGATTGGGAACGATTTTGAATGTTTAAACTGCAAAGAAAATGTCAATTCTACAAAATATGGAGAATATGCATCGAGAACTGCATTTGTTTTAGCAGAAATGTATCCACAGAAGAAGTTGACCCCGACCGTCCAATGGCAAAGATATAATTGAGTACCAGTCTTTGCCAATTGGAGAGCTTTCTGAAGAAGCACAGGAGTCTCTTAACAAATTTTATAAAAAATATAGATTGCAGAACACATTCAAAGCATCAAGGGTAAGGCAAAATGAGGACCTCTTCAACATGTTGGCAGCATCTTCCGATCCACTTATTTCTTCCCTGCGGCATGTGAAGTCACGAATAGAGTTAGAAAATAATTATAGTTTAGAAATGATTAGTCTTTTAGATATACCTTCTCCTACGAATTGTGATGAATATTTTACAGAAAATTGAAAAAATAAATTTAAAAAAGAAGTAATTTTTTTTAATTTGTTGGGTAATAATTTAAAACATAAAACCCTAAAGAAAAACAATCTAAAAATGTAAAAATAATTTTTTTTAGTTACCATAAAATTGATTTTTCTACAAATTTTAACTTTGATAACCCATAAGTAGGCCCCTACAAAGCGTAGCACCCTTTTCAAACGCTCATTTCAAAGGCTGAACAGTTATCTATCATATGCTGTTTAAACTGTTCAATTATCTTATTCGGTTCAAAAGATATGATTTTTGCAACGAAAAAACTCAAATGGCGCCACTGTGCGACGGTGAATTGATGTTGATGGCGCTTCACGCACACTTTCTGCCACAGCAGCAATACTCTCGGGTGTACGCACTGGCTTTTCACGCTTTGGTTTATCGATGAGGATGCCAGTTTCTTTCACTTTTTTCACAAGATAACGAACATACGGAGCTGACGGTGCTTCTCTTCTTCCAAAATCCGTACGCAATTTTCGCACACATTCTGCAACATTACCATGATTTTCAAAGTAATGTCGCAATATTCGCCATATACACATATTCGTTCAGCGGAAGGATAAAACTAATTATGTGTCAAATCAGACATGAGCTAGGTGTTACCATTCACGAAATAAGCACTAGTTGGGAAAAAAACGTTAGATGGCGGACCGTTTACATATATGAGAGCCATATCTTACTCTGAATAAAATTTCTCCATACTTATGGTATGTATACATATATGTATGGGGGCATATCTATATGGGGGCTATATATATGTATATTCTGAATCGATTTTCAACAAATTCTGTAGTATTTCGAAGTGGTCGAAGTATAATTGTGACCTGTACTTTAATTACAACAAGTAAAAGCGTTAAGTTCGGCCTGGCCGAATCTTATATACCCTCCACCATGGATAGCATGTGAATGGTTTCGGGCACAAATAAAGTCATATTATAAAAGTTCAGCCCGATTCGTTGAAATTTATTGTTTTTGTTGCGTTAAGAAGTAAAATCCAGAGGGACCTTTGTATGGGGGCTATTTGAAAACATGGACATATGCCTTCGGTTGTACGTGTGAGGGTGCGGGTATAAATTAACCCCAGTTACCAATTTTCAGCCTGATCATTTGACATTTGTGGTCTCTATGGCGTTAAGAAGTCAAATCGGACAGGCGCTATACATGAGGGCTATATCAAAATGTGGACCGATATAGCCCATTCTCAATCCCAAATTACCTGCAGGTATAAGAAGTATCTATTTTGTTTAAGACTATTAAGAATATATATACTTTATGTGGTCTCAGATCAATATTTAGAGGTGTTATACGCCCCCTCCTATGGTGGAGGGTATACAAATATCGATACCTCCATTCTAAACTATGCTAAGTACAAAAAGGTAGTTTTTCAGGAGAGGCGATCAAAGTTTGATCAAGTTTGTTTTGTGAATAACTTTTGATTGGGTTGACGGATAAACACCAAATTTTGACTGAATATAATTTGGAATATTTACATGTTAAAAATGCAATCTTCCTAAAAACATGCTAAGTCGACTTAGCATGTTTTAGAATGGAGTTATCGATATGGTAAATGTATAGTAGATGATAACAGTAGGAAGCACAATAAGTAAGATGCTATATATACATTAGGCCGGGTCGATTTGTGGGGAGGCAAAAAAAGTCGGGATTGTTTCCGGGACATCAGAATTCGTTTTAGAGGTATGGTTCCTTCGGCAAAGTTTCTTATTTTGATCCCTAGAATACGATTTTCACTGAGCAATGGGCGATTTTTAAATCGACCCGCCCTAATATACATATAGGGGCTATATCGAAATATGGAGCGATACTGCCCATTTTCAATCCAAAGTTACCTGCAGCTATAATAAGTATATTTACCAACATGGCTAAATCGCCTTAGAATTTTAAGACGATTAAGATATTTGTGTATGTTGTGTTACAAACGGAGTGACAATATGAATATACACTCCATCCTATGGTGGAGGGTATAAAAATATGGTAAATGTATAGTATATGAGAACAGTAGGAATTACAACAAACAAAAGCGTTAAGATAGCCATGCCGAATCCTATATACCCTCCACCATGGATTGCGCGTGAATGATTACGGGTAGTTATAAACTCATTCCAAGCAAAATTTCTCATTACCAAATAATCCGACGAGTAAGCAAAGTTCGATAATGGTAAGTACTTATTATTTAGCCACTTTTCTCATTATTTTAACATGGGGATGTCATTGGAGGGAAGTACTTCCCAAAAGCATACAATAAAGTAGCATAATAAGTACTTATTTGTAGCATAGGCATACCACATAAATATGTGCTTATGTTTTCACGATTTTAAGTACTTGAATAATGCATTACCAATAACTTACAAAATACGTAGTAGATATGGTAGATATGGCCATTGAAAGTAATTTTGGGCATATTGTCGCGCATATTTCGAATTTCTGAACCCAAACCAACATGAGAAAAATTCTTCAACGGTCTAACATCATACGGTATACGTAAATATTTTTGGTATTTTCATTCACTTTGCACGTATTTTGGAAAATTTGTTGAAAATAAATAAATCTTCTACAATAACCCACATATAGCCAAAATTGCCAAAAATTATTTTGATAAAAAAAATCACTTATTTCTGTCATTATTGGTAAGTCATTATTAATAAGCCGAAAGTAATTCAGCGAATATTGAGATGTCATTATTTGGTAATGCAGGGAATAATGACAGGTACTTACCAAGATTTTGCTGGGTTATACCAAATTTCAGCCCAATTCGTTGAAATTTGAGGTTTTTGTGGCGTTAAGAAGTCAAATCTAGAGGGACCTTTGTATGGGGGCTATATCAAAACATGGACCTATGACTACCGTTGCTCGTGTAAAGGATACCGGGTATAAATAAACCCCAGTTACCAACTTTTAGCCCGACCAGTTGACATTTGTGGTGTCTATGACGCTAATCGTGGAGATGCCACTTATACGAGTATGTAGGGGCTATATCCAAAATTGGACCGATATTTCCCATTTGCAATCCCAACATACCTACAGATATAAGAAGTATATGTACCAAATTTCAGCCACCTAGCTCAAGGGGTTTCCAACAAGAGGTGTTATTTTGGTATTCAAAGAAAAATATCATTTTTTGAGATAAACGATCGGATGTTTATTTTATAATAAAGAGAAAGGTATGCCGTTAATAATGAAAAACAACATTAGCCAAATGGCCACCACGACCACGCTTACAGGACCATATCCTTTTCATGAAATTTTCCATAACCAAATCGCAAAGTGGCTGCCCTATGTCCTCGATAGCCTCACGAATTTTATCTTTGAGGTCTTGAATCGACGCTGGGCTGTTGGCGTAGACCTTATCTTTCACTTGGCCCCAAAGGAAGAAGTCGCAAGGTGTTAAATCACAAGATCTCGGTGGCCAATTGTATCACCTCTTCGAGAGATAACACGGTCCGGAAACTTTTCCCGTAACAGAGCAATTTTTTTCGTTGCTTGTGTGGCACGTAGCGCCGTCTTGTTGAAAGTAAACGTTGTCCAAATCAATACCATCCAACTCCGACCATAAAAAATCATTAATCATCTCTCGATAGCGCAATCCATTCGCCGTAACTGTTGATTCAACCTCAATTTCGAAAAAGTAAGGTCCAATGACCCCGCCGGACCATAAACCGCAATAACAATAACTCTTGGGTGTTCCGAGCCCCAGATGCGACAATTTTGCTTGTTGACGTAGCCACCGAGGTGGAAATGGGCCTCATCACTCAAGATGATTTTGTATAGTTCGTATTGGTTTTTTGTTCGATCATTTTTGGATCGTTCGATGATCGTGTATCGTTCCATTTTTAGTAATGGCGTAGTTTTTTCTTGTCATATGTCAAAGAATAAAAGCTTCAAAAGTGACAGCTACCGAAATACCGGATGATTCAAAATAACACCTCTTGTTGGAAACAACTAGTACAGCGCTTTGTAAACACATCGGGAGGAACATATATATATATATATATATAGCGGCTATATCTAAATCTCAACCGATTTTAATCAACTTCAATAGGGTTCACCCATATGCCAAACAAGATATACGTCAAATTGTATAGCGATCAGACAATAATTGCTATCTTTATTTTGATTACAAATATATATGGACAGACGGACATAGTAAAATCGGCTCAGAAGGTGATTCTAAGTCGATCGGTATAATAAACGATGGTTCTATATCATCTTCTTTTGGGTGTTACAAACAAATGGACAATCATATAATACTCTGTACTTCAGTGTGAAGTAGGATATACAAATATGTATACCCTCACTTTAGTGATACGAGGGTATATGTATATCATTTAATTCTGCTATGATCTGAAAGGATAGTACAATTTATCAAATGGAACATTTTTTGACCTCAGATACAAATTATACAAATGTTTCTTTTTGCTTAAAAAATCTCTGGGTATTGATGGGTTCAATTAATCGATATAAGAAAAGAAAGAGTCCAATTACACTATGCAACAAAATTTTTGTCGAAGGGCAGTGCATAACATTTTCTGGTGTAATGTGGTGTCCTAAACATAGAAAATATATTTAAAAAAATTTGTATTGTTAATATTTTTTAAAAAATGTTTCTTTGAAATTCCCATGTTCTTCGAAGGCATCTGTAGTATTTGGACCATATTTTTTGAAGCATATGCACGATAAAGCCCATATATACTTTAAATTAAAGGAAATGATGAGGACTAGTAATGATACTTTCACGTGGAAACGGAAGTTTTGCAACTGTAGTAGTTAAAATAATTAGAAACAATTTGATTTTTTTTTTTCAAAAAATAGTTTTTTGCTGGCACGAAAAAAATTAGCAATAAACGAAGAAAACAATGCATATTTGAAGAATCTATGAATAAATGTAGAAACGATAGCAATTTTTGTAGAAATAAGCGATTCAACATAATCCGGTTTTATAAACCCACTATTGTGAACAAGGGTATATATCAGCTGCTGTAGGTCAAAGGTGTAACAAATGGATGGAGTGACCTAAGAGACCTCAGAATCCGTGTTTTAAGTCATTTTAGCAATGTCCGTACAGCCTGTCCGTCTGTCTGTCTGGTTAGTGCGCACTATAGCTTTCGACTGGATTAACCGATTGACTTCAACTTCCGTATGTGTCAATATTTTTTTTCAACTCAGACTAAGGTCAAAGATGGACTATGTTGGTCCACCTCTTTGAGTATCTCCCCCACAAAGGGTCAACATTTAGTGAAATGTTGACTATCTCATAACTTCTACAATACTATTTAGGATCTTTGATCATTTAATACATCTTATTAGTTTCTTGGTCGCTATCATCTTGAGAGAAATGGGCGAAGATGCCACGCACCTTTGGTACCTCCCATACAAATGGACCATTTGGCACAAACATTTAACGGCTTATATAACGTTGATTCCAGTCCATAGAAATACTTGAAATTTTGTGGAGTGTAATGCCTTTACAGTACCTATAGTCCCATGCAATATGGCGACATTATCACGCCCCTTAGTATATACTACCCATAGTATATTCCAAAATGGGCGTTATCGCCACGCCCCTTTTGGTACCTCCAAACAAAATTGGCAGAATTAACAAGTAAAAGTGTTAAGTTCGGCCATGCCGAATCTTATATACCCTCCACCATGGATTGCATACAATTTTATTACTGGAAACATCTTTGGATACGGAGCAAATCATGAAACGATCTTTTTGTTTAAGTAAATTATTAAAAAAACGAACGCTGCAATTTTTAGGCCGCAAATTCTTTAGTTAAACTCTTCACCTGAAAAATGTTGTATTTATGGCTTAAAAGAGCTTTTTGAGAGCTGTAGATGTACACAAGGACTGCAACAAAATAAATATTTATTTGTATACATTTTATTGAGATGAATTCTTGCGAAAATAGAACACAAACTGCAAAGTTTCTGCTAAAATTCTTAGGAAATGTGGTGTTTATGGCTTTAATAAGCATTTTTGGGAGCGACGTCTATAGGTGGTCTATAACAAAGTATGAACTGATTTAAAAAATTTTTACTGCGATGAATTCTTGTCTTAATTAAATACAAACTGTAAAGATTCAGTTAAAATGCCTAGAAAATATATTATTTATGGCTTAAATACATATATTTTGGAGCGACCCCTATAGGGTAACTATAAGAAATTATGAACCGATTTGTAAACATTTTGCTGTAATTAATTCTTGTCAAAATATAATGCAGACTTCAAAGTTTCTGCTAAGTTGCTTTAAAAATGTGGTATCTATGGCTCAAAACCCGTGGAGCTATATCAAAACATAGACCGATATGGTCCATTTGCAATCCCAAACAACCTGCAACTATAAGAAATATTTCTACCAAATATAATCAACCTAGCTCTATTATTACGGACTTTTGAATGCAGTTTCGATAGACACCACTCTATCATCAATTTACTGCTTCCATAAGTATTTCAACTGATTTAAGTTAAAGACATACACTATTGCTACTGAATTCTGAAGATGATAGAGTGGTGTCTATCGAAACTGCATTCAAAAGTCCGTAATAATAGAGCTAGGTTGATTATATTTGGTAGAAATATGTTTGTTTCTATTACTTTTTTTGCAATAGACAGAAAGTAACTGAAACATATGGTCTCAAACCAAAATACATAAATTCTGACTGAATATGAAAAATTATTTTTTGGAATTTCCCAATTTTTACAATATGCGTCATAATTTATACATTTATCCATAGATATTTTGCAAATAGGCATTATTTTCTTAGTTAGGACGATAGCTTTCAAGATATGAAACGAACATTTATTTGCGAGTTTTTTCTATTTTCTATGGATTTTTTCGTGCCAGCAAAAAATTATTTATTTGGAAAAATCCACACATTTTTTAAATGTTTTAAAGACAGTTGCTAAACTTCCTTTTCTACCTGAACAGATGTTTTAAGCATGTTTAGCCCTTATAATTTCCTTAAATTTAAATGGTATCCCGGCTTTATCGAGATTACACTTCAAAAATGGTCCAAATACTAAAGGTAACACCCTTGAAAAGTCGAACTTTAGAAAAAAAAATTTAAAAAAACTTTACCATAAAAAATTGTTAGTTGCATAGTCTTATTTTTCTTAGCAAATAAACATAATGGTATATATAGTATTGGTATTTGCTTGTTTGTTCATTTGTGTGATGGTTTTGTAACATTCTGCTTATCAGCTATCGGTCTTTTGTCATTGACTTGTAATTAACAAATTTGTCATTTTGTCACACATTAAATGTTTTTTTTTTTCAATTTTTTGTTCTGTCCGTCCATAGGTTTGTTCGTTTTTATTTTCTGTTTTTGTGGCTCTTCATGTCCAGTGGGGGTCTATAATTAAAACTAAATTTACCTTTTTCGCCGCCAGTGTTGTTGCTCATTGCAGTGGTGTTGATTAACAGCATCGAAGATGGCAACGATGTGCCAAATTTACCGCGTGTCAATACCATGATGCGATACAAGGCATGTGGTTCCAAGTTTACCAAATCCAGCGACGTTTCGTTTGTTATCAATTCCTGCAAAGATAAACACATAAAGAGCGGGCGGTGAAGAACGCAAAGCAAAACATTTTTATTTCACAAAAAAAGTCAACATTATTTCATGGACTAACAAAAAAAAAAACAAGTACAAGCGTTAAGTTCGGCCATGCCGAATCTCATATACCCTCCACCATGGATTACATTCAATTGTATTACTGGAAAAATCTTTGGTTATTGAGCTAATCATGAAACGGTCCCTTTTGTTTAAGTTAATTATTTAAAAAACGAACGCTGCAATTTTAATCCTAATTTTAGGCCGCGAATTCTTTAACTGAATAATGTGGTATTTATGGCTTAAAATAACTTTTTTGAGGGCTACATCTACACGGGGACTACAAAAAAATAAAATTTTATTTGTATACATTTTATTGAGATGAATTCTTGCCGAAATAGAATACAAACTGCAAAGTTTCAGTTAAATTTCTTGGAAATTGTGGTGTTTATGGCTTGAATAAGCCTTTTTGGGAGCGACATCTATAGGTGGAATATAACAAAATATGAACTGATTTAAAATTTTTTTACTGCTATGAATTCTTGTCTTAATTAAATACAAACTGCAAGTATTCAGTTAAAATGCCTAAAAAATATGGTATTTATGGGTTAAATACGTATATTTTGGAGCGACCTCTATAGGGTGACTATAACAAAATATGAACCGATTTGTAAAATTTTTGCGGTGATGAATTCTTGTCAAAATATAATAAAAACTCCAAAGTTTCTGCTAATTTGCTTTAAAAATGTGGTATATATGGCTCAAAAACCGTATTTTGGAGCGACCTCTATAGGGGAGCTATATCAAAACATAGACCGATATGACCCATTTGCAATCCCAAACAACCTGCAACTATGTATAAGAAGTATTTAATAAACCTAGCTCTATTATTACGGACTGTAGCGTTATTACAACAGACGGACGGTCGGACCGACAGACTGAAATGGCTAAGTCGTCTTAGAATTTCACGACGATTAAGAATATATATACTTTATGGGGTTTGAGATAAATATTTAGAGGTGTTACAAACGGAGTAACAAAATGAATATACCCCCCATCCTATGGTGGAGGGTATAAACACAGACACATGAATCCGATGTTTATTTAATGCATTAGGCACTTTTGAGTAATTTGAGCAATGTAACGTTCAGTAATTTGTGGTAGACTTCGTGGATAAAGATAGGCGAGGGGTGCGTTGTCAGACATGGTTCCCAAAAGTGTTCATTTGATTCGATGTATACACAAATGTATGTGATGTATTTAAATAGCTGTCATTTGTAAAGTAAGTATTTGAAATATGGCAACGCTTTAAGCCTTTTTAAGAGCATTACACGGTGTTGGTACATTGTCAATATTGAAGGCAAATATGGTGGTTGTTCTGCGTGGCTCTTTTTTTATGAAGCGTTAAATTTTTATCTTGGTTTTTGCAACAAAAAAAAAGTTAAACAAATTTTATGTTGGTTATAAGAGCAGTTCCATTTGAGAAAATACATTTCAGAAAATAGACACAGAACAGTTATGTTCAAGGGCGATGCCAAAATTGGCCGACCTAACAAAAAACCACAACAAATTTAGGAATTTTGTCCTCATTTCTCAGTACAATTTGTCCAGCTATTTTCAATAGCTTCGATACCTTGTTTAAAGGGTGATCCAAGTAGAGATACTTTTTTCAATCTGTCAATTTTGGACAGATCACGTGTAAGTCGTGTCATGCTGTCATGTTATTTTTGTTTTTTCATCATGGAAAGACTTACGCCTGAACAATGTTTACAAATCGTTAAACTTTATTACGAAAATTCTCGTTCTGTGAGGAATGTGTTTCGTGCACTTCGCTCAACTTATGGTCAACATAATCGAGACATCGAAAATTGGACTCAACGGATGGACCATCTGGGACGTAGCCGCGGGCAACATTTGATAGACATAATCTTCAAAAAATAAATGCCAAAGAATGTTCTTTCAAGTGGTAATAAACATTCCCCATTCAATTTGAATTTTCCGTGTTTTTTTCTTTAAAAATGTAGGGAACCTCGAAATGGATCACGCTATAGTAAGAACTGTCGACCACCTGGAAATAGCCATCAACCGCAAGCTCCGCACCTCTTCATTGCTGACAAATGTTTTTCCGGCGAGACATTTTTTTAGTTTGGAAACAAAAAATAATTCGAGAGAGCTAAATCTGGCGAACAAGGTGCGTGTTAATGCAATTAGAATTTCAATTCAATGATTTTAGCCATCGCAATATGTATGTGTGAGCTGGTGCATTTTCTTGATTGTGAGCAAACGCGGCACCAATCTTGCGCCCAGCTTTCTCGTTATAAAAATTTCCGTCAATATACGATGTATACCACTTTTTGAAATGCCTATGACTTCAGCTAGCTCACGAACCTTCAACTGATGGTCATCCAACGAATATTAAAACTAGTTCGGTTTTAATATTCGTTGGACTGAGACCTTTCAAATGAAAGTATTGTATTACATATCGGTGACCAATTTTTTCCATATTTATAAGTTTACTTTGAGTGCTAAAAAAAAAACTAAACAATGTGACGCCTTGAAAGTTAAAACATATAAGGTTGCCTCTTTTCTCGAAAGTAATTTTTTTTCGGCTAATTTTAAGACCGCCTTTAATTTTCTATGGAATCCCTCATTAAGTTAATTTCACAACTGGTAGGCAGCATGCCAGGCTCACTTAGGCTATGTAGTACATCGTTCTACCAGTGGGACATAAAGAAGATCATATGTTCTTCCTCCCGTTTAACCAATTTTATTGCTTTAGAAAGCAAATAAAGTATAGAGAATTTTATTCCTTTAGAAAACAATAAAACTAACATCAGCCAAGCCATCTAACTCACCAAAAAAATGATAGTCCAGGGTAGCCTGCCGGCATCTAGAGAGAGATCCGGACACAGACACAGAAGGTGCTCTATTGATTGCAGCTCTTAGTACTCACAGCTTCTGCAAAAGTCATTTCGCAAGATTTACAATCGCTCTGTGTGCCGTCGAATAAGGAAGTGACCCGTCAAGAGAGAACGGATAAGTGAGACCACCGGCCTCGGAGTGTGTACGGTAGTTTATAGTCTTGCAAGTTCTCCTGTGCAGATCTCTGGTTTGCCCTGTGCTCCGGCCCAAATCAGGTGGATATTGAACTGCTCAGCCATATCGGTAAAAGATCTGCGACTGTCGAGGACAGTTTTTGAATTTAGGAAGACAGTTTCGAAAGGAGAAATTACGATATTTTGCGGAAGCCATCTGGCGGTTGTATAAAGGACCCACGGAAGGATGTCTCTAACAGTACTTGGAAGCACATTTGCAAGTTCTGCTGTACAAATCTCTGGTTTGTCCCTGTGCTACGGTCAAAATCAGTTGGATATTGAACTGCTCAGCCATCTTGTTAAAAGATCTCCAACTGTAGAGGACAGTTTTTAAATTCAGGAAGACAGGTTCAAAGATCTTTGTAGCAGCCAAACTATCAGAGAGAATACTAATATAGAAATCAGTCGATGGTCAGAATGACTGCGAATGTATGTTCATTCTCAGTCACTCTGCAACCTATCTAATAGCTCAGATGTTCGCCTGGTAAGGATTCTGCGAATCAGGATAAACAAGATAGCGAGTGGAGTGATCAGAAGGTTGGCTTCGATTACACTGTAAATAACTTAGTCTTGATGTACCTCATAGACTACCAGACACTTGCAGTGTGTATCAAGCCTAAATAATGACAATAAGAGATGCCAACAGTTGGCAAAGTCGCGAAATAGTGGCCAATACTGGCATCGTCATTCGTTTGTGTCAGTTCTGACGGAAACCTACGTAATCGACGAACACGCCAGAAGGTTGGGAATTGAGTTCAATGACTTCTGCAGAAGCTGTAATGATGAGTTAGAAGTGGAGAGCATAGTGCACCTGCTTTGTTACTGTACATTGAGTAAACGACGTCTGGATATACTGGAGTCGGCCTTGCTATAAGTCTGACATATCTTGCCGATACCGATATGCGTATTATTGATAAGTTTGTGTATAAAACACATGCTGGTTTGGATGAGGGACATTTAAGTCTGTGGCAGTGATGGCTCATAAAACTGTGTGGAATAGCGCAACAGTAGGAGCAACTGCAAAGATACTGTGGGGTGACCCAAATGAAAAGAAAACAAGAAGTCTTCTGCAACTAAACAAGATCGATATTAGTAAGATGATGAGTGTTCTAACGGGACACTCAAGCTTACAAGCACATCTTCATCGCATAGGACTAGCAGGAAACGACGAATGCAGGGCATGCAGAGAAAACATCGAAACGATGGAACATTTTCTGTGTCACTGCCCGGCTATCACACATGCAAGATCCCAACATTTCGGGTCCGACATATTGCCAGACTTGACTCATCTCAGAGAATATGACTGGAAGATACTGAGAAAATTCGTGTCGAGTACCGATTTTCTGTAACTCGTGAGGTATAAAAAGATCATAAATGAGACGTTTAAACGTCTCCTCTCTTCAACCTAACCTAACCTAACCTAAGTCTGTGGAAGGACAAGGGCAAGCAAATGGTCTATGTGTGCTGCCATTCTTTTTGAAATTATTGGTGCCGTTCTCATCGTTCCTGTGATACACATAGAATACAGGTACAACAGTTAGCACCTTATGTCTCCTACAGAAAAGAAATAGTTCAGTCTTGGTTGGGTTCATACCATTATTAGAAGCCCATCTTGAGGTGGAATGAATTATCAACCGTCAGTGTTGCTAGAGCCGTAATTATAGTTGCTGGTTTTATGTTATTGCATAACAGTGGGTGTGGTTTCGCTGAATTTGTCCTTGCTGTAGGCATCCTGTTGATTGGACGGATAGGTATTCTGGATTTAGGCGAGTTCCTGCCGTTAGGCTTAACCCCACAGGGCTTCAAGCACCTGGATGAATACATGCGTCGACCAACGCCCCCACAAACATTGTGGATAAGTACCAAACAATTCCGCGTTTCTGGATACTTTTGCCCACCTCCTTGGTAAGGATCGGAGCCCATTTAAAACTCCTTACAATTCTATGGGTCATGGCACCCAGTTGGTTTGCAACTTCACATTCGAGACTATTCTCCCCCAGCGATTTTGGTTTTAACCACAGCCACCAAGATGCCCCGAAGGAACCACACTAATAGTCAAGCCAGAACCTACCAGACCTACCAACTAAAATCTGGTCAGACTGCGTAGCCGAAGAAACTACCCGTTAGATTCCACAAAATCAAGGCGCTGGTGATCTATCTGGGATCACTGTCCAGATCATCCTGGGAATATATGGGAACTATACGATTTGTAGATCCTCCGCTGTTGATTGGACAGTATGCTGTGCTCAATTGCAGTACAAAGGTAACCATCAACTTATCTCTCAAGGGGTTTTAAGGAGAAATTACGATATTTTGCCGAAGCCATCTGGCGGTTGTATGAAAAACCCACGGTAGGTTGTCTCTAAAAGTACTTGGAAACATCTGGATAGGCAATAACCTTAATACCTGTCACATTTAGGGAGTGCTGAATAATTCCTAAGGATATATTTCATAAAGAGGAGACACAACGCCTAGATGTGGCGCTCTACAGCTAAAAAGGCTATGAAGGTCAGTTGAACCTAATCTACCTGAAATGCGTCTCTTAATCTAAAGGTTATGAGTGAACCTTCCTATATTGTTATCAACCCCAATCTTGCCAGATCTGTACCTGTCATGGATTTATGTTGTTGAAGGCGACTTCTATATCTGGAAAGCTACCTAATTGGAGAGGGAGCCTTCAATAAAGATGGCTAGTTGTAGCTGTTGTTATGTGTAGCCTGTGCTTAATATAAGTGCTAATATACGAGTAACAACCGATTTATCTCTCCAAAACTTTAAGGAGATATGCCGATAGACAAATCGTCATGGTTGTCAGAGCCGTACCTATTGCGCCTAGATTTATGTTATCGAAAGCCTCTCTAAATTTAAGAAACCTAGCAGCGTATATCAACGGAGATACACAGTCTTTTTAAAAAGCTGACTACATTATATGGGCAGTTTCGGTGGATGTGCTACAATCAGTCAACTGAACTGATGCTAAGCAAATTTCCCATGGAATCTCTCATACATAAGTGAGATATCAGCAGTTATGGTTACAGCGACATTTATTCCATCGGAGGAAAAAACTCCCACACATATTAGTGAATGTGTTCGCCGTCGTCGTACAAACAGTAAAATATGTGTTTGGTTTTTTGTGGGTAGAATTGCGATTTTGTTTCACCCCCTTTGTACTCCTCACCGTTTGGTTGGTTACTTTGCAGAGATTTATTTAAAGCTAAAGCGTATGTGAATCCTCTCCCACCGATGCCGGTGTCTATTGAAGTATTGGTGGCGTTAGGGGGAGAATATTTGTTTTTTCTCTTACGAATTCAATCGATGTTCGTGAACGGAATTGGCCAAAAGATTTTCATATGGTCATTCAGCAACGAAACATATGCGATTTTACACGACATTAATTGTTTATTAAACTGACTGAAAAAAATGTGTTGTCCTTATAAAGTAAATAAAAAAAACAAAATGGGAAGGGATACAATCATTTTTTTGAATGTCCTTTGGGGCATAAAAATGGTTACCAAGTAACAGTTTCTAAGAAAATTTTAATTTAATCGATGGTTGTGAAAGCCTACATAGAAATCTGACATATTCGGATTATCTTTGGATTTGAGACATACAGAGCCAATTAAATGTTTATTATTTAATGGTTGAACTTGGAAAATCACTCAAGGAATAGATAAGGTAACTGGTTGTCTACTAAGCAGTAGATAACACAACCGGTTGCCAACTACGAAACATATAACCCAACTGGTCCTCAACTACGAAGTAGATAACCCACTGTTCGTCTATAAAGGCGTTTATGGCAATCCAACTAGATAAGACAATTGGTCGTCTATTAAGGAGTAGATGGTCCTCAGCTAAGGAGTAGATGCCCCAAATGACCATCAACTAAGGTGCAGATAACCCAACTGGTCGTCTGCTAAGGAGTATATAACCCACTGGTCATACACTAAGAAGTAGATAACCCTTCTTGGTTAGGAGCGGAGCCCATCTTAAACTCCTTACCATTCTATGAGTCATGACACCCGGTTGGTTTGCAACTTCACTTTCGAGACTATTCTCACCCACTGATTTTTGTTTTAACCACAGCCACCAAGATGCCCCCCAAGGAACCACGCCAATAGTCGGGCCAGAACCTACCAGACCAAAAACTCTGGTCAGACTGCGTAGGCGAAGAAACTTCCAGATAGATTCTAGAAAACCAAGGCAGTGGTGACCCATCTGGGATCACTGTCCAGATCATCCTGGGAATAGATGGGAACTAAAGGATTTGTAGATCCCCCGCTGTTCTTTGGATAGTAGGCTGTGCTCAATTGTAGTACAAAGGTAACAATCGAATTATCTTTCCAGGGTTTTAAGGAGAAATGAAATTGCCGAAGCCATCTGGCGGTTGTATGAAGGACCCACGGTAGGATGTCTCTAAGAGTACCTAAGGTGCATATAACCCAACTGGTCGTCTGCTAAGGAGTATATAACCCACTGGTCATACACTAAGGAGTATATAAACCAACTGAACTCCTAGTAAGTAGTAAAAACTGGACTGAACTCCCACTAAGGGGTAAATAACCCGACTGATCGGCTGCTAGGGAACAAATAAGCCAAGTGTAGATAACCCAACTGGCCATGAAAAAGAAGCAGATAACCCAACTGGTCGTCTAGTAATGTGGAGATAACCCAACTGACCGTCTACATACAAGGAGAAGATAACCCAACTGATCCTCTGCTACGGAGTAGATACCCCAAATGACCATCAACTAAGGAGTAGATAACCCAACTGGTCCTCTACTAAGGAACAAATAACCCAACTGGCCATCAAATAAGTAGTAGATAACCGAACTGGTCTTATGTTAAGGAATAGGAAGATAACTTTACTGGTCGTCTTCTAAGCAGTAGATACTCATAACACAACTTGTCGACTACTACGTAATAAATAACCCAACTGGTCATCAACTACGGAGAAGATAACCCAACTGCTGGTCTCTTAAAGATTATATAATCCAACTGGCCATCCTAACTAAGGATTCGATAACACAATTGGTATATTAAGAAGTAGACAACCCAACTGGTAGTCTACTAAGGTGTAGATAACCCAGCTGGCCATCAACTAAGTAAATAACCCAACTGGTCGTCTACAAATGAGTAAATAACCCAACTCAACTCCTACTAAGAAGTAAATAACACAACTGAACTCCTACTAAGGAGTAGATAACCCACCTGGTCGGCTACTAGAAAATAAATAAGCCAAGATGTAAATAACCCAACTTAGTAAATAACCCAACTGGTCGTCTACAAATGAGTAAATAACCCAACTCAACTCCTACTAAGAACTAAATAACACAACTGAACTCCTACTAAGGAGTAGATAACCAAACTGGTCGGCTACTAGAAAATTGATAAGCCAAGATGTAAATAACCCAACTGGTCATGAGCTTAGGAGCAGATAACAAAACTAGTCGTCTAGTTAGGTATAGATAACCCAACTAGTCGTCTAGTAAGGTGTAGATAACCCAACCGGCCATCTACAAGGAGTAGATAACCCAATTGGTCTTCTACTAAGGAGCAGATAACCCAACTGGCCATCAACTAAGTAGTACCCAACTGGTCGTATACTGAGGTGTAAATAACCAGACTAATCGGCTACTACGGAATAGATAACCCAAAGTGTAGATAACCCAATTGGTCATAAACCAAAGAAGAGATAACCAAACTGGTCAAGAACTGAGGATCAGATAACACAACTGGTCGTCTACTAATGAGTGGATATCAAAACTGTTCCTCTACTAAGGACCCCATAACCCAACTGGTCGTCTAGGAAGGAGCACATAACCGAACTAGTCGTCTAGTAAAGAGTAGATAACCCAACTGGTCGTCTATTAAACAGGAGATAATCCAACTGTTCCTCTACTGAGGAGTATATAACCCAAATGGTCATCCATTTTTAAGGAGTAGATAACCCATCTGATCATCTGCTAAGAAGTAGAAGACATAACACAACATTATTTAGTGCATTTAAACCTAATTAATTAATACAAGCCGATTCATACGCCATCAGATATGGAATATTGTCAGAGTACATTTTCTTCTCTCCACCTTAATATTATACATCTCTACATATTTCTCGCATCGTATGCAGCTATGCGGGTACAGTGTTAATCTTACTTTATTTTGTTTATCTTTTTTCAGTCTTTTGTATAGTATTTTCCAATGCTGTAGAAAAAACAGATTTAAAAAAATCCACTATCTAAACATAGTTTGCGTTGTTTTTTGTCACTTTGTTTTTTTTTCGTTTTCTATGAGAGATGTGTCCACTTTACCCATGTAAGCCACCGCACACAACAAATCGAATAACCGCCAACAAAGTGCAAAAAGAATTTGAAAAAATAAATTCCAATGTATCTAAGTCAATGGCATTTGGTCAACGGGTTTAACGTAAATGGCGGAGTTTTGTCACCAAAACACATTTTTTTTGTGTCAACTTTGGAAAACGTGTACACGCGCATCGCGGCAATAGCGCAACGTTGCATTTACGCGCTGGTACATGATTTTATTTATTTTAAGATTTGTTTATGTTTTTTTTGTTTTGTTTTTCAGAGTTTCAATAGTTTTTCCTGTTATGGTAAGGGTATATAAACTTTTTTGGTTGAGATAGGGCGTTTGAAATAAAAATGAAAGAAATTTTGTAATAATAGCACAAAAATATAAAATATAAATGCCAATGACGTTTTTTGTTGCCTCGCAAAAGCTGTAGAATCCTCAATAGATATACTCAGCCTGTACTGTACTATTACTTCGCGGAAGATGGTCAGCGATCTAGCTATCTTGGAGTATTTTTGTACATCGCATTTATTCCAGTGTTTCTTCTGATTCTATAAATGCGTTGCAATTCAACAATAATGCTCGTCACCAAAATAGAGAACTGCTGGTAATAACTTGTATCACCATGCTCCATGTTCTGCCATGCAGACATATGTATTTGGGATAAGGAATTTTGTTCACCTTCCTTTTGGTCGACAAATTCCACCGACCCTGTCATGTGGCGATCGATAGAGATCGCTCTTACTTGGGGCGTCGAGCCTGTTTCTATCATCCTCTATTAGGATTACTCACCGAACTGATCACGTAGAGATTGATTGATATCAATTAATGACGGTTAAATGCTTTAAAAAATATTACTGGACGTTGTATGTCATCATACGACTGAATCAGAGAAATATTTTTCCGAGTAGACGACCAGTTATGTTTTCTACTACTTAGTAAAATGCCAGTTGGGATATCTACTCCCTAGGAGCAGTTGCGTTATCTACTACTTACCAAAATATCATTTTGTTTATCTACTCCTTAGTTGACGACCAGCTAGGTTATTCACTGTCTAGTACATAGCCAGTTGGGTGATCTACTCCTTAGTTGACGGCTTATATATTTCTTAGTTGACAACCAGTTGGCTTATCTACTTCTGAGTAGAGAACCAGTTAGGTTATCTACTCCTTAATTGACCACCAGTTGGGGTGTTTACTCCCAAGTAGAGGACCAGATGGTAATCTTAGTAAAATACCAGTTAGTTTGTCTACTTCTTAGTTGACGACCAGGATTTATCTACATACTTCTTAGATGACGTCCGGATGGACTATTTATTGTTTAGGAACCAGATGAGAAAATCGGTACTAGACACGAAATTTCTCAGTATCTTCCACTCATATCCTCTGAAATAAGTTAAGTCTGGCATCCTTCTATGGAGTTCTGTTAGTTGAAAACTAATTGATATTCGTTTTTTATTCCGAACCTTCTGAATGAACTTTAGTATTTATATTGTTACCAACTCCCAGGGTTACCAGAGTCGCAACTATTGCGGTTGGATTTATGTCGTTGAGGCATGTCTGAGAAATCCACCATTGCATATTCCTTAAGGGAGAGAGATCATTTTAAAGCTGACAGGATTATGTAGGGCGATCTCGGTGAATTTTCTATACTCAACAACTTTAATGGATAGCGACCTGTGGTCAATGTTAATCCTATGCTAAGTACGGATTAATCGCTCATAGGTTTTAAGAAGAAAAGAAGGTCTACTGTAAATCCTTTGGTTTTGCATGGGATTGCTTTCCGCTTTGGGAATGAACACAACCTTAGTTTCTTCACATTTCGATAGTTTATAGGCGTTCTTCCTGATAAAACCAGTATAGAGCTCTCTAAACTTGGCAACACGTCTATGCCTGTAGCTCTGCTGGTGACACATTGTGCGGTGCTGGCGACATAAAAGCGGCCAAGGAATTCTTGATTCGGTAACAATATCTCTGGTGACTTCTGATGGCTACATTTCCAAGGAAACTCTAACTGAAGTGTCCAATTACTCTTCAAAGTGGCAGGCGACTCATTGTCTGGTCCGGGCGACTTGAAAGCGAACAGCGATCTCTGGCGACCTATGAAACTCTAACTGAAGTGTTCAATTACTCTTCAGAGTTGCTGGGGGAAATGTGTATGTAAGAGAATTCCCATAGTAATGTTAATGCCACTTATAAAGGTACTGTCCAGTCTAATGCTACAGTATTTAACAGAAATATAAATTATAAAATCACTTTTGACTAAAAACTGCAAAGATTTAGATTTGTATACCCTCCGTTAGCAACACCTTTAAATATTGATCCCAAGTATATTCTTATAAGTATATTCTTAATCGTCGTAAAATGTTAAGATGATTTAGCCACGTCCGTCCGTCCGTCTGTTGTAATCACGCTACAGTCCGTAATAATATAGCTAGGTAAATCAAATTTGGTAGAAATATTTCTTATAGTTGCAGGTTGTTTTGGATTGTAAATGGGCCATATCGGTCAATATTTTAATATAGCTCCCCTATAGAGGTCTCTCCAAAATATGGATTTTGAGCCATAGATACCACATTTGCAGTTTGTATTCTATTTTGACAAGAAATCATCACAGCAAAAATTTTGCAAATCGGTTAAAATTTTGTTATAGTCACCCTATAGAGGTCGCTCCAAAATATACGTATTTAAGCCATAAATACCACATTTTCTAAGCATTTTAACTGAATCTCAGTTTGTCTTTAATTAAGACTAGAATTCATCGCATTACAAAAATTTTAAATCAGTTCATGTTTTGTTTTAGTTCACCTATAGATGTCGCTCCTCAAAAGTCTTATTTATGCCATAAACATCACATTTTCTAAAAAATTTAGCTGAAACTTGGCAAGAATTCATCTCAATAAAATTTGCATTTTTTTTAAATGCTATTTTAAGCCATAACTACCATGTTATTAAGGTGAAGAGTATGGCTAAAGAATGTGCGGCCTAAAATTTGGCTAAAAATTGCAGAGTTCGTTTTTTAGTGTGACGAGGCTATACATATATCATTTGCTACGGACAAAATATGTAACACATCGAAGGAGTGGCCTAAGACCCTAAGTATGTTCGGTGGATATCCGTTTTTGGGTCATTTTAAGTCGAATGAGCAATGTCATGATTTGCTTAATATCACATGCTCTCCATGGTGGAGGGTGAATAAGATTCGGCATGGCCGAACTTAACACTTTTAAGTGCTTAATATAGAAAGAAGAAATAACAAAAGTCTGTTGTCAAAAATATAGCACTGAAATTAATTGTTTTTGAAAACTCTAAAATGAAACAAGTAAAAGCGTTAAGTTCGGCCATGCCGAATCTTATATACCCTCCACCATGGAGACCTCTCAAAATAACTCAAACCTAAAGAAAATAACACCGAAGAACACACAAAAAATATAGGAGATGAGAACAGTAGGAATCACAACAAGTTAGATGTTATATATGGGAGCTATATCTAAATATGGACCGATATCGCCCATTTTCAATCCCAAGTTACCTGCAGCTATAAGAAGTATCTATACTAAATTTCAGCCACCTAGCTCAAGTATTATAGATTGTAGCGTGATTACAACAGACGGGCGGACGGACGGACAGATGGACATGGCTAAATCGTCTTAGAATTTTAAGACGATTAAGAATATATATATTTTATGGGGTCTCAGATCAATATTTAGAGGTGTTACGGAGTTACAAAATGAATATACACCCCATCTTATGGTGGAGGGTATAGTAACACCGAAAAACACACAAAAATATAGTAAATGAGAACAGTATGAACAAGTTAGATGCTATATATGGGAGCTATATCTAAATATGGGCCGATATCGCCCATTTGCAATCCCAAACAACCTGAAACTATAAGAAATATTTATACCAAATTTTATCATCCTAGCTCTATTATTACGGACCGTAGCGTGATTACAACAGACGGACGGACATGGCTAAATCGTCTTAGAATGTTACGACGATTAAGAATACATATATATACTTTATGGGGTCTCAGATAATTTTTAGAGGTGTTACAAACGGAGTGACAAAATGAATAACCCCCCATCCTGTGGGGGGTTATTCATAAAAATAAAATTTCGAATTTTTGTGATTTGAAAGAAAACGAATGTCTTTCATTTTTTTAATCTTTCACGTTACAAGTCGTTAATGTTTGTAATCGCCTCATGCTATTTTGTTACACCCTTTTCAGTTGCTTATATTGTCAACCATATAAATATTGTTTTTTTCCTATACTGTGTACCGCCAAACCCCACACCACTTCATACACGATTGTTTATATGTATGTATATATATTTTTTGCGCTCAGGATTCAGCTTTGCAGGACACATAAACGTAGTACGTTTTTTTCGCATTTGTCTTTTGTGCACGCTTAAATCTATATATATATATGTAGTATCCAGCGATGGTTTGGCTTTGTAAATCACTGGATTTTATTGGATTTACATTGTGTGAATTGTCATACTAATGTACTTCGTCCTCCTGAATCCCATATACACTTATACAGAACACAGACAGACACACGCACACAGGACATATGGTCCATGAACGTGCATATTTGGTCCCAGAGACTTACGGTCGCATGCATTCCGAACATTAGGAAGTACAAATAGGAGCTTTATGCTCGCTCCGCTTTCCCACACTCCCTCCCCCAAAACAATAGAATATAGAGAAACGACATTGGCGACAAAAACGTTAATAAATGGATTTAACGTTTGATCATGATTTATATTAATATCAGCGTTTAATACAACAACAACAGATTGGCAATGTTTTTGGTAAATAAAATGCCAACTAAATAACACTATAGCATTCGCGGTCACAGCGTGTAGTCAAAGCCATCTCTGTAATGGATAAATATGGTCCACCATTAACATACACCATTGGGGGATGACTGGATAGCCATGTGACCATGATAATATGTATTTGTTGGACCTGGCTTACATTCACCATAAAACAATTTGGCTTAGCTGCGGGGGAGTGCTGGGGCAATGGTGGGTTGGCTGGTAGAACAGTCATCTACTGAACTCAAACTCGATTGCCAGATTAATTGATGTTATTTTGGGTGAAACGATAAAACAAATAATACCTGCAGTAGTTGTTGGTGGGTGACCGCTGTAATTTCGAGGTCAAGTGGACACATTGGGGTTTGGTTATTGCAGAGTTTTGGGTTTAAGTCCAGCGACAAATAACAGGGCTGGAGGCGGCGTTCACTTTATTATGTGGTAGTAAGAAAGCTGCAAAAGGGGGATTTTCAATAGACATTGGAGGTTTATTTTCTTCAAACAAGCGAGTCAAAAGATATTAAATTTACCTTCTCCCCTGCTATAAAAATACTCATATGCATTCTAAACCCTCTTCAAAAAGAAGGATCAACGGATGCTGTTCAGTTCTAAACCCTCTTCAAAAAGAAGGATCAACAGATGCAGTTCAGTTTAGGCTAGGGTGTTATACATCCCTTCATTTGTGAACTGTTCGGTAGGCTTACGAGTATATATTATCTACATTGAATGTTGACTGCTTCGTGAAAAATAAGGCTACAAAACATAATTTTGATTCGCTGGTGAAATAAGACTTAATTTTCACATAATTTTTCCCATTTTTGAGCCTTTCTTGAGAGATAGAGCTCTTATAGAAACAAATGGCGGATGGTTAACAGCCAGGAACTGGTGTAGCCTTGTCTAAACTCTAAACGCACAAATGGCCCTGTTGTTAGGGTGTCCAAAACCGTGACCGGTTATCCGGTTAACCGGTTTCGGAACCCAAACCCGTAACCGGTTTCTTAAAAAATGTATTTTTCGGTTAACCGAGAAAGCCGGTTTTTTCATGTCGGTTAACCGGTTTTTTTATTTATTGTTTAAAACAAATAATAAAGTATTGATCTATTTTGTCTACATTTATATAAGATGCAACAAATAACAACGATGAGCTGGATAATTCTGACAGTTGATTGAAAGTGAATATGAAGTTACTGATCTTGAAAATGATTTTGGCTTTATTCCTGATATCCATGATGTAATAAATAAAGTCAAGAAGTACAGCAAAGCATTCAATAAGTTGTACATGAAGCACAGAACACTTCAAGCATACGTTCAAGAACGGAAAGACAAAAGCTTCGACTTTTTTGCGATGTTAAATCCCGGCAGAACAGCCAGATACCTCTGATTCGGTTTGATATATAAGGTGTTATATTGATGAGTCAAATAATTTTATTTTGGATTTATGTCACACACAGAATCGAAAAACGAAAGGCAAGCTACGTTGTATGATTACTTTGCTATTATTGAAAAGTTTAAGAAGAAAACGGAGAAGCTGTGTTACCTCTATATACATATACAATGCTTTAATGACTATCGGACTAATATTGACTACATTAACGTTTATGAACTTTTTCAACGTCAAGTTACATAAAAAATTAAAAGAAAAATCGTTTAAAAATAATAATTTAAATTGTATCCTATTTTTAAGATATTGTTATAAAAAAACATTCTACATGATTTATTATTTTTTTAAGGTAATTTCAGAAATATAATACTTTCTATTTAAAGTAAACCAAAAAATTAAACCTGTAATAAACGAAATAATAATCTATTTTTGTTAACTATTTTTTACTACAAATGATTGTTAGTTGTTTTACAATAAACATTTAATGACTAATCACTTTCGTATATTATTTAAAAACGGGCCTAAAAACCGGTTAACCGGTTTCGACAAAAAATAATAACCGAAAACCGGGTTTTAAAAAAGTAATATTTCGGTTAAACCGGAAACCGCTTTTTCGAAATCACCGGTTTTTTGGACACCCTATCTGTTGTCTTATGGAGACAGGACATCTCACTTATCGTATCTGTCTTATTGGAGACATGCAGATGACTTAAATTCTAGCAGGAGCTTAAATGACATAGAAAACCAGAAAGGAAAGTCTAAAGTCGGGCGGTGCCGACTATATGATACCCTACACCACTCTAGTAAAATTGAATAACAATGAAATATCTAATGTATACTGTGTTACACAATTGACTTTGGTACTTCTCTCCCCCTGTAGCCAAATCAGACGAAACATATATGGGAGCTATAAATAAATCTGAACCGATTTTTTATACCCTACACCACACTGTGGTACAGGGTATTATAACTTTGTGCATTTGTTTGTAACACCCAAAAGAAGAGAAAATAGACCCATCGTTTATTATACCGATCGACTTAGAATCACTTTCTGGGTTGATTTAGCTATGTCCGTCTGTCCGTCTGTCTGTCCGTCTGTGCATGTATTCTTGTAATCAAAGTACAGGTCGCAATTAAGGTCCGATCTCGACGAAACTTTACACATATCATTTGTTTGGCCCAAGGACGATCCCTATTGAATTTGGTTAAAATCGGTTCAGATTTAGATATAGCCCCCATATATATGTAACCCCCGATTTGACATGTAAGCGCTGTAGAAACTGTATTTTATATCCGATCAGTGCGACATTCGGCAGAAAGAGGTCTCTTATTACATGAAGGAATACTGCCAAATTCGGAGAAAATCAGTTCAGATTTAGATATAGCCCCCATATATATGTTAGCCCCGATTTGACATGTAAGCGCTGTAAAAACTTTATTTTATATCCGATTAGTATGAAATTTGGCAGAAGGAGGTTTATTATTACATGAACGAATACTGTTAAATTCGGAGAAAATCGGTTCAGATTTAGATACAGCCCCCATATATGTATATGTAACCCCCGATTTGACATGTAAGCGCTGTAGAAACTGTATTTTATATCCGATCAGTGAGAAATTCGGCAAAAAGAGGTATCTTATTACGTTAAGGAATACTGCCAAATTTGGGAAAAATCAGTTCAGATTTAGATATAGCCCCCATATATAAGTTACCCCGATTTGACATGTAAGCCCTGTAAAAATGTTATTTTATATCCGATCATTGACTGTATTTTATATCCGATCAGAACGAAATTTGACAGAAAGAGGTCTGTTTACATGAATGAGTATTCAGGGAAATCCGTTCAGATTTATATATAACCTCCATATATATGTTCCATATATATTATTCCGTTTTGTATCAAAGCGCTATATAAGTTGTACTTTACTGCAGACCATTTAAATTTTCCAGAAAGATGTTTCTCAATTTAGGAACGAATATTGCTAAATTTAGCGATTATCGGTTTAGAATTAGATAATATGTTCCTTCCCATTTACCAATTATTCCAAAATTTTATCGCAATGATCCTTATCGCATTGTTAGGGAGGTGTAGGGTATTATATAGTCGGCCCCGCCGACTTTCTGCCTTTCCTTACTGGTTTCAAATTCAGCAATGTTGGTCCATGGATCAAGAAACTCTACCATGCTAAATATCAAAATAATTGGATGTAAAATACAGCTTCTATAGGGCTAAAGAGCCAAATCGGACGAAACATATATATGGGGGATATAACTAAATCTGAACTGATTTCATCCAGTTTCAATAGGGTTATTTCCAGTTGCGAAAGACTCCTAACTGCAAAATTTCTCAATGAACAACATAAGAAGGAGAGACGGACGGACGGATAGACATGGTTAAATCAACTCAGCTAGCGATTCAGAGTTGATTGGTGTACTGTACCACAGTGTGGTGTAGGGAGAGGATACCAAATTTAGGCCGATTTAGATTAATTTTGCCCCAAAAAGTACGAAGGCCGTCATTAGGATAGTTGGGAGAGAAAAGCATAATTAAGTACTTTTTAGCAAAAAAAAAAAACGAATTTCGAAAATATACTATAATGCTTTTAGTCCCCCTTTAACCCCCAACAAGTACCCGTAGAAGGGTCACATTCATGCAACTTTTGTATGATCGTTTTCTTTGCTCAGCCTACATCCCCAAAACAACCATCACACCATATTTGGTCCTTTTTAATTCACCTCTGCCCCAAGAAAAACGAAGACCATGATTAGGTTCTCTTTAACACACCCTTCTAGTCCATAACAAGTAAAAGCGTTAAGTTCGGCCATGCCGAATCTTATATACCCTCCACCATGGATTGCATTCAATTTTATTACTGATCTTTGGATATGGAGCAAATCATGTTCTTGATTAAGTGAATCATTAAATAAAGGAACGCAGCAATTTTTAGCCAAATTTTAAGGCGCATTTTTGAGAGCTACATCTACACGGGGACTACAACAAAATAAAGATTGATTTGTATAAATTTTATTGGGATGAACTCTGGCCAACATAGAATACAAACGGCAAAGTTTCAGTTAAATTTCTTAGAAATTGTGGTGTTTAGGGCTTAAATACGTATATTTTGGAGGGACCTCTATAGGCTGACTATAACAAAATATGAACCGATTTGGAAAATTTTTGCTGTGGTGAATTCTTGACAAAATAGAACACAAACTGCAAAGTTTCAGCTAAATTGCTTTAAAAATGTGGTATCTATGGCTCAAAATCTGTATAGGGGAGCTATATCAAAACATAGGGGAGCTATATCAAAACATTGACCGATATGGCCCATTTGCAATCCCAAACAACCTGCAACTATAAGAAATATTTCTACCAAATCTGATCTACCTAGCTCTATTAAATAAAAAGTCTTCTAAATAAAACGTCATTCAAAAGGCCTCTACGACTTCTTCTGCAGGGACGAATTCGATGAACCCAATTTTCGAGCACTTTTTCCACGAAACCAAGTCGTATGTCTTGAATGGCACGTTCAATATTGACTTGTTAAGCCTGAATAGAGTCTGTTTTATTTCGAAAGACCAATCACTTCAAATAACCCCACAAGAAATAGTCTAATGGTCTTAAACCACAACATCTTGGAGGCCATTCAATATTACAATTTCTTTAAATAATCGAATCTCCAATTTTTTTCGCAACAATTCAATTGTTTCATTTGCGGTGTGCACGTAGCCACAATCGGTCAATGGCAAAAAGATAGCTCTTAACGAGAGCTAAAATATTGCTAATGGGTGCCAAGGTCGGAGGACAACTGGAAAGTATTTTTTTTTTGATTTAATAAAAATAGACTTAGAATCATTTTCAAATGTGAACGGAAAATTTATTTTTGCTCTAGCTCCTTAACGGTACGTCGGATCGGAAATTGGTCAATGGCAAAAAGATAGCTCTTAAAGAGAGTAGGTCGACTGGAAAGTGTTTTTTTTTATTTTTAAAAAAATGGACTTAGCGCACGTAAATATGCAATTGGAGAACGATTATTTTGATAATAAAACTGAATAATTTGTAAACGTTGTTCTTGCGTATATCTCTCTATGATGAAATTGTAAATACTACTGAATACAATGAAAAACAAATGACAGATCATGACATATTACAAATGGCCAAAACGTCACTTAAAAATCATATCATCTCTATTGGAAAACCCGTTATGTAATTTATGTCAAATAAATATTTAGAGGTGTTACAAACGGAGTGACAAAATGAATATACCCCCCAGCCTATGGTGGAGGGTATACAAATACTAATCTCGAAAATATACTATTATTCCATCTCTATGAGAGAGTACCAGATTTGGACTTTTGTTTGTCCCCCTTTCACTCCAAAAATTACGAGTTCCCGAAGTAGCTATTATTATATCGTCTCTGGGAAATCGTTTTAAATTTAAGACCTTGTTGTGATCTTTTTTTCACCCTTAATGTACGAATTATGGAAAATAGCAAAAGTGGATGGTACCTTTAGTATTTGGACCCTATTTTTTGAAGTATAAGCTCGATAAAGCCGGGTTACCATTAAAATTAAAGGAAACGACCATTTAAATTAAAGGAAATTATTGGGTCTAGAAATGCTGAAAAATTAATTTACGTAGTAACAGAAGTTTAGCAACACTTATTAAAACAATTTGAAAATATTTTTTTTTAGAATTATCATTTTTGGCTGGCACGAAAAAACTATAAAAATAGAAAAAAATTAGTTTGTTCCAACATTAGTTTGTTCCATTTTTCTAAAGCTAGCATCCTAACGAAGAAAACAATGCCTATTTGAAAAATTCTATGGAGAAATGTAGAAATTATCTCCCTTTTTGGGAGCACTCAGAGAATTTCAACAAAATCATGTTCTTATACTCCCACTATTGTGAACGACGGTATATATCAGTTGCTGCGGGATAAATGTGTAGGAGCGACCTAAGAGACCCCAAGAATATTTAATGGAAATGCATTTTGGTTATTTTAAGTAATTTGAGCAATGTCCATCCGTCCGTCTGTATGGTTTGCGCGCACGATAACTTTCGATTGAAGTAACTGATTGACTTCAAATTTGGTATGCGTCAATACCAAATTTGGTATGTGTCAATACTATACCCCTCTCCAACAAAAGGAGGGGGGTATATTCATTTTGTCACTCCGTTTGTAATACTACTAAATATTGATCTGATACCCCGTAAAGTGTATATATTACACTGTGCAACAGTGAACAACATACACGGACTTAAGAGTATAGGTTCGATTCTACTATCAAAGGGTAGTATAACCCTATACTCGGTTTGGCGAAATTGGTGACCTATGTTTTTTTATGGGCCCCCAAAAATTTCTGAAAATCAGTGGCCCCCTCGAAAAAGGTGTCCTCAGCTTTGGCCAACAACTAATTCAGACTTGGTGATACCGCTTAACTATATTTGGCAATAATGTAGCTAAGAATATGCTGAACAAAGCTTCTTACAATTTTGTTGAGAAAAAAAAAATTTGTCCGTAATTTTTTTTGAAAAAGTAAAGGAAAAAAATTTTTTTTTTCACTTTTTTCACATAACTTCCAGGGACTCGTAATTTTTCAATAACAATGGTTGGAAAAATGGTAGCCATTGTAAATCTGAACAACTTTTGTGAACATATCAATACAATCTGAACGTGTCTAGGCACCCTAAATACCTCAAAAAACCACATTGTACCCCGAAAATGTTAGTATTTCACTATTATGTAACAAAAATATATTTTTTTGGTATAGGGTATGTTCAGCAAATTTATAGAAAATATTAAGGCCAATATTTTTGTGGAACATATTAACCCTGTAGCACCCCCACATAACTGTAATTTTTGGTCCCATTTTAACAAAACGTAAAAAACACCCCTTAAAATGGGGAGGGCAGGGAAGAAAAGTTCTACAAAAATTTTGGCCATAAAATTTTACTACATGTGTCAGAACACACCAAAGCTCAAAACATAACACAAACACCAAAAAAAAGGATTATACTACCCTTTGATAGTAGAATCGAACCTATACAGTCAAGTCCGTGTATTTTTCAAAAAGTGTTCATTTGTTGCATAGTGTTACTGATCAGTGTAAAATTCTAACACGTACATATACTTGAAATTTTGTGGAGTGTAATGCGTTATTTCCACGCCCTTTTTGGTACCTCCTAAACAAAATTGTGAAAATAAAAAATATTTTTTTGAATTTCCCTATTTTGACAATATTGTTCATAATTTATACATTTATCCATAGACTTTTTGCAAAAATGTATTGCTTTCTTCATTAGGATGCTAGCTTTCAAAAACTGGAACAATTTTGCGATTTTTCCCCCATTTGTAATGGTTTTTTCGTGCCAGCCAAAAACGATTTTTTTGAAAAAAAAAGAAATACGATATTTTCTTATTTTTTTTATCGACAGTTACTATACTCGTACATGGGGTAAAACTGCCATTTGTGATAAATTTGAATCGAAATAAAATGTATTTGGAACACAATTTTTTACACATTATATGTTTCTGAGCAAGTACATTTTATTTAAAAATCAATAAAATTTACTGGGAACACATATATAAATATATTACAACAAAGTATATTTGCAAACTAATTTTCTCAAATAAAACCAGTAAGGCAAGGTTAGAGTTGGGCGGGGCCGACTATATAATACTCTACACCACCTCGGCAATGTACATTAAGAATTTCTTTTTGAATAGTTGGAATAATTAGTTTCCTTTCTGTTACGAAAGTACTTAGCTCCCCCGCTACGTCAAGGCTTATTCCAAAGACGAGTTTAATATAATGTGTGGAATTAAAAATTGAACTAATAATAATATTCCACATATTTGCATTTACTGTGGTTATTATTAGCCTTAACACAATAAATAGTCCGATTTTTGGTCGTACACAATATAAGTAATACAGGCAGGGTATGTTAGGTAGGTACTACCTTGGAATAATTGGTTTAAGTAATGTTTTAATTTTCATTTCCGCTGAAGCCTCTCAGGTCTCTAAAATAGCGCTTATATAAAAAAATTAGGAACATCTTTCTGGAAAATTTTGATCGGAAGTAAAGTACAACTTATATAGCGCTTTGGTACCAAATCAGGAGGAACATATATATGGAGGTTATATATAAATCTGAACGGATTTTCCTTGAATACTCATTCATTGAAAAAGAAACTTCTTTCTGTCAAATTTCGTACTGACCGGATATAAAATACAGTCTCTACAGCACCTACATGTCAAATCGGGGGTAACATATATATGGGGCCTATATCTAAATCTGAACCGATTTACTCTGAATTTGAAGGTATCCTTTCATATAATAAGAAACCTCTTTGTGTAGATTTTTTTACTGATCGGATATAAAATACAGATTGTACAGCGCTTACATGTTAAATCGTGGGTAACGTATATATGTGGGCTATATCTAAATCTGAACCGATTTCCCTCAAATTTGGCAGTGTTAATTCATTCAATGAGAAACCTCTTCTGACAATTTTTTTTACTGATCGGATTTAAAATACAGTTCTACAGCGCTTACATGTCAAATCGGGGTAACATATACATATATGGGGGCTATATCTAAATCTCAACCGATTTCCCTCAAATTTGCCAGTGTTAATTCACGTAATGAGAAACCTCTTTCTGCCAATTTTTTTACTGATCGGATATAAAATACAGTTTCTACAGCGCTTACATGTCAAATCGGGGTAACATATATATGTGGGCTATATCTAAATCTCAACCGATTTCCCTCAAATTTAGCAGTATTAATTCATGTAATAAGAAACCTCTTTCTGCCGAATTTCGTACTGATCGGATTAAAAATACACTTTTTACAGCGCTTACATTTAAAATCGGGGGTAACATATATATGGGGGCTATATCTATATCTGAACCGATTTTCTCCGAATTTGGCAGTATTCCTTCATGTAATAAGAAACCTCTTTCTGCCGAATTTCACACTGATCGGTTATAAAATAAATTTTTTATGGCGCTTACATGGGAAATCGGGCGTAACGTATATATGGGGGCTATATCTAAATCTGAATCGATTTCTTCCAAATTTAAGAGTGTTCATTCATATAATAAGAGACCTCTTTCTGCTGAATTTCATACTGATCGGATATAAAATAAAGTTTTTACAGCGCCCGATTTTACATGTCAAATCGGGGCTAACATATATATGGGGGCAGTATCCAAATCTGAACCGATTTTAACCAAATTAAATAGGGCTCGTCCTTGGGCCAAAAAAAAGATATGTGTAAAGTTTCGTCAAGATCGGGCCATATTTGCGATCTGTACTTTGATTACAAGAATACATCTACAGACAGACGGACAGACGGACATAGCTAAATAGACTCAGAAAGTGGTTACAAGTCGATCGGTATAATAAACAATTGATCTATCTCTTCTCCTTTTGTGTGTTGCAAACAAATGCACAAAGTCATAATACCCTGTACCACAGTGTGGTGTAGGGTATAATAAGTGTTTATATACAAATAAAATTATATTTTAGGAATTTTTTCAAATAAAATTTGTTAAAAAATTTTAGATTTTTCGATTTTCATTGATATCGAGTTAAACCTTACAATTCAAAATTACATACATACGTAGTAATAAATTTTGTATTAGCGTGATTACAAAGACGGACGGACGGACAGACGGACAAGGCTAAATGGTCTTAGAATTTTACGACGATTAATAATATATATTCTTTATGGGGTCTCAGATCAATATTTAGTAGTGTTACAAACGGAGTGCCAAAAACCCCCCAAACTATGGTGGATTGTATAAAAAAAAAAATATTGTCTTAATTTCTCTTAGTTAGTTTGTTAACGTAATATGAGTACTAATTTGACCATTACTAAAACCATAACATTATTATCGGTTTTTGTCAATGGGACAGATCACTGTGGGCGTAATGTTTTCGACGCCTTTCTGACCAAATTTTACCGGAGTTGATAGAAATGACAATTTATCATAATTTTAATTAATTTTTTATGACCTTTATGTTATGAAACAAAAGCCTTCCTAATGCAAAAACCAAAACAGGCTCAATTGACTTTAGTGATGTACCATCCTTTAACATCATAACTCTCTACATCAGATGGCTCAATTCATCACTAAAAGACCAACTGAATTCGAACCGCCACAGTTCAGACACTTTATCACATACAACATCAATGTCACTTAGTTGTATCTCTTAGTATGAGCAGGCGTGTCTATAGATAAACTAAAACCTTAACCAGATAGCAATCATATAAAATTTCCCAAAACTCTTTTTAGAGTTGTTTTTAGCGTTCATAGAATTCTGAATATTAAACAAAGATAACATTTAAAAATTTTTGATATTAAGAAAATCTACAATCGAACAGTTTACACATCACAACCATTACTTCTTTTCACTCATTGTAATTTAAAGTACGCTACGCTGACCCTTTTATTCCAGAAAATGTAACAAAGTACCATTAGCAATAATTCATGCCTTAAATAAAACCTGCAGGTTTTGAAGTCATTATTTTACGGCAATATTCCTGTCAAAATCACTAACAATTCTGGCAATTTTTTCTGGCCACGGCTTTTCTGGTTCGGTTTTTCTTTGCAGCCGCCATCATTGAGAGCTGTTGTTTCAATTAAATTCTGTTCGTTTCAATTTCACTCACAAAATGTTAAACGCACGAAATGCTTAAGTAGGACACTTTTTGTTCGTACGTACTTGTATTTATGTAGCTGATTATTGTTGTTGACACATGTGCGAGAGGATGTGTGTGAGTGAGTGCATGTGTGTTGCACAAAATTGCAGTTCCCAAATAGTTTAACAATAATAGTACCCATTGGTGTCATACACAGATGACGTTTAATATATATATATATTTATGTGTGTGTGTGTGTGACTGCATGTCCTTCCCCTTCTTCTCGCTGGCAGAGTGTTGCAATGCTTTGCTCCCGTTGCGAATATTGTACGCGTATGAGATTTATTTTACAGTGTGTTTGCGTGTATGTAAGGGGTAAGAGTGGCATGTACGCGTACACTTGTCCACATTTAACATTTATTATAGTCACATCCATAGAAAATGCAGCAATTGCAGTATTCACACTCATACATATGCACCTACTCACACAATCGTCATTCAAATAGTACAGTAATGTACATATGTATTCAGCCTTTTGCTATACAGCAACACACAGGCATGTCTGTCATTCATACACATATACATTTGAATTCACAGGGACAATAGGATAGTATTGTATACATTAGGTCAAATAGCATGGAGTGTAATAAATCCGGTAATATGTCAACGAAATTGTATACTGAATGGCTACAAAACGCGTCAAAGTAGGAGGATGAGCAAAAACTGCCTCTCTGAAGGGCCAGTCAAGCAAATGAGCGACTTGTTGTCCCGATTTATTTAAATTGTGGAAAGGACCCTGAGATGGAGCCACGAACCAACTCTCATTATCTGAATTCCAACATCAACCTACTTTATTACAAGTAACAGGTAAGAGTACTGTTATACCGAACTAACAGGGACTAAGCATTCACTTAAATATACAGCCAAATAAAGGGTGTACTTCAGTGACAAATATAATTAAATATACAGCCAAATAAAGGGTTTACTTCAGTGACAAATATAATATAAAACAGTAATTTTTTTTACAATTTCTTTGTATCAGAAAATTTCAAAGAAAAATTCAATCTGTATAAAAAAAAGTTTTTCAATAACGAAATAATTACTTCTGCTCTCTTGAACATATTTCTAAGTTCTATAAATGTATCGCATAATCCTACCAATAAGGTTGTTTACACCTCATCGGGGTTTGCTTACAACCAATTAGTACAGTGTTCGTTATGTCCGTAGAAAATTAAACAAAAATTTGAAAATGAACAAAAGAGAGATATCGTCGGTGCGCCGACGAAAACTCCTATGTGTAATTTTCCGATTGTTATACCCTCCACCATAGGATGGGGCGTATATTCATTTTGTCACTCCGTTTGTAACACCATTAAATATTGATCTGAGACCCCATAAATATATATATTTTTAATCGTCGTAAAATTCTAAGAAGATTCAGCCATGTCCGTCTGTCCGTCCGTCCGTCTGTTGTAATCACGCTACAGTCCGTAATAATAGCGATAGGTTGATCAAATTTGGTAGAAATATTTCTTATAGTTGCAGGATGTGTGGGCTTGCAAATGGGCAATATCGGTCAAAGAGGTCGCTCCAAAATACTGTTTTTTAGCCATAAATACCACATTTTTAAAGCAATTTAGCAGAAACATTGCAGTTTGTATTTTATTTTGAGAAGAATTCATCACAGCAAAAATTTTACAAATCGGTTCATATTTTGTTATAGTCACCTATAGAGGTCGCTCCAAAATATACGTAGTTAAGCCATAAATACCACATTTTCTAAGCATTTAACTGAATCTTTGCTAAATCACTTTTTTAAACCATAAAGTCCACATTTTTCAGGTGAAGAGTTTGGCTAAAGAATTTGCGGCCTAAAAATTGCAGCGTTCGTTTTATTAATAATTTAGGTAAACAAAAAGGATCGTTTCATGATTTGCTCCATATCCAAAGATTTTTCCAGTAATAAAAATTTAATGCAATCCATGGTGGAGGGTACATAAGATTAGACATGGCCGAACTTAATGCTTTTACTTGTTTTATTGTCGAATTAGAATGTCCTAGTGGTCGTACGACTAGTCACCAAAGCGTATTCCGCTATCTTCAGCGGTTCCGAAGTTACCTAAAACTCCCTCTATAGAAATGCTCTGATAAAAACTCGTATGCGTTGCAGGCACAAGGTGCCCCAAGGGATAGAGGGTTTGCTTAGATTTACGCCAAAAAAACGGCTAATGAGGTTTTGTTCAGAATCATCCTCACTGTGGATAGATCAAAATCGGGTCTGCTGCTTTTGGCGAGTTATCGCGAAAACAGTACTTTTACTCAAAACAAACATAATAGCTTTGATTTGTCAAGAAAAACGCTAAACGCTATTTAGAACTATAACACAATTTCCTTTAAATATGATAATTTGTGATATGATAATTTATGCAATGTTTTTATATTACGAATTTTGTGTAATCCATAAAATCGACTTACACCGCCAAATTTCCAAAACTATTATACCGAATTTAATGAGATTAATATATTTGCATTCTATGATATCTGAGGAACAGATTGATATTAGCATTTCCGCGATAAATATTCCTCGACACTTTTTTTTTATAGTTTTGTCAATATGGTGTTGAGCTGAAGAAAGGTATTTTGAATAGTCAAGAGAAAAGAAAACGACCTTAAAATCCAACATCCACTAATGCATGACGCGTTTCGTTGGGGGTTAGTCAACTCTTCGGATGCAGCAATGTTGTTTTTGGCCTGCGGTCTACTTGTCATTACTTCTACTTATACGAAAGTTATTCCAAATTTACACATAGGAATTACTTTCAAGTAAGAGCAATCTCAATTTAATCGCCTGCTGCCGTAGTTCTTTTTCCCTCGACGATTCAAAGTTGTATTTGTTGTTGGTATGTAAATTATTATACTATATAATGCTATTATCTCGCCTACGGTTAGTTCTAGGAAAAAGCGAAGTTTGGGAGATAAGCGAAAGGCCCTACAACTCTTTCTGTAACAAAAAAAAAATTGATAGTCATTTGATACATATATAATTATTTTACCGTGAGCTAGTATAGTTATACTGATTGTACTAAATGTATCCGGTACTATATTTATCCCTTTTTTGTCACTGTAGTACAATCCCTTTCTGCTACGATAGTACTGTATGTGTGCCTTTAGGTCACAGTGGCACTTAATTTATCCCATTTTGCAGCGGCGGTACTATATTTATATGTATCCATTTTTATACCCTACACCACACTGTGGTACAGGGTATTATAACTTTGTGCATTTGTTTGTAACACCCAAAAGGAGAAGAAATAGACCCATCGTTTATTATACCGATCGACTTAGAATCACTTTTTGAGTTGATTTAGCTATGTTCGTCTGTCTGTCTGTCTGTCCGTCTGTGCATGTATTCTTGTAATCAAAGTACAGGTCGCAATTATGGTCCGATCTCGACGAAACTTTACACACATCTTTTTTTTGGCCCAAGGCCGATCCCTATTGAATTTGGTTAAAATCGGTTCAGATTTAGATATAGCCCCCATATATATTTTAGTCCCGATTTGACATGTAAGCGCTGTAAAAACTTTATTTTATATCCGATCAGTATGAAATTCGGCAGAAAGAGGTTTCTTATTATATGGATGAACACTGTTAAATTTGGAGAAAATCGGTTCAGATTTAGATATAGCTCCCATATATATGTTACCCCCGATTTGACATGTAAGCGCTGTAGAGACTGTATTTTATATCCGATCAGTACGAAATTCGACAGAAGGAGGTCTTTTTACATGAATAAGTATTCAGGGAAGATCGATTCAGATTTACATTAAAGCTCCATATATATGTTCCTCCTGATTTGGTATCAAACCGCTATAGAAGTTGTATTTTACTTCCGATCATTAAAATTTTCTAGAAAGATGTTTCTCACTTTAGGAACGAATATTGCTTAATTTGGCGATTATCGTTTCAGAATTAGAATACGTTTCTACCCATTTACCAATTATTCCAAATTATTATGGCAATGACCCATATCGCATTGTTAGGGAGGTGTAGGGTATTATATAGTCGGCCCCGCCCGACTTTCTGCCTTTCCTTACTGGTTTGTACTGCGGTACTATATTTATCTTAATTTGCCAAGGTGGTAATATATCTATCTCTTTTTGCCACGGTGGTCCTATATTTATCTCTTTGTATCCCAGTGGTACTGTATTTGTTCCTTTTTGTCCCGGTGATACTATATTTAGCGCTTCCTGTCACGGTAGTACTACATTTAACCCATTTTGCCACGGTGGTAGTATTTATCCATTTTGCCACAGTGCTACCATATTAATCTCTATCCCGCTGGTGCTATATTAATTGATTTTTTTTCCCGAATGTACTATATTAATTACTTTTATCCAGATGGTGCTAATTTCTCCCTTTTTGCCAGGGAGGGACTATATATATCCCTTTTGGCCACGGTGGTAATATATTTATCCATTTTTGCCATGGCGGTACTATATTAAAACCGTTTTTTCCCGTCGGTACTATATTATAGTTTTTTTTTTGGAACGGCACTACCATAGCTATCCTTTTTTGACAAGGTAGTACCACATTTATAAAGTTTTGCCACGATGTTAACATATTTATCTCATTTTGCCACGGTGGTAATACATTTACCACTTTTTGCCACGGTGCTACTAAAGGATGGTCCAACCACAATGCACGATGTTCATTGTGAGTCACACGTGGCGAACTTTGGAGAGTATTTGGGCGATATTTTATTTTACAGATAATTGTCATAGATCATTCTATCATAATAAAAAATATTACGGTAATTCTTTGAAAACCTTTTGTTTTATTTACAATTAGCATCGTGCATTTAATATGAACCCCCACCCCCTATATAAAAATCTATCTTTCCCGGTGGTACTCTATATTTATGCTTATGGTATTATATTTATCCCTTTTATGTACTTTGGTACTATATTTAACCCATTTTGCCAAGGTGGTAATTTATTTATCTTTTTTTGCCACGGTAGTAATCAGGGCTGTGGAGTCGGAGTCGGGGATATTTGCCCGGAGTCGGAGTCGAAAAATTATGGTCGACTCCGACTCCGAGGTCGATTGTGCAAATGTACCATTTATGCGATAGAATTTTTGTACTCAACCATTTTTGGGAATCAGTTCTGGTACAAAAGAAGGATAAAACATTTGAAGCTTTTAACCAAATATTTTTGTATGTCCAAAATATCTATAAAGTCAACTAAATTATCGACTTTTATGTAAAGACAGTTTTAGGAAAGTTCTCTTTATATACAGGGTTGCCCATATTCGACGGACCCATCTGGCAACGCCATAACTTTTGACAGAGATGTCAGATCGCTTAATGACATACCGCGTTTGAAGCGTCAGTCCAAGCAGATTTTTACCATGGAACAATACACGCCACGCGAGCGCTCTGAAATAGTTGAAATTTACATTCAACAGAAGAAGTCAATTGTGAAAACTCAAAAAACAAAATTATCATGTCCGATGAAGCCCATTTCACATTGAATGGGACCGTAAATAAGCAAAATTGCCGTATTTACGCCACTGAAAATCCTCAGGAGATTCAAGAATTGCCTCTTCATGACGAAAAAGTCACAGTTTGGTGCGGCGTTAGTGCGAAAACGGTCATTGGGCCGTTTTTCTTCCAAAACGAAAATGGCCATGCTGTTACCATCAACCAGGAGCGTTATCGCGACATGATGACCAATTTTGTGATGCCAATTATTCGTCGAAAGCGTATGAGGCAGTTCTGGTTTCAACAAGACGGCGCTCCACCGCACACAAGTCGCATAACAATCGATTTTCTGAAGAATTTGTTTCCGGGCCGTTTGATGTCGAAAAGTGGTGATTTGGACTGGCCACCGCGTTCGCCCGATTTGACGCCGCCTGACTTCTTCTTGTGGGGATATTTGAAGTCAAAGGTTTACGTTAACAAGCCAAGGACCGTAGAAGAGCTCAAGGACAACATTCGTGAAGAAATAGCCGCTATTCCGGCCGAAATGTTGGCGAAAACGATGGAAAATGCTGCAAAAAGGGCACAATACGCCATCAACGCCAGAGGCGGCCATTTGAGAGATATCATATTCAAAAATTGATGTAAACAAATCTACTTGGAACAAATTAAATGATTAAGATTGCCAACCGCCAAATTTTTATTTTTTTCTTTGATTTTTTTTAAAAAAACATGGGTCCGTCGAATATGGGCAACCCTGTATGTGATCAATTTAGCAAGATGAATATGCTGCTAACAAATTAAGAATTTTGCAAGACTACGCTATTCCTAAGCGAGGAAAGGCCATTGGCTAGCGAAGCCAACTATATGATATCGTACACCATCTTGATAGAGCAGAATAAGCTCAGATATAGTAAATATAAATATGAAATATAAATAATAATTATTAAACTAATGTTGCTATTCTAGAATTCATAATAATAAACATCCATGAGTTTTTATTATCACATTTCTTCTCATTGAAATTTGAAATACCTATTCTCGAATTCCTGTGACAAGATAAAAGCTTTTTAATTTTACAATTGTTGACATTGTTGACAAACGAATAAAATATATTAAAAAAAAGCTTTTTTGTATGAAGAAAACTTTTGAAATTCATAATTTTTCAATATGGCATATCATTTTTATATGTATGTATACGAAAATTGGAAAGAATAATTTGAATATGAAAAAATGGAAAAACAATTTTCAAATGTTTCAGACAAGAATTATCCAATGATATGGAACACGTTGGAAGATTCGTGCTCTTGTTTCCTACGTATCATTTATCTCCATATTGATTAGAAGCTAAGGTCACGCTTCTTTAAGGGAAGAAAATCGTGCAAGACCAAAAGGATTTTTTGCAGGCAAATTGTCCTAAATGCAAATTTCAATCTTTCAGACGTAATCTTCCCTTTCTTTTATCAACAATGGTAATAAAAATATTTCACTTAAAATAGATTTCGCCATAAGAAAAGGAGTTTTTGTAGAGAAATATTGATTATCATGTGCTATTGGTGTTGTGACAACTATCATTGGAAATTTTAACAAAACTGTTTTTATTTGAATCCTAGAATAGCAAATAGTGTTTATTGTCACAAAAGTAGTTACTATCACAAAAATTTGCTTATCACTCGGTCGAGAATAGGGCTGTAAATCTAAACTGAATTTGTTCAAATTCGACAATATGCGTTCTTGCATAATAAAATGATTGAATGCGGAATACAGCTCCCATAGCGCTACAAGGCCAAATCTAAAGAAACATTTATATCTGGAGGCAATATCGATCTGAACCGATTTTGACCAATTTTAATAGGTTTCCTCCCTGTTGTGAAAGAATTTTATTGCCAAATTTCAGCAGGATCGGAGTGAAATTTTGACCTATACTCAACGAACAACTTAAGATGGACAGACAGACAGCAAGTGATTCTGAGTCGAACAGTATATTTTAAGGTGTGTCTATCTGTAGCATTTTTTACAAATCTGCCAAAAAAAACAAACTTATTACCCCCTGTACCATAGTGTGGTGTAGAGTACAATAACTAACGAACAAACTGGATGCCTCAATCGAACATAATTTCTAAAAATTGCGGTATACGGGTATTAAAACAGAGACAGTGATTGTAGAAAATTCTATCATGATTTCATTTTGAAAGAATTGTCATAATATTAGTTGCAAGTCAAGCGTCGATAAATAAATAATAAAATTTTATTTAAAATTTATTACTGGTATTTAATACCTACTGTTTTTTAACAAAGCTATATCTTATAAATATAATCTCAGAAATTTTTGTTATTTAACTGCCGGAGTCGGAGTCGAACCATTTTAAAATCCGACTCCGGGAGTCGGAGACGAGTAGTTTTGCCTCGACTCCGCAGCCCTGGTAGTAATACTTATATATTAATCTCTTTTTATCCCAGTTGTACTATAATAATCTATTGTTATGCCGATGGTACTATATTTATCCCTTTTTGGCACGGTGTACTATATTTATCTCTTTTTGTCACGGTGGGACTATATACTTAGTAGGGACATAAATACAGTTACACACTTTTTATGCTATAACATTAAAAGTAATGAGTCCTTTTGGACCAAATTTATTATATATACTCTCATTCGAAATGTCCGCCTTCGGCCTTCACACATGCCTTAAGTCGCACTGGCCAATCATCAATAGTCGCACGCACCAAGTCAGTGATCCCATCGTAAAAGACACCCCATCAAACCATGATTGAAGCTGTACATATGATGGACATTTTCGACCCGTGGAATCACTTGAGATGCATCCTTAGACGACCGTGCATACACCATATCATTTCGTTTGTTAAATTTTTCTTGCACGGTCAATTTTGTTTCATCTGTGAAACAAGATTTTTTTGTGCAAGTTATCAGCGATAATTCGACTCATAAACTAATGCGTAATATTCATCTCACGGCCACGATTATTTGTTTTCGGAGCGGAATTCGCAGAATTCTTATTTTGATGACCTGCGGCGTTCGAATAGTATGAAGGCGTCCCGACCGGTGGCGGTCTTTGGCATCTCCAGTCTCCTCAAACAGTTTTATGTACCGGTAGATGAAAAAGTTCAATTCCACTATTTTAATGGGTGTTTTAATTTTGTAACAGTATTTTTGTTCCTACTAAGTACGAACGATTATTTTCATAATTAAACAGAATAATTTGTAAACGTTGTTCTTGCTTATATCTCCAAATTGTAAACACTACTGAATACAATGAAAAGCGAATGACAGATCATGACATATTACAAATGGCCGAAACGTCACTTCAAAATCATATTATCCCTATTGGAAAAACCGTTACATACATACATATTTTTACCCTTAAATTTACTAACTCCGCAGCGCTACCTTCACCAAAATTCTGAATCTAAGAATTTTTATTTGGCGAATGTAAATTATTCGTCTCTTTTTGCCCAATTTAACCCTCAAAAGTAATAATTTGGCAAATTCTTAATGCTAGCTCCAGCCTTAAGGATTTGCTGGTGGTAACATATTTACCTATTTGTGCCTCTATAAAAGTACGAATTTTTTGATGCTGCATATTTTGGGCTTCGACCTAATGTCCAAAATAAGCACAGATTGAAATGGCGGTTTCATGGTCTCATAATACCAGCGATGAACACTGGAGAGATGGCCAAATAACAAAACAGAAAAAATGAAAACACAACCAAATCGTATTGTATGTACGTACATTCATATGTGTTTGTGATAAATGTGAGAGTGTGTGTGCGTGCCTAGAGAGAGAGCGTGCAAGCGAGTGCAATATGACGACAACGTCGACATCACGGAATGGGTTTAAATTCACTTGACATGTCGCATGTGTACGTGCGGCAGAAGTTGATTGCAATTGTCATGTATACTCGTCGTACGTCGTACAATACACGCCATACGTTGTACTCCCGAAAATTCTCTTTTTTTTGTGTCGTCATGTTGGTCTCCCCTCTTTTTTTGAGGATTTTATTTTCGGGACGAATGCCTTACCCAATGCTCGAGGATTAGTTGGAATTATCGGTTCGGTTTGACGCACAATTGTTCGGTATTTTTCGGGGGAAATTTTTCAAAGGATTCACATGAAATTTCGGAAGCCCGCAGTAATTAGAACTAAATAGAGCAATATTAAACGATTGAAAAATTTCAGTTTCAGTTTAATATAGATACAATTATATGGAACGGATGGTATTTCAATTGAGCAATTACCAAGTCTATATAGGAGAAAACGTTTCAATTAAACTATGCAACAAAATGTTGGTCGAAGGGCTGCGAAAACCATTTTGTGGTGTAATATGGAGTCCTAAACACAAAAAAAAAAATATTTTAAAAAAATTACCATAAATTTGTTTTAATTCCAATTATCTTGGAAGTTGCCTTTAATATTTTGACCATATTTTTTGAAGTATATGCTCGATAATGCCGGAATAAATGTCAAATTAAAGGAAACTACGAGGACTACAAATGTAGTGATACTTACATGTGTAAACAGAAGCTAATTCGGTAAAACAATAAGAAAAAAATTGATTTAAAAAAAATCGTTTTTTGCCGGCCCGAAAAAAATCATAATAAATACAAATAAAAATTGTTCCATATTTTGAAAGCTAGCATCCTAGGGAAGAAAACAATGCCTATTTGAAGAAAATCTATGGATAAATGTAGATATTATAGTACTTTAAGTACCAAAAAGAGAATTTCAACAAAATTCGGTTTCTATACTCCCAAGGGTATATATCAGATGCCTATGATAAGATAAAATACCTAAGAGACCCAAGAATATTTGGCGGAATTCCTTTTTTGACCATTTTAAGTCATTTTAACAATGTCCGTCAGCCTGTCTGTCTGTCTGGTTGGTGAGCACGATAACTCGACACGATTAACCGATTGCCTTAAAATTTGGTATGTGTCAATATCTATTTCCATCTCGGTCTAAGGTCAAAGATGGACTATGTTAGTTTACTCCTTCGAGTACCTCAACCACGGGTCAACATTTAGTGAAATATTGATTATCCCATAACTAATATACAGGGTTTTCCAACAAGAGATGTTATTTTGAATCACCCGGTATTTCGGTAGCTGTCACTTTTAAAGCTTTTATTCTTTGACATTTGATAAGTAGAAACTACGCCATTACTAAAAATGGAACGATACACGATTCAACAACGCATTGAAATTATTAAAATTCACCACAGAAATGGTGAAAATCTTGCTGTCACAGTTTGCAAAACTAAAGCATTTTTGGGTCGTCGTGAAGCACCTTGTCGGACAGCAATACAGAAATTGGTGGAAAAAATCGAGCTGTTGGGACAAGTTAGTTATGTGAAGAATAAAACCCGTACACGTGTCCCAAGAACAAATGAGAATATTGCTGCTGTAGCCCAAAGTGTTGAAGAAACCCCAGGTTTGTCCATTCCTCGTCGTTCTTTGAAATTGGGCATTCCACAAACGTCATCACACCGTATCTTGCATAAAGACTTGGGTATTAAGGCTAATAAAGTTCAGTTAACAGAAGAACTCAAGCCGGCCGATCATCAACAATGTCGTGTCTTTGCTGATTGGGTCCTTGAAATGCATGAAAATGATTCGGAATTCCATCGAAAAATCATCTGGACTGATGAGGCCCATTTCCACCTCGGTGGCTACGTCAACAAGCAAAATTGTCGAATCCGGGGCACGGAAAACCCAAGAGTTATTGTTGAGAAGCCTCTCCATCCTTAACGTGTGACTGTTTGGGGCGGTTTATGGTCCGGCTGGGTCATTGGATCTTACTTTTTCGAAAATGAGGTTGGATCAACAGTTACGGTGAACGGATTGCGCTATCGAGCGATGATGATTAATGATTTTTTATGGTCGGAGTTGGACGGTATTGATCTGGACAACGTTTACTTTCAACAAGACCGCGCTACGTGCCACACAAGCAACGAAACCATTGCTCTGTTACGGGAACCGTGTTATCTCTCGAAGAGGTGATCACAACTGGCCACCGAGATCTTGTGATTTAACACCTTGCGATTTCTTCCTTTGGGGCCAAGTGAAAGATACGGTCTACGCCAACAGCCCAGCGTCGATTCAAGATCTTAAAGATAAAATTCGTCAGGCTATCGAGGACATAGTGTAGCCACTTTGCGATTTGATTATGGAAAATTTCATGAAAAGGATATGGTCCTGTAAGCGTAGTCGTGGTGGCCATTTGGCTGATGTTGTTTTTCATTATTAACGGCATACCTTTCTCTTTATTATAAAATAAACATCCGATCATTTATCCCAAAATTTACATTTTTCTTTGAATACCAAAATAACACCTCTTGTTGGAAAACCCTTTACTACTACCCACAATCTTTCACAATTTCCACACATTATTAGTTTATTAATCGCCAGCCAGCAGACAGACAGACGGACAGACATTGCTCATTCGACTTAAAATTACCCAAAACGGATTTCCGCCGAACATACCTGGGGTCTTAGGTCACTCCTTCGATGTGTTACACTTTTCTCCGTAGCAAATGATATATACCCTCGTCACACTACACTGATAGAAAAACCGTTCGTCACGTTGACGAAACAATTTCGTCAATATAACTTCGTACTGGTGACGAAAAGTTTCGTACATGCGATGTTTTTGTACGTCAATGGAACGAACACGATCATAAACCCATGTTTTTGGTGATTTCGAAATTCGTCTAGGGAACGAGAAGGTTTCATTCCCACGACGAAATGATTTATTTGACAATTTTGCTGAAAATTTGATAAAACGAAACAATCAATTTATAGTTTCTGCCTTATTGTACTGTTTTATATGCGTTCTGATCACTTTAGTAAAATAATTTGTAGTAAAAGTTTAATTTAAAAAATCTTATAATAGTGATGAATGGAGTTCGTCGTGGTGATGAATGGAATTCGTCGTGGTGATGAATGATAATCGTCGTGGTGATGAAAGATATTCGTCGTGGTTATGAATGGGATTCGTCTGGTGGAAAATACATTACTTGATGAGATTATTTTTAATTTAAAATATCAGAAGTAATGAATACTTCTCGTTCGTTTTCTTTCAGCCTTTCCTGATAAGAACTGTTTTTCGAACCGAATAATCACAACTGAACCTGGCAAAGCAGTGAAGTAATTTTATTTTCCATACTATTTTTATTGGTCTAAAGCCAGAAGAATATTTATTGAAGTTTTTAAAATTTAAATAGTCGGGGGCATGAATTCGTCGTGGTGATGAATGGAGTTTGTCGTGGTGATGAATGGGATTCGTCGTGGTGATGAATGTGATTCTTCGTGGTGATGAATGGGATTTGTCATGGTGATGAACTCGATTCATCGTGGTGATGAATGGGATTCGTCGTGGTAATGAATTCGATTCATCGTAGGGATGAAATGTGATCATCCTGAGGACGACATTTTTGAAACAGAGATTCATCATGGTGACGAACAAATGCATCAAGAGGATTATTCCTTACGTTAGCTGATTTTTGAAGAAAAAATAATAGTGATGATGTACAAATTCATCGTCATAACGAAGCTTTTTTTTCAGTGTAAAGTGAGGGTTTAAAAATGGTCGAAGTTATCGCATTATCACTTTGTTTCCAGTCCCTATAAATACTTAAATTGTGTGCAGTGCAATGTTCTTATATGTGAATGGGCGTTATGCCACACCCCTTTTGGTACCTCCCAAACAAAATTGCTACAATAAGAAATATGAAAAAATATTTTTTTGAATTTCGCTATTGTTACAATATGGCTCTTAATTTATACAAGGTGGAGCGCGGTATTTTGCTTATTTGGGAATGAAATAAAAAAGTTATGAACTTTAGAAAGATTTATTTTATATTTTAATTATATTGATCAGTAAGGGAATTTTTAAATTACATGGTCTTAAATAGTGTATCTGGCAAATGCCGACCTTTGCTATCCCCACACTGCTGCATATGTTTTCTGAAGTTTTCATGAATTCTAACAAGCATGTCGACTGGTATTCTGCCAATTTCAGCCTCAAAATTGTTAATTAGGTCTTCCAAGGTGTTGGGACGGTTGGTACACATGACACATTCCCTGCTGTTTTCAATGAAGTTACCCAGTTTACAATTGATTGCCGTCCAGGAACACGTCCGAGTGGGAGAACAGCAAATCGTAAACGAAAAGCACGCTGCACTGCAATGATCGAGTGCGCATGTGAAAAATACGCTTCAACACAAAATGACCTCTCCTCACGTGTCCAATGCATGATGGCAACTGAAAGGCAGACGAGTACAAATCTCCCCACGCATACTCTCCACTCTCTTCAACTAACAGTGCCGCCACAGCCTGCCGTGCAAAAAAGAAAATTCCTGCGCTCCACGCTGTACATTTATCCATAGATTTTTTTTTCAAATATACACTGTTTTCTTCGTTAGGTTGCTAGCTTTAAAAAAATGGCATCTACAAACATGTCAAGTTTTGTCGCAATCGGTTGTCTGGTTAAAAAACGGCCGAACTATTCCCCTTTTTTTAATTCCTCCCACTGTGCTTTGGTGGTCTTAAGAAGACATTGTTCATAGGGCGACATTTCGGCAGGTCTGCATATTACTTGACTGCATTTCGCTTACAGACCGGTATACTGGTCAATCGCTTTATAAGAAGACAACAAAGTCTCGTTATACGATCATTCAGTGCTGCCGGTGAGCTAAGCCGAACTGAAAAATTCGGCTTAGCTAGGCAGTTGAACAGTTATTGCGTGACCTATGGTCCTTGATTACAAGCAGTTGTTCTACATGTCGCGCCTAGGTGTCTACACTAGTCTGATATCAGTTGGGCAAAGAATGCCATAAATTGTCTTTGCTAACCACAAATCCATATTGCGGTAGACAGAAGGAGTAAGAGAAAGATTTTGAAGCTTCTCTCTAAACGCAATTTGAACATACTAACCTTAACACTCATCTTCTTTAGAGAAAGTACAATAGTCTTTATGGGGATATTCCATGGCATAGGCGACAGAACTCCCCTTGTCACGTTCTTCTACTGATGCATCTATGAAGGTCATCCTAAGCTAGGTAGCATACGTCAGAAGGCTGTGAATGAACCTTCGTACACGACAATCAACCACAGAGTTCTTGTCATCTGCAAAGGGAAGAACCTTAAAACCCATTTTCTTTTGAGAAAGCAGAATAGTCTTCATTGAGAGATTCTACAGTAGAGGAGACAGAACGCCCACTTGCCGTATTCCCCTACAGATGAATCTGTGGAGGTCATCTTAAGCTAACTGGCATGCGTCAGAGGGTTGTGACTGAACCTTCATACGCTTCGATCAACCCCCAGAGTTGCCGGAGCCGTAACAACTGCGATTCGAGTTACGTTGTTGATGTTTTGCATATTCCTCAGAATGGTCGATTTCATAGCTAAGATTACTTAAAATGCCCTGAAGCAATTTTTTCCGCCAGAAATACATATCAAATCATAGTTTACTGCTTCGAGGAGTTACACATTTGGTCCGTGACAAATGATATATGGTCCTGTTTATCTTTCCAGCTCCCATATGGACGCAAATTTTGACAAATTTACGGAAGGATGGACAATCTCATCGACAGTGAAATAGACACAAAGACAAATTGATGGCTTTGTTATTTCTCCCTTTCCTTTGTTCCAAAATTCATATCCTGAAGTGTACACCCGATTTCGGTGTAGCCATTGCAATCCTAAAGCATTTCCGTTAAATATGTTACGGTGACGGAAATGCGTGCACTTGGGTGCAGAGATGTAGACGTGAGTGACTGAACAACACACATATGGGTTCTACAATGAATCTCTGCATGTATGGCAGAGGAAATTGCGTACGTGTATGTGATTATGTGCGAGCTGAAATATAAGGTTTCATTGTTAAATCCGAGGATAATATGTTGGATAAATGTTGGTGTATTTGACATATGAACTATTATGCGCAAACATGCACTTTCTGGTTAAACCACCACCAACAGACACCAATAAAGGATTTTCCACATATACGTATACGCATTGACATCGTTGACGATGACGAGGAAGTCATTTAAGCGTTATTCCTTTTTTTCTCTCTGCTATGGAAGTTCAAAATCTCAACGCAGTTTTATTGAAGCCTCAAACTTCAGGGAATGGGAGATTTTTGTTTTTCCTTTGTATCCAAAGGTTTTAAGTAACAAATCACTGCTATCACAGTGCAACACCATAAAAACACCATCAAACAAACAACCGGGAATTCCGGAGAAGACAAAGAAAACGCTTTGATGGCGTCAGGAAAAAGCAATCGCTATTCTTCGCCTTACTGCTGCAGCTCTTGCAGGGCCAGCAATGCGGGCTGGCTCCATTTTGGCAGAAGATGGCAGTGATATCAAATATTTTCATTGTCAGTATCTTTCACGAGAACCCAGGCAGGAGATGCTGCAAGAATGTCTGTCCGTCCGTCCGTCCGTCTATCTCTCTAGGTTTGTGATGGAAGATGTGGTGAGTTTGTTAAGCAATATCTGATGGTGATGAACAAAAGTGAGCCACTTTTATGGACCACATCAGCCAAGCAACCAACCAACCCAAGAGCCATCATCAGTTGTATTATTTTTCCATGTTTTTTTCTGCTGCTTTTATTCTTTCTCTCCATTTTATCACATGTCGTCCTTTTGTACGACTACGTGTCATGTTTCAATATCTCCATGCTCCATGGATGTTACTGATGCTTTTGCCCGTTGCCTGGGTTAATGTTGTTACTCCCAGGTCTTTGGATATTGCAAAAAATGCTACTACTACTTACGCACAGTCAGGACATTTTGAAAAAATGGGAAATAAATTTGCTGTAGCTTGACTAACATTACAATTTCAATTAATCTTTACAGAGTTATGGCAGAGGTAATAACGGTACCTTCATTCCAAAATATGTTAAATCGACTTAGGGGTATTTCAATTTTAAATATTCCAAATTATATTCAGACAAAAGTTGGTGTTTACCCATTAACCCAATCAGAAAATATTCACAAAACAGTACAGGTCGTTCGGTTTGCATTATAAAGTAATTCCATTAATGTTTAATAATTTCATAAAAATAAGTGAGGGATAGAAAAGGGCGGAAGTTTTGACCGAATAATCACAGCTAAACCTTGCTGAATGATTGGAGTAGCATCCATGACATAGCTATACGAGGAGCTGAACTGTTATGTATTTGTTTATAAAAAACTTTGCATTCTATAATATTAAAGAGGCAAAAGTGGTCTAAAGCCAGGAGAATATCCTCGTGACAAATCAGTAATTTCCTAAAACTTTGATTTATCATGTTCTGGAATGGAAGTATCGATATAGAGTCATTATTGAAGTTCGGATTGTTACACTAGTCCAGAAAAGCTGCAGGCCCTGCAAAAAAGCCAACTCGCGCATACACATTTTTTAAAGTGTGTATCCTAACCGTGCTCACGTAATTCGCATGAAGTGTCTCTCAAGTCATAATATTCGGCATATCTTTGGAGTGTTAGCTTTCCGTTGGTATGTATACTTCTGCATTGTGAGTGCCATAAAGACCAGAAAAGTGTACCACAAAAATCATTAAATCTAATTGTACTGAAATCCCGTAATTAAAGTGAATTTACTTATAATATTATACTTCTCAGCACATCTCTGGGACACGAACTTTCCGTTGATATATAGTTTTCACCAATATTAGCCCACCAAAAAATCGAAAAGTGTACCACAAAAATTAGTGTAGGGCCTTCACTGGAACTAAGCTACTACGCGAGACCTACAAAGAAAGTTTACTTGTTATTCTATATTTCTTGGCACATTTCTAGGAATTGGGCTTTCTATTGATATAAAGTTTTCTCCAATTTGAATCCATCAAAAACCCGAAAAGTGTACCACAAAAATCGGTGTAGGGCCTTCACTGTAACTATGCTGTTACCCGGGACCCACAAAGAATGTTTACTTGTTATTCTATATCTTTCGGCACATCTCTGGGAAACGAGCGTTCCAATGACAGATAGTTTTCTCCAATTTTAAACCATCAAAAAACCGATAAGTGTACCACAAAAATCAGTGTAGGTCATTCAATGTAACTAAGCTACTACTAGAGACCTACAAAGAAAGCTTAATTGTAATTCTATATTTTTTGGCACATCTCTGAGAAACGAGCTTTCCTTGATGTATAGTTTTCTCCAATTTGAATCCATCAAAAACTCGAAAAGTGTACCACAAAAATCGGTGTAGGGCCTTCAGAGTAAATATGCTGTTATCCGGGACCTACAAATAAAGTTTACTTGTTATTCTATATCTCTCGGCACATCTCTGGAAAACGAGCTTTCCAATGACAGATAGTTTTCTCCAATTTGAATACATCAAAACTCGAAAAGTGTACCACAAAAATCGGTGTAGGGCCTTCAGAGTAACTATGCTGTTAACCGGGACCTACAAATAAAGTTTACTTGTTATTTTTATCTTTCGGAACATCTCTGGGAAACGAGCGTTCCAATGACAGATAGTTTTCTCCAATTTGAAACCATTAAAAACCGATAGGTGTACCACAAAAATCGGTGTAGGGCCTTCACTGTAACTATGCTGTTACCCGGGACCCACAAAGAAAGTTTACTTGTAATTCTATATTTTTTGGCACATCTCTGAGAAACGAGCTTTTCTTGATGTATAGTTTTTTCCAATTTGAATCCATCAAAACTTCGAAAAGTGTACCACAAAAATCGGTGTAGGGCCTTCAGAGTAACTATGCTGTTATCCGGGACATACAAATAAAGTTTACTTGTTATTCTATATCTCTCGGCACATCTCTGGGAAACGAGCGTTCCAATGACAGATAGTTTTCTCCAATTTGAAACCATCAAAAAAGCCGATAAGTGTACCACAAAAATCTGTGTAGGGCTTTCACTGTAATTAAGCAACTACTAGAGACCTACAAAGAAAGCTTACTTGTAATTCTATTTTTTTGGCACATCATGAGAAACGAGCTTTCCTCCTATCAGAAAATGCTATAAATTTTGCGATTGGCCCCTAATGTTGACATTTGTGTAGTAAACACATGCGAAATGCACGTTAATAAACAATGTTACGCTACACTGCTCCAGAACGCGGAATATTGCTGACTATTTATTTGACCAATAATCGGTCGGTGACTTTGGCACAAAAAACATCGAAAGGTTAGTTTTGCGCCACCTTGTATATGCAGTTTTCTCCAATTTGAAGCCATCAAAAACCCGAAAAGTGTACCACAAAAATCGGTGAAACGAGCTTTCCACTGATATATAGTTCCTCCAATCTAAATCCATCAAAAAACCGAAAACTGTACCATAAAAATATGTGGAGGGCCTGCATTGTAATTAATCTACTACTCGATACCAGCAAAGAGACTTTGCACCCAAATGTAAAAAATGTTGGGTCAACAATACACCCCCTAGGTAAAGTTAAATCAAAACAGAAACATTAAGAGGCCCCGATGTTCCTTTTACTGATTGTGAAAAAATATCTCGGTGTTTTGCTAGGCTGAATTGTAAGCTTAATGTCGTGGATAAGTCAACGAAAGCCACAGTAGCATTATATGTATGTAAACAAGCAATCAGAACATGTTATATATAGCAATATAAGACGACGTTGGCCTTTCCTATAAGTTCCAGTTCGTTAGGTCGGAATAATACTTTCCTATCCAGAATTATTCCTAGAAATTTTGCACTTTCAGAAAAGGCTAGATCTGTACTGGAAAAAATGACTAGGGTTCACATATTGGACCTTATTTATCCTAGTAAAGAGAACCAACCAATTGTTTGTTTTAACGCCCAAAGCGCTGCTTCTAGATCAACTAGCCAATTTGTTTAGAGCCAGCTGTAAAATTTCTCTGAGGACGATTTAGAATTTGCCAGTTACCGCGATTGCCACGTCGTCCGCATATGATACGACGTTTAAGCCAAAACGTTCTAGGGTCATTGTCTGATCGAGGAACACGTCAGGATGTTGGGAATTGAGTCCAATGACTTCTGTAGAAGCTCTGGAGTTGAGACATTGTCTGATTGAAGAACACGACAGGATGTTGGGAATTGGTTCCATTGACTTCTGCAGAAGCTCTGGAGTTGAGAATGAAGTCGAAAGCATTGGGTATATGCTTTGTTTTTAATGACTTTTGTTGATAGCCAAAGATAGTTGGTTCCGATGAGGGGCAAATGGGTCCATGGTACGCACCAACACCCTGCTGTCGCTATCGAGACAGGGCGTTTCACTTATCGTGTCTGCCATGACGGGTCACTGTGGTAGGCGAGGTAAAGATATTCGAGTCTTGAGAATTTTTATTCTGTAGCTGCGGTGACTTACACCCCATTTGGGTGAAAGTGCTTTTTGGAGAAAAAAAGTGGTAGTAACTTTTGTTACGACATCTGACCAGATACTTTAATGTGGTACCACGAGTGATCAGGTGTTCGGCTATCTCTTGATAGAACCTGTTCAGTTGGCAAGAGTCTTTTATGGGAATTTGTTGGTGGCTGTGGCGGGTAGAGTTTCTTTTCGGTGTGGAGTTGCACTGCAACCCGGTGCTGTGAGGTCAGCAGAGGATCTTGATAGGACCCGACCCTAACTAATGTGTAAGGTTTACATCCACATAAATGTAAACCTTGATTGGTACCGGAAGGATGAATCATAATGGGACATTTGCAGTCACCTTGGACTGTTTGTAGCGTTGTGCCACATTGTCATTAAGGCCCTCACGGAAAAGTATCACACAGAAACACGTTGACATCTGTGCCTATGCCCCTTTCTCTCTCTAGAAGCCGACATCCTACCTTAGGCTGACATTTCTATGTTTAGTTAGTAATCTTAGCTGATGTTAACATCCCCCAACTCTTGGCCATTTTGACTCATTAGCAAGGACTAGGATTTTTATCACCTTTTCCCTACTTTGGTCAATCTAATAAGGATAACGGCAAACAATCTGGACCACAATATAGCAGTTTTGATGTCACTGTCTCTATTATTTGCTACTGAGCCCACTGTGCTACACTTGTCCTTTATATTATTGTCAAAGTGCGAGTCGATACCATGCAAGTGCTCTTATCTCTTAGCCCAAAACATCCATTACATTTTTCGATATGAGAGGCCACACGTTATTTATGTCCTTACTTGTCGTTTCGGTTCGCTACGAATCGTTTCTTTTCCTTTTTCTCCCCAACAGTGTTGTTCCTAATGTTTCTGCCGCTGCTGTTGTTTATTCAACAGTTAATATTATTTTATTTCTTCTGGTGTATCATCATTTGATTCTATTGCCTTCATTGAAATTGTGTGTCACTTAAGAGCTTTTTAGCTGCTCTGAGTTCGCCGCCACTCTGTCACACTGTTCGTGTATATTTAAGTAGGACATACGAGTACAACATATGAATGTAATTGTATATATGTCATGTACTTAAATACACAGTCAATTTAAGAGTTCAAGAACTCTAAGTAAATTTCCTTGGAAGTAAAATTTATTGCCTGCAGGGACTTAGGGACTGTCCTAATTAGATGCGTAACTTGTTGAACCGGAATAAACGTAATGAAATGTTAATATTCACGGAGAGTTGGAGGAAAGTAAAATGGACAGTCTCATAACACAGACTCTCAGTTATACAGATGTGCCGTCGTGACTTTGTTAACATTTTCGTAAGTTACGAACGAATAGAAATGATTTTCAAACGCGAAAAAAAATTGTTTTCTGGGGTTCATTTTGCAAATTTTTTGTACTTAACGATAGATATTAATTTGCTTAATGTGATAATTACCAAAAAATCTGCAAAATCGGTCTTAAGATACACAACAAAACCAATGGTCACCCCGGAAAACAACACAAATGAAATATTTAGGATTGGAGCAATGGTCCCTATCAAATTGTTTGTTCCAAAAAATGTTTTTTAAACAACTGGAATGTAATAACGGGATGTTTTTTTTTTAGATATATACTCGTACGATCTCAAAAGTATTTAGAATAAACTCTATAGGAAAGTGTACATATTCCTATAGATTAGCTTGTTCCAAAAATTGGGTTTTATGATAAGAAAAGAAGACGGAAATTTGTTATTGTCCAGCTCTCCCTTTTTGCAGAGATTTTAAAAAAGTCAACCATAGGATATATGCACTATGAAACATAATTGTTGTTGAAGGGCTGTGCATAACATTTTCTAGTGTAATATGGTGCCCAAGACACGATAAAAATATTAAATAAAAATGTTATGGTTTTTTTTTAAAAATTTAAGTATGAGCTGGATAATGCCGAGATACAAGCTTAATTCAAGGAAATTATGAGCGCTACAAATGCTTAAAACATCACTTTCAAGTAGAAATAGAAGTTTAGTAACTGTCATTGAAACATTTAGAAAATATTTATTTTTTCCTTTCATTAGGCGTCTTAAAAATCTATGATGATTTCCGTCCGTCTATTGTTATCAAGCTACAATCTATAACACTTGAGCTAGGTGGCTGAAATGTGGTACATACGCATACTTCTTATAAAGGGTTTTCCAACAAGAGGTGTTATTTTGGTATTCAAAGAAAAATTCAATTTTTTGAGATAAATGATCGGATGTTTATTTCATAATAAAAAGGAAGGTATGCCGTTAATAATGAAAAACAACATCAACCAAATGGCCACCACATGAAATTTTCCATAACCAAATCGCAAAGTGGCTGCCCTATGTCCTCGATAGCCTCACGAATTCTATCTGTGAGGTCTTGAATCGACGCTGGGCGGATGGCGTAGACCTTATCTTTCACGTGGCCCCAAAGGAAGAAGTCGCAATGCGTTAAATCACAAGATCTCGGTGGCCAATTGGGATCACCTCTTCGAGAGATAACACGGTCCGGAAACTTTTCTCGTAACAGAGAAATGGTTTCGTTGCTTGTGTGGCACGTAGCGCCGTCTTGTTGAAAGTAAACGTTGTCCATATCAATACCATCCAACTCCGACCATAAAAAATCATTAATCATCTCTCGATAGCGCAATCCATTCACCGTAGCTGTTGATCCAACTTCATTTTCGAAAAAGTAAGGTTCAGTGACCCCGCCGGACCATCAACCGTACCAAACAGTCACACGTTGAGGATGGAGAGGCTTCTCAACAATAACTCTTGTGTTTTCCGAGCCCCAGATGCGACAATTTTGCTTGTTGACATTGCGAGGTGGAAATGGGCCTCATCAGTCAAGATGATTTTTCGATGGAATTCCGGATCATTTTCATGCATTTTAAGGACCCAATCAGCAAAGACACGACGTTGTTGATCATCGGCCGGCTTGAGTTCTTGTGTTAACTGAACTTTATAAGCCTTAAGACCCAAGTCTTAATGCAAGATACGGTGTAATGACGTTTGTGGCATACCCAATTCCAAAGAACGACGAGGAATGGACAAACCTGCGTTTACTTCAACACATTGGGCTACATCAGCAATATTCTCAGTTGTTCTTGAGCGACGTGCCCGGATTTTATTCTTGACATCACTAACTTGTCCCAACAGCTCGAATTTTTCCACCAATTTCTGTATGGGGGTCCGTCAAGGTGCTTCACGACGACCCAAAAATGCTTTAGTTTTGCGAACTGTGACTGCAAGATTTTCCCCATTTTTTGTAGTCAATTTTAATAATTTCAGTGCGTCGTTGAATCGTGTATCGTTCCATTTTTAGTAATGGCGTAGTTTCTACTTGTCAAATGTCAAAGAATAAAAGCTTCAAAAGTGACAGCTACCGAAATACTGGGTGATTCAAAATAACACCTCATGTTGGAAAACCCTGCATTTGCAGGTATGTGGTGTTTGAAAATGGGCAATATTGGTAAAATTTTATACCCTCCACCATGGGATGGGGGTATACTAATTTTGCCATTCCGTTTGCAACACCTTGAAATATTGATCTGCGACCCCATAAAGTAGTAGTAAAGTATTCATGATCGTCGTGAAATTCTAAGGCGATTAGCCATGTCCGTCTGTCTGTCTGTTGAAATCTCGCTACAGACCGTAATAATAGAGCTAGGTTGATCACATTTGGTAGAAATACTTCTTATAGTTGCAGGTCGTTTGGGATTGCACATGGGCCATATCGGTCAATGTTTTGATATATCCCCCCTATAGAGGTCGCTCCAAAATTCGATTTTTGAGCCATAGATACCACATTTTTAAAGCAATATAGCAGAAACTTTGCAGTTTTTATTATATTTATTTTGACTAGAATTCATCACAGCAAAAATTTTGCAAATCGGTTCATACCCTATAGAGGTCGCTCCAAAATAGGCTTATTTAAATCATAAATACCAAATTTTCTTAGCATTTTAAGCGAATCTTTGCAGTTTATGTTTCGTTTAGACAAGAATTCATCACAGCAAAAATTTTTTAAATCACTTCATATTTTGTTATAGTTCACCTTTGGATTTCGCTTCCAAAGAGGCCTGTTTATGCCATAAACACCAAATTTTCTAAGAAATGTAGGTGAAACTTTGCAGTTTGTATTCTATTTTGGCAAGACAATTTGTCAGTTTATACTTTGTTGTAGACTTGGTGTAGAGGTAGCCCTCAAATACAGGGTGGCTGATGTGTAATGCAACAAAGTAAAGCGCTATATTTTTTAATTTTTTTTTAAAATTTTATTGTTCAAGAGCAAAAAATGTCGGAAATAACATAAAATTTTAGAAACAGTTTAGATTTGTTCGAATTGGCCACCTTTGGCACGAATTATGGCCGACAAAGCCATCACACGCTGCACGAAAGTGGCTCTGCGGTATTTTGGCCCATTCCCGGCGAAGCGCCGTCTTGAGACGATCGATACTTTGGTATTTTTTAGTGCGAACCATACTCTCTAAAATGCCCCAGGCGCAAAAGTCCAACGGATTGAGATCCAGAGATCTTGGTGGCCATTGTGCGGTAGAAATGAAGCGAGGAACCTCCTCTATAAGACATTCTTGGTTGACGCGTGCTGAGTCCTGTTGGAATGTCTGCGGCCGAAATGTTTGTCTGCCCAGGGCTTCACTACTGTCTTTAGGACATTTTCCCGATAATATTCGGCATTTATTTTGACCCCATGGTCGATGAATACGAGCGGGGAGCGACCATCGGCCGTTACGGCGGCCCACACCATTACCATTGGCGGCGCTTGAGTTCTGGTGGCCAATCGAAGGTGTAAATTTTCAGCTGACCTCTTTGGCAAGTAAACCCGATCATTTTGTTTGTTCACAAACTGCACAATTTGGAATGGCTTCTCATCGGAGAAAACCAAATTCGGTAACAGGACACTTTCGTGCAAGCGAAGCAACTCCTTGGCTCTTTCCAGTCTAACTTTTTTTGTGCATCGGTGAGCTCTTGCACTTTATGGAACTTCAATGGCTTAAGTCCAAGCTCATTTTTTAATATGTGTTGTATCCGTTCTCGCGATATGTTCAGCTCACGAGCAATTTTTCTACCACTGCGGCGTGGATTTCGATCTAGGCGTTCACTTTTCGGATCATTTCTGGTGTTGTTACCGTTTTTTTTCGTCCACTTTTTGGATGCGATGCAACACTGCCAGTATCACGGTAACGAGCAATGGTACGAGAAACAAAAGATTTATTCACATTTAAATGCTGGGGGGCTCTAACGATAGCCACTTGTGTTTTTCCACCCAAATATAAAGCAATCACACTATCAAGCTTGAATTCCATCACGAATAACTTTTTTTCTGAATCTGAAGATCAAAATGTTTTTGTAAGCTTGTATACAATAAAATGAACTGTCACTGAAAAAATCTGTCAGCTATCAGACTAGCGGTTTAGAAATGATAGCAACCTGAAGTTGGTTGCAATACATATCAGCCACCCTGTATGCTTAAAATACCACATTTTTCAGATGAAGATTTTGGCTAAAGAATTTGGGGTATAAATTTGGCTAAAAATTGCAGCGTTCTTTTTCAATGTTTGCTTGAACCAAAAGGTTGCTCCATATTCAAAGATTTTTCCAGTAATAGAATTGAATGCAATCCATGGTGGAGGGTATATAAGATTCGGCAAACTTAACGTTTTTTTCTTATTTTAAATCTGTTCATATTTTGTTATAGTCCACCTATAGATGTCGCTCCCAAAAAGGCGTGTTTAAACCATAAACATCACATTTTCTAAGCAATTTAGCTGAAACGTTGCAGTTTATATTCTATTTTGGCAAGGATTCATCTCAAAAAATTTTGTCGGTTTATATTTTGTTTTAGTCCCCGTGTAAACTTAGCCCTCAAATATGGTAGTCATAGGTCCACGTTTCGATATAGTCCACATACAAAGGTCCTTCTAGATTTGTTATCATAACGAAAAAACAACCAATAATTTCAAGGAATTGGTGTCATTCTTGGTAATATGGGTTAATTTTTACCCGAAATATGCACATGCAATCCATGATGGAGGGTATATAGAAATCGGCATGACCGAACTTAATGCCTCGTTGTGTGTTAGAGACGAATCCGTCTATGACTTCCTGGAGGCGGCTACAGTGAGCTTAAAATCAGACCGTCTTTGTTTTTGTGTTCGGTTTTATGCGAAAACGAAATGGTTCATATGGTACAAGCTGGTCTGTGCTGACCTACGTTTGGGCCATATTCTTAAAACAATAGTTAAAAGTTGTTTCGCAGGTTGTTACAGGCCATCCGATAGATAGTCAGACCACTTTTGTCAATAACGGGCAAGACAAGATTAGCAATCCTCCATGTGTCCAAGATTACCCAACAGCTACGTGTATTGTCTGCAGTTAACTGGTAAATAAAAACACTAGGGGAAACTTAAGAGTTCGTCCCAATGTTGTGATTTAGTCTGCAATTTCCAAGGATATCCATGTACCACGACGCCTAATATGTATTGTCTGTCATCTCGAATAGAATGCGCTGCATTCATGGACTGTTCTTACATTAAGGGAGTCATTTTCCAGGGATTTAACAGTTGGACCTTCTGAGCATATACCTAATAGGAAATGCGGAGCAAATTAACCTGTCATTTAAATACATAACAATTAACTGATGAAATCAGGATCTATCAATGTCCAATCCATGTAGACTGTCATAACTAGACGAGATAAGCTTATCAATACCACATGTGCCTAAGATGCCCCAAACGTTATAAGTCCATAACACTGTCTCCCTTTTAAGTTGTAGGTTATGTTAGAGTGGTAGCCGTTTTTTTGTCAGCTCACATGCACCAGTTTTGGTACCAAGAAAGCCGACCCCAGTATGTCCAGTCGTCGTTTACTCAAAGCGGGACAGTCGCATAGCAAATGTTCAATGCTCTCCACTTCTTCCTAATCTCCACAGCTTCTGCAGAAGCCATTGGGATCAATACCCAATCTTCAGGCCGATCTGAACTGATACTTATGTTGTCAATCTTTTCCTCTCTAGTGCGAGGTGGTATTTTAACCTTCTCAAATCATAACTTGGCCAGATTTGTATTGATACCCTACAGGTGCCGATTTCTGTCCATCTTTCGTTGGACTGCCTGATTGCCTCTTGCCTAAGCCAAAGCTTGCACGTGGATAATGGCGCAACAACATATACAAATTCTTCGAGAATTTGTAATGTCGTCCCCATCCTAGCAAGTTCATCGGCTTTGCAGTTCCCCTGGACATCCCAACGCCCAGGCCCCATATGCGGTGTATATTACACTGCGCAGCCATCTCTTTAAGAGATCTGCGGCAGTCGAGGGCTGTTTTCGAATTTTAGTGGCCTCCAGAGAATTGATGGCAGCCTGGCTGTCCGAGTAAATGACAACGTCAGTGTTGGTTACTATATTGCGACTCAGCCACTTGGCGACTTCAAATATTGCAATTATTTGGGCTTGATAGACCCTGCAGGTATCTGATAGACTGTGAGCTATATCCAAACTAAGTTCTTCACAGTGTACTCCGAAGCTTCGAACCATCCTTATAGAAGTGGAGATGGTTTCTGTTACCTGGTATTCTACCAACCCATTCATGTCTGGCTGGAATCATAGCGATGTAGTTCCTCTCGACGGTGTATACAGTTGGTATATGGTCCACTCGGTCGGTTACCATAGCACTACACTTTGATATCCTCATGTGACCGTAGTTCTTGTACCTCCACATTGATAGGCACTTTAATCTTAGTGCCGTTCTGGTTGCATCTTCTCTCGCCACAATATTAATTAACGGTATATGGAGTAGGGCTTGTAGAGACTCAAGTCAGCTTATGCACAGGCAGGCATAAGTGCACTACTGCTATATATATATTCAATGAACGATTTTACGAGAGAGGCCCCACCGCGACCCTACAGCCTTCCTGCAGGAATAATAGGCAACGTTGGCTTTTCTTTTACGTTCAAGTACGTTAAGTCTGAAAACGAGTTTCCTATCTAGAAGTATTCCTAAAAATTGTGCACTTTCAGAGAAGACTAGATCTGTTTCATTTATCCGAGGGGGATGGTCCACATGTGGTATATTATTCATCGTGTCAAAGAAAACCAATTCTGATTTGTTTGTTTAAACGCCTAAAACCGCTGCTTGTGGCCCATCTGGCCATCTTGTTCAGTGTCACCTGAATGATGTCTCTGAGGACGTTCTCGAATTTGCCACTCACTGCGATTGTCATGTCGTCCGCTTATGCTACAACCTTGCAGCCACACCGTTCTAGATTTAGCAGGATATCATTCACCGCTAGGTTCCAAATTAATGAAGGCAGTACTCCTCCTTGTGGGGGTCCCTCTGTTTACAAACCTTATTAGAGTTGAGGACCCAAGACATGCTGTTATGAGTCTTCTGTAGAGCAGGCTTTGAATTAGTCTAATCAAACTAGAGTTAACTTTTAGATGTGACAGTGCCGCAATTACTGCATTTGAGTGAATGTTGTTAAAAGCTCCTTCTATGTCAGGAAATGGCACATTGGTGAATTCCTTGAAATGTAGAGACTATTTTATAGTGATCACAACTTCGTACAGGGCTGATTCTTTAGACTTTCCCTTATTGTCATATTGGCTACCCGACAGCAGTTTTGTATCCAGGTTTTCCTTAATCAAATAATCTAAAAGTCTTTCCAGACCTTCAATAGGAAGGAGGATAGGCTAATTGGTCTGAAGTCTTTTGGCCTAGTGTGCGATATCGTTCCCGTTTAGGGTATGAATACCAATTTGGTATCTATCCATCGATCTGAGATGTATGAAAACATGATACAGACTACACATACATTTTCTCGAGCCAGGGGATAATGTACTTTGACATTTTCTGCATTTCTGCTGGAGTGATGCAGTATGGTCCAGGTGACTTGAAGGGCTCAAAGCTATTAATAGCCCAGCTTATTCTGGATCTCTCAGTCAACAAGCTAGCGACGCTCGCAGTCCACTCGCACTCTTACTGGTCCTGCTGATCCTCTGGTTCTGTTAGAGAGTACCCCGGGCAATGTGTGTCGAGGAGTACATTGAGCGACTGCTCGCTGTTTTTGGTCCAATTATTTGCCTCATCCTGCAAGTAACCCACTGTACAGGGTGAAGCTGATAGTATTTTCCTCGGCCTTGCGGCGTCGGAGACCTTTTCCATTTCGCCACAGAAGGTATACCAAGAGCGTCTTTGCGCCTTTCTAAGCTCCTTCTTATAGATCTTGAGTTGCTTGAGTAGGCATCCCAAACATTAGCGACCCCAGTAGATTTAGTCTTGTTGAATAGCTTGTTGCAGGTCTTTTTCATAGCCGTTAGCTCAGAAGTCCACCATTGGGGTTTAGTTTTACCCTTGTACCTTGTTTTTGGACAGGCATCTTCAAGGGAACTATTGAATGATGTGGTGATATGCTCGACCAAATTATCCAGACCGGCTTTGTCATTCGGTTCGTAAAGAAGTTTGGAGTTGAGGACTTTCTTGAAATTCTTTTCATAAGGTGCCAATTTGTCTTCCTTACATTTCCGTGGACGGCAGGTTTAGGCGCTTTTTCAGTGAGTTTGAACTCAATATAATGGTGATCTGAGAATGAGTGGTCGTTCAGTACATTCCACCCAATAATTTTGCCTGACAGCCGGTCAGTAGCAAACGTTACGTCTAGTACGTCTTGTCTGTCTTTAATTGTAAAGGTCGGTTATTACCTATGTTACAAATACTTAGGTTGGTAGTTAGAATAAAGTCACGAAGCGAATCACCCCTATTGTTTATATCTGTACTACCCAATATAGTATGATGAGCGTTCGTGTCTGCGCCAATAATCAGCTCGACCTCGTCAGACGTTGCTACTTGTACTACTTCCCTGAATAGAGCAGTCGGTACTACAGCTTCATAAGGCAAGTAACTGGATACCACCCAATATATGCGATTACCGATCTCCAGACTAGCAGATGTTTGGTCTTTACCACTTAAATTAGCCAGGAGAAAGATACTTAGATCTTTCCTGGCCAAAATGCAGGTTCTTGGAGTGCCTTCACAGTTGGCCACAAGCAGTTTAAAGTTGGGTGTCCTGATACCGCACACCCTTGCTCCCACTGCGTAGGGCTCCTGTATCAGGACGATGTCTACTGTGGACAGGCGCAGCAATAGAGCCGCTGAGGCTGCTTTAGCGTGATGGAGGTTAATCTGTAGAATTCTTACAAGGGTGTTATCGAACTCTTCGTCCGTAGCATCGAGAAGCGTGTCCCCGCCAGATGCGTCAAAGAGTCCGGAGACTCCCCTCAGCCCCTCTGTGTCAGAAGTACAGCTTTCGTTCCCAGAGTAGGACGTTACAGATCTTCTGTTAGAGTTGGATTCACCAGAAATAATGGGCGTGGATACCCCCGCACTTCCAGAAAGCCGTGTATCAACCACGGTGGACGACTCACCTTCCGCAGTGGGAGCTATGTCCTGCTTGTATATCTTCAAGACTATAGTCTCGAAACCATATTGTAGGGTTGCACTTGCACGTTGTATATGGGAGGTGGATTCAGCGTTAAGGATCAAATTGACCTGCCGCTTTTTACCATCCGCCTCACCCACCTCGCTGATTCTCCAATTATGGGCGGGCAGACCAGGTTTGGAATCTTTTATTATTTCTAAAATATCAGCCGGGTTGGAGGGCTCTTCTGTAACCCAGGTGATGGCTCTAGGGTGACTAGGGATGTTGTTTTTTCGACAACATCCAACTGGGCTCCCGGCCACACCTCACCCGCTCGACTCAGAGCAGCCTTATACAGGTCTACTGATCTGGCATCACCGAAATATAAGAGCTTTACTCTCCCCTGATGCCATCCTGCATCGTTGCAGATTGGTGGTGTGCCCGGCATTTCTCTACATACATGGAGGTAATGAGCCATAATGGCTGATGGCACATGGCTCCATTTGTCCTTGAGGATGGATCCATCCTCACTACTTCACCGAAATATAAGAGCTTTGCTCTCCCTGATGCCATCCTGCATCATTGCAGATTGGTGGTTTGCCCGGCATTTCTCTGCGGACATTGAGGTAATGAGCCATAATGGCTGATTGCACATGGATCTATTTGTTCTTGAGGATGGATGCATCCTCACTACTTCTGTCTATAACGGCCATCACTAGACTATCCTTCGCCACTTCATTGAAGGGCTTGGTGAGCGTCCTGTTGATGGTGACATTTGGGCCTCTTGCCTTTTTCGAAGGCAGGTGTTCATCAGGTGATCTGATTCTTTTGACTTTATTAGCCGTTAACACTGCTGAATTTGTGGCTCTTGCAGCCGGCTGATTGGCCTTAGAAGCATCTATGACGCCTTTAGCTCAGGTAAGTGACTCTTTTTGTTTTTCGGTAAGAGCCGAAACCTCAACAGCCTCCAACTTCGTCAAAACTCTGAGCGCTATCCGGTCCTCATTGTGCTTCCGTTTTGACGGTCGGACATGACGTTTTCCCTTCATTTATTTTTTGTCTGTATTAGCCCGTAATAGGTACTACGAAGTAGGCCTTCCAGACTTTGTACAGATTTTTTTTGCGATTGCTTAATAGATTTTAACTATCCGCTCTGTGCTAAACACGTCCGTTCACGACGACTGATCAGCAACGGCAATGGCGATTACTTGGTATCATTTCAGCATAGTCCTCTCACTGTATTTCCTATTGATGAGGAGTATGAGTGGTATTCAGAGATTTTCATGCGACCAAAGTTCTTATCGGTTCAAATTGAGAGACAGTTTAATAGTAGAGTCACAATAGTAGGTTTTTCAGGCAATGTACTCGTATACTGCCATTATATGAATCATAGCTTCTGCTGGCCATTACCGATTCACAATCTCACAAATATATTTTGAAACATTTCATATTTTCATCATGTTTTCTAATTACAAGCCTTATACAGGTCTACTGATCTGGCATCACCGAAATATAAGAGCTTTACTCTCCCCTGATGCCATCCTGCATCGTTGCAGATTGGTGGTGTGCCCGGCATTTCTCTACATACATGGAGGTAATGAGCCATAATGGCTGATGGCACATGGCTCCATTTGTCCTTGAGGATGGATCCATCCTCACTACTTCACCGAAATATAAGAGCTTTGCTCTCCCTGATGCCATCCTGCATCATTGCAGATTGGTGGTTTGCCCGGCATTTCTCTGCGGACATTGAGGTAATGAGCCATAATGGCTGATTGCACATGGATCTATTTGTTCTTGAGGATGGATGCATCCTCACTACTTCTGTCTATAACGGCCATCACTAGACTATCCTTCGCCACTTCATTGAAGGGCTTGGTGAGCGTCCTGTTGATGGTGACATTTGGGCCTCTTGCCTTTTTCGAAGGCAGGTGTTCATCAGGTGATCTGATTCTTTTGACTTTATTAGCCGTTAACACTGCTGAATTTGTGGCTCTTGCAGCCGGCTGATTGGCCTTAGAAGCATCTATGACGCCTTTAGCTCAGGTAAGTGACTCTTTTTGTTTTTCGGTAAGAGCCGAAACCTCAACAGCCTCCAACTTCGTCAAAACTCTGAGCGCTATCCGGTCCTCATTGTGCTTCCGTTTTGACGGTCGGACATGACGTTTTCCCTTCACTGTACCAGCTGTTGTGAGTACTGGGGGGAAATTTTCACCATGTTTGGTGTGGTCGTCTTTGGCCAATACCAACGGACGGACAGCAGGACAATTGGGGAAACCCGCTCCACCGGAACACGAAGGCATCTCCTCAACGAATTTATTTATTTTTTGTCTGTATTAGCCCGTAATAGGTACTACGATGTAGGCCTTCCAGACTTTGTACAGATTTTTTTTGCGATTGCTTAATAGATTTTAACTATCCGCTCTGTGCTAAACACGTCCGTTCACGACGACTGATCAGCAACGGCAATGGCGATTACTTGGTATCATTTCAGCATAGTCCTCTCACTGTATTTCCTATTGATGAGGAGTATGAGTGGTATTCAGAGATTTTCATGCGACCAAAGTTCTTATCGGTTCAAATTGAGAGACAGTTTAATAGTAGAGTCACAATAGTAGGTTTTTCAGGCAATGTACTCGTATACTGCCATTATATGAATCATAGCTTCTGCTGGCCATTACCGATTCACAATCTCACAAATATATTTTGAAACATTTCATATTTTCATCATGTTTTCTAATTACAAGAACCAAATAATTTTCATCAATTTTAATGCTACTGATTCTGTTTTTTTCAGTTTCTGAGTAGTGCCAATTTTCGGAGAGAAAATGAAATGATACAATGAATCGTATATCCGCTTTTGTACAGAAGGTGTTTGTGTTTTCTGGAATAAAATAATGAGTCCCTCATGTAACAACGACATCTGATGGATATTGTGTTCAAACCATCTGCTGCAACTTTATGGTTTCTTGTCTTTGGAAATTCTTACAATTCCTCACTGGCAACGCCCTACTCGATTAAGTCAGTAACACAAACATTAAACTCTATCAATAACTCATATTGCTTAAAATCGCTTAGCTCTCTAATTTAAGCGATTATGGTGATTATGGCCTATAATTGCGACAACCGAAATAAGGTTTGTTTGAACTCATAATGGGTGATTCACTTATTTCTATTCAGTATTGTTTGACAATTCATCATGACAGGACCCACACCTTAATGTTTGTAAATTATTCAGATGTATTATGAAAATCTGCGTTTTCTGCGAAACAGTTTTCGAGAACTACGAGCATCATATGGTGTGTATCGACCTTCCGAGCCGGGTGTTCGTTATTGAAATATACGTTAGACCATTTCCAGCCTGTAGTAAGGAGATTATTGCGACTGTAGCGGGGAGCGTAGGTGAAGACCGTGACCACTCGATTCGAAGCAGTGCACAGCATCGTGGCCTGTCGTAGAGTTGATCCACGGACCAACATTGCTTAATTTGAGGAAAATCGGTTCAGACTTAGTTATTAAGGGCCCGCCATCTGACGTTTTTTTTTTCAACTAGTGCTTATTTCGTGAATGGTAACACTTAGCTCATGTCTGATTTGACAGATAATTAGTTTTACCCTTCCTCTGAACGAATATGATTGTATATACGCTTGAACAACGCTGGGAGCGATCGACTTACAGAAGATGCCGATTTTTCCAAAAAAATCATCTTTTCAGATGAAGCTCATTTTGATCTTGGCGGGTATGTAAACAAGCAAAATTGTCGCATTTGGGGCACAGAAAACCCGCACGCATACATTGAAAAGCCGATACACCCAAAACGAGTCACTGTTTGGTGCGGATTTTGGTCCAGAGGCATAATTGGGCCATTTTTCTTCGAAAATGAGCAAGTGGCCGTTACAGTCAATGGCGATCGTTATCGGGCCATGTTGAACGAATTTTTGTTCACAAAAATTGAAGAGGAGGATATTGCAACATTTGGTTTCAATAGGACGGCGCTACGTGCCACACCGTTTATAAAAAAAAAGTTATTTGGCAGACCCTTTAGCTTCCATATACATCTTTCGTCCGAATTGGTCCTTTAGCCCTATAGTAGCTGTATTTTACATCCAATTGTTTTGAAATTTAGCATGGTGAAGTTTGTTGATCCATGGACCAACATTGCTCAATTTGAAGAAAATCGGTTCAGACCTAGAAATAGCTCCCATATATATGTTTTGTCCGATTTGGCCCTTAAGCTATATAGAAGGTTTATTTATTTATTTATTTTATGTATTTGAATTACAATACAAAGTAAATTTATATTCTAATTTTACGGTCCAGGGAAAAACCGGGTTACAAAGATCATGTGGCTAGATTTTTGCAGCGACAGACCAGAGCCTCTGGTGGGAAGAAGCTTTATTTTACATCCAATTTTTTCGAAATTAAGCATGGTAGAGTTTCTTGATCCATGGACCATTATTGCTTAATTTAAAGAAAATCGGTTCAAACTTAGATATAGCTCCCATATACATTATGCTTCGTCCGATTTGGCCCTTTAGCCCTACAGGGTGGCTGATATGTAATGCAACAAAGTAAAGCGCTGTATTTTTTTAAATTTTACTGTCGGAAAAAAATGTCGGAAATAACATAAAATTTTAGAAACAGTTTAGATTTGTTCGAATTGGCCACCTTTGGCACGAATTATGGCCTTCAAACGGCCGACAAAGCCATCACACGCTGCACGAAAGTGGCTCTGCGGTATTTTGGCCCATTCCCGGCGAAGCGCCGTCTTGAGATGATCGATACTTTGGTATTTTTTAGTGCGAACCTTACTCTCTAATATGCCCCAGGCGCAAAAGTCCAACGGATTGAGATCCGGAGATCTTGGTGGCCATTGTGCGGAAGAAATGAAGCGAGGAACCTCCTTTTTAAGCCATACTTGGTTGACGAGTGCTGAGTGCGATGGTGCTGAGTCCTGTTGTCTGCCCAGGGCTTCAATACTGTCTTTAGGACATTTTCCCGATAATATTCGGCATTTATTTTGACCCCATGGTCGATGAATACGAGCGGGGAGCGACCATCGTCCGTTACGGCGGCCCACACCATTACCATCGGCGGCGCTTGAGTTCTGGTGGCCAATCGAAGGTGTACATTTTCAGCTGACCTCTTTGGCAAGTAAACCCGATCATTTTGTTTGTTCACAAACTGCTCAATTTGGAATGGCTTCTCATCGGAGAAAACCAAATTCGGTAACTGGCCACTTTCGTGCGAGCGAAGCAACTCCTTGGCTCTTTCCAGTCTAACTTTTTCGGTTAGCTCTTGCACTTTTTGGAACTGCAATGGCTTTAGTCCAAGCTCATTTTTTAATATGTGTTGTATCCGTTCTCGCGATATGTTCAGCTCACGAGCAATTTTTCTACCACTGGGGCGTGGATTTCGATCAAATCTGGCCTTCACTTTTCGGATCATTTCTGGTGTTGTTACCGTTTTTTTTTCGTCAAATTTTTGGACGCGATGCAACACTGCCAGTATCACGGTAACGAGCAATGGTACGAGAAACAAAAGATTTATTCACATTTAAATGCTGGAGGGCTCTAACGATAGCCACTTGTGTTTTTCCACCCAAATATAAAGCAATCACACTATCACGCTTAAATTCCATCACGAATAACTTTTTTCTGAATGCAATAGATCAAAATGCTTTTGTAAGCTTGTAAACAATAAAATGAACTGTCACTGAAATAAATCTGCCAGCTACCAGACTAGCGGTTTAGAAATGATAGCAACCTGAAGTTGGTTGCAATACATATCAGGCACCCTGTATAGTAGCTATATTTTACATCCAATTGTTTTAAAATTTAGCATGGTAGAGTTTCTTGTCCATGGACCAACATTGCTCAATTTGAAGAAAATCGGTTTAGATTTAGATATAGCTCCCATATATAAGTTTCGTCCGATTTGGCTACAGAGGCAGAGACGTGCCAAATTTCAATTGTGTAAACAAATTTAAGTTGAAGTATACATTGGAAATTTCAATAATTATAATAATAATATTTGTTATTCAATCTTACTAGAGTGGTGTAAGGTATCATATAGTCGGCACCGCCCGACTTTAGTCTTTCCTTACTGGTTTTTTTTAACGAAATTATCATTAAAAGGAAAATGTCAGAGATTGTTCTTTTGGGTCATAATCAAAATTCCGACATCCAATTCCAAGTCAAGCGTTTTATTATTAAATAAAGGACTAAATGTATCATCTTTTATTTTATTATGTATAGTTGTCGTTAGTGTTGCTGTCTAAACTTCCCTTCCTATGTAATGCATTTTCTTTAGGCCAATTGAGGATTGAATCATTTCTTTCGAAGGGCATCTGCATTGCGTCTTTACTTTGATTATTTTTGATTTACTTGTATATAAATACAAAGTTGAAGGATTTTAAGATAGGTCAGTATTGCCCGAAATTTATATCCCAACAATGTCTTCATTTGCAAAAATGCAATAAATTCCCCAACAGAGGAAAGACCATAAGGTATTCCTCTGACAAATATCTATTCCAATATGCTTTTGAAGCGAAAGCCGTAGTAAATACCTCATTTTCTCGGTATGACAAATGAAAGTTTTTGTGTACCATTTAGCCGCCGGAGTAGTGCGTCATCATCCCCTAATTTAGAAATGAACCAAGTGCAAAGTGCAATTGCATTTTGAATTATGTATTGGACAAGTCATTTAATGAGTTGCAACACTTTTCTGAGCACATACTCGATGCTCGCACATATGTGGTCCTAAGGCACTTCTGATATTTGTGAAACCGAAAAGTAGAAGAAGAAGTAGATAGGAAAAATCTACAGCATTTGGTCCTGCGTCCAGGCTAAGCAACATAACATTCCAAGAGACCAATGGAGAACAACAATGTCATGATTGTTTGCTCTGAATGAATGGCTGCTCGGGTTGGCTAGCTATTGTCCTTTGCCGGGGGTTCGAAGGACACGTTTAGCAAGAGGAAACTATGTCCGTCCTGCTGACATGTTGCAACATTAGTCTTTGGGGTGCCACTCAATATGAATTTTTCAAGTCAAGAATGCTATACCACCACTGCAACATAAGTGACACGAAGAGTCCTTGTTTCCCCCCCCCCCCCCCCTTGGAAATGGAGTACGAAGCAGAGCACTGCAGTTAAAGTGGCAGATGGAGTTGGAGTGGTCTCGGATCTCGTCCTTTGTGTGTGTTTTTGATTTCAACAAAGACGAAGCAAATAAAACTTCAGAACTAAAAGACAAGAATGACGACGCAGAAAACAAATGCTCACCCACCACTCCTTTTTAGTCCTTTTTGTTAGCAAATTTTCAATTTCCGTTTTAATTGTTAAGGGCTTCAAAGGGTAGAAGAAAAAATCGTCCCCATCGCAATCAAAGGGCTGGAGACAGGCTAAAGGACAAGACTGTCGTCTCGTTTAGCTTAGTTAGTGACGAACAGACTGCGGCAGCAAAATGTGCGCCTTTGAGGCTCTATGCAACACTTGGCTTGCTGGAGTTGAAAGTAAGAAAACGCCAGCCACAATGTGCTTGCACATCCTAGCATTGTAATGCTCAGTCAACAAATCCTTGCTTGGCCATTAACTAAAGGCTAGGGCCTTAGCAAAAAAAAAGGAGACACTTGCAGTAACTGCAGCCGGATACTTTTTGCCTCTGCAGTTTTCGGTTCATTCCTGTTGGCTGTTACTTTGCTGAAATTTGGCCAACTATGTTGTCGCTGTAATAAAGCTGGAATTTTGGTCTTAATTTTCTTTCAGTTTAATTTGTTTTGCAACTGCTTCGCCGCTGTCAATAATATGAAATTGAGACTGCTGGAATGGATGTAATATACCAAATTCTTTGGCTTTTTTTCACGCTGTCAGTGTTTCAGCTTCTCCTCGAAATATGTTAAAACTTTGATGCAATTAAAGTTTGTACCCAACGCAAAGTTGTCCTCTGGAAAGTGTAGACGGACAGGACAAGACTTACTAAGACATAGTTATTGCATTTTTGTGATAAAACAGCGATATTAGGAGCTACATTGACAAATTAAGGGCTAAGATATTCTGGAGAAAAACCATCAAATGAGAAATCGATTAGGATTTAGCAAGAATTTCAGCTAATGATAATTTTAGCAAAGATCTAAACACAATAAATATGCAACAAAATACATATTGCCGTAAAAATAATGACTTGATATGTGGATGACGTTACAACAAACTGCAAATTTATACATAATAGAGTTTATAAGACATATAAAGAGTTTATAAGATTAACAAATGTGCGAAGAAAATAAACTAAAACTAAAGTTTAAAGTTTCCCAACGCCATTTTTGATAATAGTTTGAAAATGAATATTAAGTTTTTGTATATTATTGTTTGCATAGCTGCATCGCTTACTTTTGCAAGGCATTTTGCGAACCTACTTAAGTGAAAAATTATATATTGCGGTAATCACATAGCTGCACAGATTTGCCCTTATCCGATTTACATACCAGTCTTATGCGCACTTAAGAGAAATGTTAATGCTGATTCTGTTTTTAATTTGATCATAACATGATAAAAATCGCAGCAAAAACAAACGTTAGTATGAAATTAATAATGAAATGTGTGCCTGTGTAACTTTTGCGTAAGGATACGCAAAAAACACAACGAATTTTTTCACTTTTTTTTTACTCTCAAAATGCGTTGTGTTATTGCGTACATTGTTTTTGTAACAACAAAAAAATGTGCAAGAAATAATAAAAGCTAGCCAGAGTGCAATATATTTTCCCTTTTATGTAGATAATGACAAACGCACTTAAGTGCAATGCAGCTAAGCGAAAAATATGGAAATATTGACGTCTTTGACTTTAGCCTTAAACGGAATTATTAATTTAACTATCTAAAGTTTTTTCATTTATAATATAAACCAAAAACAATTGAATATCTGTACCGCTGGCCTAAGTAAATCAACAAATGGGGTTTCTAAATGGCTGCATGAAAAATCAGCCAAAAGAAAACGGGCGGATTTAAAATATTTTTCTTCTTGGACACGGTTTAACTCGAGAAGACAGAAATCAACTTCGCAATATCATCAATCTTTGAAAACCGGTACAACCAAACGCGTATGAGGAACATTAAGGATAGGGGTGTCGGTATTGATGTGACACATTGTGACTCTTAAAAGTCTCAAACGAATATGTCACGTTTGAAACCAACTAAGGCCCTTATTCATAAAAATTTAATGAGGGTTTGAAGAAAGCTTTAACACTGCTAAAGCGTTCCTCAAACCTTCTTTAACTTTTTATGAATAAGGCCCTAAGTGTTTACTATTTAATAGTTGAGCTAGAAAACTGCTCCCAACTGTTCCTCCATTAACCCAAATAGTCGCGTACTAAGCAGTAGATAAACCAACAGTTCATCTACTAAGAGCAGATAAATCAATGGGTCCTCTACTAAATAGTAGATAACCACACTGGTCACCAACTTAGGAGTATATAAACCAACTGGTCCTATACTAAGGAGTTCATAACCCAAGGCAAGTAAGGTGTAGATAACCTAACTGTTCATCTAATATTCAGTAGATCATCCAAATGGCCTTCAACTAAGGAGTAAATGGACTAACTGACCCTCTACTAAGGAGTAGATAGCCCAACAGGTTGTCAACTAAGGAAAATATAACCAAACTACCGCTTACTAAGATAACCCAACTGGTCGTCAAATAAGGTGTAGGTAACCCAATTGTTAATCTACAGATCAGTAGATAATCCAAATGGCCTTCAACTAAGGAGTAAATAGACTAACTGACCCTCTACTAAGGAGTAGATAGCCCAACAGGTCGTCAACTAAGGAAAATATAACCAAACTACCGCTTACTAAGAGTAGACAACCCAACTGGTCGTCAAATATGGTGTAGATAACCCAATTGTTAATCTACACATCAGTAGATAATCCAAATGGCCGTCAACTAAGGAGTAAATAAATTAACTGGTCCTCTACTGTGGGGTAGATAGTCCAACAGGTCGTCAACTAAGGACAAGAGAACATCTTCTAAGGAGTAAAATACAACTGGTCATCTACTTAGAAATAAGTAAACCAGATTTTCATCTACTAAGATGTAGATAATCCAACTGGTCGTCAACTAGGAGTGTATAATCAAATAAGGGATACATAAACAAACTGGTCATCTACAAACGAATAGATAATCTAACTGACTGTCAACTAAGGTGTGGATAAACCAACTGTTTATCTACTAGGGTTTAGATAATCCAATGGGTCATCTAATAAATAGTAGATAGCCCAACTGGTCGCCAACTAAGGAGTAAATAAACTAACTGGTCCTCTATTAAGAAGTAGATAACGCAACAGGTCGTCAATTAAGGAAAAGATACCCAAACTGCCGCCTACTAAGGAGTAAATAACACAACTGGTCAGCTACGAGTACTTATGTATAGATAAACCTACATCTAACTGTTCGTCAACTAAGAATAGATAAGTCAACTGACCGTCAAATAAAGGTACATAATCCTACTAAGGAGTAGGTTATCCATCTGGCTGTCAACTATTGCACATATTGGGTGGTCTCCAGTTACTTACATCATGAAGATGTTGCACCGACAGCTCTACTCAGGGAAGCAGTACAAGAAGCAATGTCTGACGAGCGAGCTGATTGTTGGCGCAAACACGAACGCACATCATCCTGTTTAGGGTAGTACGTATACAAACAGTAGGGGTGACCATTTCCTGACTTTATTCTAACTATTTGTAACAAAGGCAATTAACCGACCTTTACAATTAAAGGTCGGCTACTGGCTGGCTGCCAGACAAAATTATTGGGTGGAATGTACTGGACGACCACTCATTCTCAGACCACCACTCATTCTCAAACTCGCTGAAAAAGCACCTAAACCTGCCGTCCGCACAAATGTGAGGAAGACAAAGTGACACTTGTAGGAGAAGAATTTAAAAAAAAAGTTCTCAACATTAAACATCTGTACGAATGACAGAGTCGGTCTGGACAACTTAGTCGAGCACATCAGTACTTCAGTCAATAGTTCCCTTGAAGAAGCCTGTCGAAAACAAAGGTACAGGGGTACAACTAATCCACAATGGTGGACTTCTGAGGCAAAGAAGAAGACTTGCAACAAGCTATTCAACAAGGCCAAATCTACTGGGGTCTTCAATGACTGTGAAGCCTATAGAGAGAAACTCGAAACCTATAAGAAAGAGCTTAGAAAAGCGCAAAGGCGTTCTTGGCACACCTTATGTGGAGAAGTGGAAAAGGTATCGGTGCGCCCGTAGAGCAATTATTAAAGGTATTGCTTGTCACGCATTTCCCAGAGAACTCACAAACAGAACCCGAGGATCAATAAACCAACAACAGAACGAGTGGAGGTCGCTAGCATGTTGACTGAGGAAAAGACAACATCACTCCAGCAGAAGTGGAGAAAATGTTGAAGTACATTATCCCCTGGCTAGAGAATATTTATGAAGGCGGTATTAGGCTCTCATGCATCCCGAATTGATAGAGGGATACCAAAGTGGGAAAAATATCGCACAAAGACTTCAGACCAATAAGCCTATCCTCCTTCCTATTAAAAGGTATGTAAATACTTTTAGATTATTTCATTAGGGAAAACCTTGAGATTATTTTATTAGGGAAAACCCCTTTTGTCCCCTTATTATGCCCACACCTTAGAGAGGAGGGTATATGTATATCATTTGCTATGAGCCAAAAGTGTAACACATCGAAGGAGTGACCCAAGACCCTAAGTATTTTGGGCGGATATCCGTTTTGGGTCATTTCAAGTCGAATGAGCAATGTCCCTCCCTTTTGTCTGTCGGTCTGTCTGTCTGTCTGCTGGCTGGTGCGCACGATAACTCTCGAAAGGAGTAACCGATTGACTTCAAATTTGGTATGTGGTATTATTTTCTTCTATCTCCACCTAAGTTCGAAGATGGTCCATATTGGTCCAATCCTTCTAGTACCTCCCCCACAAAGGGTTAACATTTAGTGAAATACTGATTATTGAATGACTTCTATACTACTTACTTAAATCCTTTTAAATTCTACACATAGTATTATTTTATTAGTCACTATTACCTCGAGAAAAATGGGCGATGTTGCCACGCTCCTTCTGGTACCTCCCACACAAAAGGACAATTTTGAACCAAAGGTAAATAGCTTATAACTTTTTTGCCAGTGCATACAAAGACTTGAAATTTTGTACAGTACATATAATGGTTTAATAGTACCTACAATACAGTGAAAAATGGGCATTATTGCCACGCTCTCTTTGGTACATCCCACACAAATGGACCATTTCGTACCAAAAGTTACCAGCTTATAACTTTAATACCAGTACATACAAATACTTGAAATTTTGTACAGTGTAATGCTTTTATAGTACCTAGAGTCTAAAGAAAAGTGGGCGTTATTGGCACGCCCCTATTGATACCCCCCACACAAATGGACCATTTTACACCAACAGTTAACAGCTTATATCTTTAATACCAGTACATACTGTAAAGTTATTAAATGCAATTTAAATTGATAATAATTTAATTAAAACAGAAAAAATAAATAAATTTACTAATATTTTTTTGGGACTCAAGATGAGGGGATTTATAAATCGGTTTACCCGACTGAACTTTCTTACTTGTATGTTTGTATGTAAATATATCGTTACTTAATTGTAATAATTATCCACACTCCATCTGTATTCGATGTCTGTCTAATTTTCTTCGTACAGTAGTTAAATGAGTTTAACATTATTCAATCTTCCAGAAACGACCCGCAAAAATTCAGTTTGATTTTCACCTTTTCCTTTTTATACCCTACACCACACTGTGGTACAGGGTATTATAACTTTGTGCATTTGTTTGTAACACCCAAAAGGAGAAGAAATAGACCCATCGTTTATTATACCGATCGACTTAGAATCACTTTCTGAGTTGATTTAGCTATGTCCGTCTGTCTGTCCGTCTGTCTGTGCATGTATTCTTGTAATCAAAGTACAGGTCGCAATTATAGCCCGATCTTGACGAAACTTTACACATATCTTTTTTTGGCCCAAGGACGATCCCTATTGAATTTGGTTAAAATCGGTTCAGATTTAGATATAGCCCCCAATATATATGTTAGCCCCGATTTGACATGTAAGCGCTGTAAAAACTTTATTTTATATCCGATCAGTATGAAATTCGGCAGAAAGAGGTCTGTTATTATATGAATGAACACTGTTAAATTTGGAAGAAATCGGTTAAGATTTAGATATAGCCCCCATATATACGGTACCCCCGATTTGACATGTAAGCGCTGTAAAAATGTTTTTTTTATATCCGATCAGTGCGAAATTCGGCAAAGAGAGGTTTCTTATTACATGAAGGAATACTGCTAAATTCGGAGAAAATCGGTTCAGATTTAGATATAGCCCTCATATATATGTTACCCCCGATTTGACATGTAAGCGCTGTAAAAACTGTATTTTATATCCGATCAGTGCGAAATTCAGCAGAAAGAGGTTTCTTATTATATGAAGGAATACTGCCAAATTCGGAGAAAATCGGTTCAGATTTAGATATAGCCCCCATATATATGTTACCCCCGATTTGACATCTAAGCGCTGTAGAGACTGTATTTTATATCCGATCAGTACGAAATTCGACAGAAAGAGGTTTCTATTTTACATGAATGAGTATTCAGGGAAAATCGATTCAGATTTATATATGACCTCCATATATATGTTCCTCTTGATTTGGTTACAAAGCGCTATAGATGTTGTACTTTACTTCCGATCATTACAAAAGTCTCCAGAAAGATGTTTCTCAATTTAGGAACGAATATTGATTAATTTAGCGATTATCGGTTCAGAATTAGGTATATCCACGTATGTATGTTCTTACACATTTACCAATTATTCCAAATTATTATCGCAATCACCCTTATCGCATTGTTAGGGAGGTGTAGGGTATTATATAGTCGACCCCGCCCGACTTTCTGCCTTTCCCTACTGGTTTGTTCATGCTAAATGCTGTTTAATTGCTTTCCTATGAAATATTTAATGAAAATCGAAAAAAGTGGTATACTTTTTGTCGACAAGATATGACATGATATGATATTTCCAAATAGATATCAATGAAAATGTCATTCGTTACTAACCTACCAATGATTTGGCATACAAACAAACAAATTTGACGAGAAAAAAAGAACAACTCAAAGGGCCTCTTTATGTGACACATACCATATCATCATATCACGCAACAATATTGCAAAAAAACTTCTATTTAAAGCACAGCATTTAAAATTTGCTGAACAATTTTAACAATTCAGTTGAAATTTATTCTGTACATTTGGCACGAAAGCAGAAAAAACCTCAAATTGTCAATCATTACCCGAATAGTTCTGAAATAGTAACCTTGGCAACAGACAGACGGACAAAAACACACACAGAACATTGGCAATTGACTTTGTAACAGAAATGATTAACTCGACTGATTCTTCCACAACGATGACTACCAATAACTCAGTAACTAACTGACTGGGTAAATGAGTGACAGACTGACTGACTGGCTAAATTGTTGGCTTAAATGCAATGTGATACACTGCAATAACAGCAACTGAAAAAAAAAACAAAATAAAAACCTATGTATGTTCGTAAGTTACTCATGCGCCCAATGATGTAATTGATAACTGCAATATGTGTGCGTTACAGCAGCAACAACAACAACAACGATTCACACAAATACACCTACAAAAACGAAACGAGCAGTAACAACTAAACTCAAACCACTTTTCCAATATTTACAAAGCAATTATCATTTATGATTTACCACCACAAATGATGATACTCTGACTGATGGACAGACGGAAGGACGGACATATGGTTGGAAGGACGGACAGATACATGGCCCAATGGTTAGATAGACGAAATGAACACACAACCAATACACCACATAACATTGGCTTGGTGTGCCTTCCCAAACTCCAGTGAGTGAGTCCAACCAAGAGCCGTCGCAAAGCCAAGAAGTTGAGAATGTTTTAATGCCAAAATATGCATAAATGGATGCACATGTGCATTCATCCATCCGTCCATCCGATGATGAGGATTCAATGTTCAAACGACGTACGACATGCAACCTGATTGTACAATATATACATTAGGATGGGGTCACAAAAATGAATTCATTACGGTAAAAATTACTCAAATTGGTTGCTATCTACTTATGGTCCAACATGTAGATGTCGCTGACAAATATGTTTATTTAAGCCATACATAAAAAAAATTTCCAGACGATTACACTGACATTTTAGCAGTTTGTGTTTTATATCTACTTTAATTCTGCACAGCCCTTGATAGACCATATCGGAACAGGTTTTAATATAGGTCGCTCTTAAAATAAATATTTGAATTCTTGAAATAATGATAATTGAGAGAAATCGCAAAAAAGGTTTTATTAAAATTTATTCATAATATAAAGATTTCACTGTCAACTTTTAGTTTCTTCGCTAAAAGCTTTCTGACTAATTTTTTTTTCAGAACATTCGCCTTATAAAATGTCCCTATTTATCTCTATAATTTATTGTATTCCAAAAACCTCTACATTTCTTAAACTACAACCCAGTGACCCACCCTAATATACTATTGCAATGGTGCAAACTTGTCTGCATCATACTTGCAAGTAATTTACCGAAGTGTGCTATTACAAAAAAATTTACACCTTAATTTTGATGAGTGTGCGTGTGTGTGTGTTACTCGCACTGATACTGCAGTTGATGTTAATGCCGATATCATACTCTTCTACCCGTACTTATACATATATTCTGACGTATAGTTAGTTATGTCATATGTGTATGTAATAGGTAAGTGAGTATGTTTTCTAATGCTAGCGAAATTACTGAGAAGATACTCGTACTGCGGGAACGTCATTAGAACGTAACATCAGGCATATGTAACTACCTAAATGTGGATGAACGTTTTATATGACGCTTGGTTGATTTCTGGGCTGGTTCGAATGAGAGTCGGCATGTTCGCCTGTAGCTACACGTGTTCATTATCTAACGAATTCAGAGGTAGAAATTGGAAAAAAAAAGAGATTACTTTTTGATCAAAGTGAGGTTATCAACGAAAGGGTAACGAGCGATTTCTGATAAGTGGTACTCCTTTAAAATAGGCAAAGGCCTCTCTTTTATATTTAGTAGACCAAGTCATCTGCTTTAAAGAAGACAAAGTCATCACTTTTAGAGTAGATGAGGTCTAGGGTGTCCAAAAAACCGGTTATTTCGATAAAGCGGTTTCCGGTTTAACCGAAACATTACGTTTTTTAAATCCCGGTTTTCGGTTATTATTTTTAGTCGAAACCGGTTAACCGGTTAACCGGTTTTTAGGCCGGTTTTTAAATAATATACGAAAGTGATAAAAATGTCATTAAATGTTTATTGTAAAACAAAAAACAACTTACAATCATTTGTAGTAAAAATTAGTAAACAAAAATAGACAAATAATAACTCCGTCAATTGTAAACGGATTTTTAAGAGAATGGTTGAATTTTTTTCCTTATAAAATATACTATATATGTAAATTAAATAATCATAAATGAAAAAAATGTGTTTGTAAGGCAAATAAACCTATATTCTTTAAATTCTTTTAGAGATTGGAAATCGGTTAATAATTAACAAAGTTATAGGCGTTCAAGTGAGAAAAGGCAAGAATATCGGTTTTTTACCCGTAAATCCGGATTTTGGGGGTGTCCGGGGAATTCCAAAAAAAGATTCGTGTTTTACTCGTCTAGACCTACAGGAAAAATAGTATCGCGTCATTTGCTTCTCAACTTGAGTTTATTTTGTCGCACTGTGTTATTATTTCGTTTATTAGAGGTTTAATTTTTTGGTCAGGAATAAAGCCAAAATCATTTTCAAGATCAGTAACTTCATATTCACTTTCAGAATATTCAGAACAACTGTCAAAATTATCCACCTCATCGTCGTTATTTGTTGCATCTTGTATAAATGGTATCCACAACAAGTATAAAAAATATATCAATACTTTAATTTTTATTTTAAACAATAAATAAAAAACCGGTTAACCGACATGAAAAAACCGGCTTTTTCGGTTAACCGAAAATGACATTTTTTAAGAAACCGGTTACGGGTTTGGGTTGCAAAACCGGTTAACCGGATAACCGGTCCCGGTTTTGGACACCATAATGAGGTCGTCTCAGATCGAGTAGACGAAGTCGTCCCTTTTACAGTAGACGAAGTCATGTCATTTTGAATAGACGAAGTCATATCTTTTAGAATAGACGAAGTCATATCTTTTAGAATAGACGAAGTCATTTCTTTTAGAGTAGACGAAGTCATTTCTTTTAGAGTAGACGTAGTCGTCTCATTTAGAGTAGACGAAGACGCCTCTTTCTATACAATAGATAAAGTCTGGTTTTTCTCTAAAATATACTAAGTCCTTCATTTTAAAGTGGAGTTGTAATGTCGATTATTCTTTAAAAAAAAATTCCCTTCTCTAAAATAGAAAAGCTCATCTCTTTGACTAAAATAGACAATGTCGCCCCTTTTAAAGCACACGAAAAGAAAATTCCAAAGATACCCATCAAAAAAAGAACTTCCAAAAAGTGATGAAGATGATATTATTGCTATCCAGAAGTACTTCTACATCGGATTTTCCCCGATGAATTTATCATGTGCTTGTTGCGCCATTTCATTCATTATTTGGCAGTAAATTCGCATCATAAGGAATTCAAATGCTATTTTTTGGATGCTCTTAGGATGCTAACAATTAGCTCCAAAAATAAAAATGATCTTTATTTTTTTTTTATTTTACGTTTATGAACAATTTTTTATTAAATTTTTCAATTTGAATTTTTTAATCCCCTCACCTTAGAGAGGAGGGTATATATCATTTGCTACGAACCAAAAGTACAACACATCGAAGGAGTGACGTAAGACTCTAAGTATATTCGGGGGATATCCGTTTTGGGTTATTTTAAGTAGAATGAGCAATGTCCGTCCTTCCGTCTGTCTGCTGGCTGGTGCCGCACGATAACTCTCGAAAGGAGTAACCGATTGACTTCAAATTTGGTATGTGCTAATATTTTCTTCTATCTCCGGCTAAGTTCGAAGATGGGTCATATTGGTCCACTCCTTCTGGTACCTCCCTCACAAAGGGTTAATGTTTAGTGAAATATTGATTATTTAATAACTTCTATACTACTTATTTGAATCCTCTGAAATTCTAAACATTGTATTAGTTTATTAGTCACTATTACCTCGAGAAAAATAGGCGAAGTTGCCACGCCCCTTTTGATACCTTCCACACAAATGGACACTTTTGAACCAAAAGTTAATGGCTTATAACTTTATTACCATTGCATACAAAGACTTGAAATTTGGTACAGTGTAATGGTTTAGTAGTACCTACAATACGGTGAAAAATGGGCATTACTGCCACGCTCCATTTGGTACCTCCCACACAAATGAATCAGTTTGTACCAAAAGTTACCAGCTTATAAATTTAATATCAGTGCATACAAATACTTGAAATTTCGTTCAGTTTAATGCTTTCATAGAACCTAGAATCCAGAGAAAAATGGGCGTTATTGGTACGCCTCTTTTGGTACCTCCCACACAAATGGACCTTTTTGTACCAAAAGTTAACAGCTTTTAACTTTAATACCTGTGCATACAAATACTTAAAATGTCGTGCAGAGCAATGCTTTTACGAGGTCGATCCGGAAACTTCTTAGCCTAGCACAAAAAGCGCGGTATAAACAGAAAAACGTTAAGTGTTTTGGAAACTTCCATCTCTGCTATGAACACATGTTAAATTTTGTTTCGATCTGGCAACTCCTTCATATAGAAACAGGAGTTCACAAAAGACGCATCCGTGATTTTTTACAATGGAAAAATTAGAAATGCGTGGTGTCATTAAATATTTACATAAAAAAAGTTTATCGGGACAAGAAATTCATAATGATATGGTGAAAGTGCTCCTTCATATGCAACAGTAAAAAATTGGGTTGCTGAATTTAAACGTGGTCGTACAAGCATTGAAGATGAACCACGTAGTGGACGTCCAAAAACAGCAAAACAACAGAAATTGTAGCCAAAGTGCATGATATGGTATTAAATGATCGACGAATAAAAGTGCGTGAAATAGCAAATATCATGGGCATCTCAAATGATCGAGTCCATTTAATTTTGCATGAAGAACTACAGATGAAAAAGCTTTCTGCAAGATGGGTGCCGCACTTGTTAACGGTCGACCAAAAACGCATAAGAATGAACATTTCTCAAGCTTGTTTGGATCGTTTTAAGCGAAATAAAATGGATTTTAAGCGTCGTTTCATAACTGTTGATGAGACATGGATCCACCACTATACTCCAGAGACAAAAGAACAATCCAAACAATGGACTGAAGCTGGAGGAAGTGCCCCAAAGAAGGCAAAAACAATTCAATCGGCTGGTAAGGTTATGGCAACGGTTTTTTGGGACTTCAAAGGTATTTTATTGATTGACTATTTGCAAAAGGGTAAAACAATAAATTCAGAGTACTATTGCAACCTTTTGGATCAATTAAATGTACAAATTCGAGAAAAACGTCCTGGCTTACAACACAAATAAATAATTTTTCATCAAGACAACGCACCAGCGCACAAGAGTGTTTTAACAATGGCTAAAATCAACGAATTAAAGTACGAGTTGCTTGACCACCCACCTTATTCTCCTGATTTAGCTCCCAGCGACTTTTACCTGTTCCCAAATCAAAAAAAAATCCTTGCTGGCAAGCGTTTTACCTCAAATGAAGATGCAATTACAGTTGTAAACCACTATTTTGAAGACCTTGAGGAAAACTATTTTAATCAAGGGATAGAATTGCTAGATAAGCGTTGGACTATTCGAAAAATTATTTATTTTTTTGGTTTAAATAAAATTTTATCAATTTAAATTGCATTTAATAACTTTTAAGTGCAACTTTTTGTGCACAATGGTCCATTTGGTCCACTCTTCTCTGGACTCTAGGTACTGTAAAAGCATCACACTGTAAAGTATAAAATGTCAAGTATTTGTATGAACTGATATTAAAGCTATAAACAGTTATCTTTCGGTGCAAAATGGTCCATTTGTGTGGGAGATACCAAAAGGGGCGTGGTAAATTCGCTCATATTTCTAATGGTAGTAGCGACTAATAAACTAATAATATGTGTTGAATTTTAGAAGATTCGATTAAGTAGTATAGAAGTTATTAGGGAATCAATATTTCATTAAATCTCAACCCTCTGTGCGGGAGGTATTAAAAGGAGTTAACCAATATAGCCCATCTTCGAACTTAGCCGAACATTGGCATTGTCTTCTTTTTTAGGAAGCTATCTTTTTAACAAATTTTTGCCTTTTTTGAAAGTTTTGTTTTTTTTTGCCCAAAAACGAAGATTTTTATTGAAAAAATCAACATTCTTTTTTAATTTTTGGAAACGACTATTACTAAACCACTGTTCCTATGAGAAAGTGATATTTCCAACATTTGTAGCAATCATAATTTCCTTAAATTGAACGCTTATCCAGTCCCTATCGGGTTTATACCTAAAAACATAGGGCCTAACGCTAAAGTTACTTTTCATGAAATTTAAAATTGTAATTTAAAAAAAAATTGCACCATAAACATTTTTTCAAATATTATTTTCCAGGGCACAACCTTTCGGATTTTTTTTTGGAAAATTTGTTATCTCTCATAAAGATCGCAAAATACTGGCTGTTCAAAGAAGCGGCAAATTCGAATTTTACTTAATTTAGTTTCTCTTTTAGAGAAAAAACAACAAATGTTCTTCTCTTTTCGAAACTAACTAATCTTCTCTTTTAGAAAACAATCGAAGTAGTTGGATCTTTTATAAATAATGCGAAATATTATTCCCATTTGAGAGAGTAGTCAAAGTATTCCTTTCTTTTAATAGCCCGGCAATTAGTAGCTCGGAATCATATATTAAATAAAGTCTTGGGTGTTGTTTTTTATATATTTGTTTAAGGAGTATTTTTTTTGCTTCCTTCATAACAAATACGAAGCATTTTTCTCTTTCATGTAATGTCATGAATCCTCTCGGCACCGCAGTAGGGTGTCTCTCACAAGTGTAAACACAGAAACCTTGGCATAGCAATTTTTGTGCTTAACAAACCAAACCAAGCCAGAGAAACAAACGAACCCGTTTGAGATTATGACTCTATTTCGGAACATACGATGTTTTTCTCTCTAGAATCCAAGTGCACACAGATATTAGTGTAAGCCTACAAAGCAAATGTATGAGAGTGTGTGTGTATGTGCGTGTGTAATTGCACTGAGTGTCGTAATGAAAAAGAGGTTGAGGTTGGATTGTTACAGAACAAAAAAAAAACAAATATCAACGACTGCAACATCAACACTGACATTATCGTCAGGTTTTCCAGTCAGCACAATGCCAGCGATGCGATGCGGCTTGGCTCGGCTCGACTCGTCACATCGCAGAGCACATCTTCATCTTCATTGCCATCAATGTCAACTGATGTTATCGTCATCATAGTTGGTCGGGCGCGCAAACCAGACAAATGAATGAGTGGATGGACAGACAGACAGACGGACATCGACACCCAGCCAAATAAAACCCCCAATCAGCAGGGAACGAGTAGAAACCAACCATACACACGATCCACGATAGCAGTCATGCAACCAAACAGTTCATGCAACTTACCAAACCCCACCATCCATCCGTCCATCTATCTATCTATCCATCCATCCATCCATTCAGTCAGTCACAGTCACTACTGTTGCCACTATCGATAATGCAACAAGACATTGCAACAACTACCGCCACCGCGCCACCAACCGCCACCACAAATAGCAGCAACAACATTGTCGATCAAGAATAGTTGTTGTTGCTGCTGCTGCTGCCGCCGCCAGTAGCATTAGTGGCGCAGTGGTGTTGCGTGCCATAAAGCGCAACATGCCACACGGTCTAAACCAAACCATAACATCTATCTCAGCAGAACATCCATCCACTATTTGTCCGTCCGTCCGTCTGCCTGCCTCGTGTCCATATTATTCGCTGTGAAGTGATGTGATGCACGCTGATATCTAACACATGCATCGCGCGCAATTGTTATCTATTGTTATACTGCAAGTGTACAGTGGTTTGAAATTAAATGAATGAAATGACATCGGTTAAACATTCAATGTGGTTACTCTTTAGTTTTGCAAGAGATTTGTACAAATTGCATCGAAGGAAGATGGGAGGTTTAAACTCGTTGCTGATATATTTATCAATCGTTTCAAGAGCTGCACCTACCAGTGATTCGAATTAGGGGTGTCGGATCAGCGGTATCATATTGGGCTAACAGAAGTGGTTTTAGGGAACAGAGCGAACAATTATATCAAGAAATTCGTGGTATTTTGGCCGCTGTAGAGCTAAAGCCTCTTTTGAATTACAAAATTCGCAAAAATACACAAAAGATCAATATATGAAGATGTTTCTAGGATAACACTACGCAACAAATTGTTTGTCAAAGACCGGGCATTTTCTGGTGTAATATGGTGTCCTAAACACGAAAAAATATTTAAAAACTTTTTAATAGGAAATTTTTTTGTAAAAAAAATTGTCTTTAAAATTCCCATTTTCTTGGAAGGTGTCTTTAATATTTGGACCATATTTTTGAAGCATATGCTCTATGGAGCACGGATACACTTCAAATTACAAGAAATTATGAGGACTACAAATTATAGTATTGACACTTTCACATGGAAACAGAAGTTTAGTAACAGTCTTTAAAATAATTGGGAACAAATTTTATTTGGAAATATTTTTTTACAATATGTTGCGTGCTTGCTTTTATGTACATTTTGTATAATATGTACATACGTTTTTCACTGGACTGTAGGCACTATACTAAAAAAGCATTACACTGCATATAATTTCAAGTATTTTTTTGCACTGGTATTAAAGTTATAAGCAGTTAAATTTTGGTGCAAAATGGACCATTTGTGTGGGAGGTACCAAAAGGGGCGTGGCAACTTCGTCCGTTTTTCACTGGATTGTAGGTACTATAAAACCATTACACTGTAAACAATTTCACGTCTTCGTATGCACTGGTATTCAAGTTATAAGCTGTTAACTTTTGGTGCAAAATGGTACATTTGTGTGGGAGGTACCAAAAGGGGCGTGCAAACTACCTCCAATTTTCACTAGACTGCAGATACTATAAAAGTATTACACTGTACAAACTTTCAAGTGCATGAAGTGAAATTATAGTTATAAGCCGTTAACTTTTGGTGCAAAATGGTACATTTGTGTGGGAGGTACCAAAAGGGGTGCGGTAACTTCGCCCATTTTTCTCGAGGTGACTAAGATAATAATATTATGTGTAGAATTTCAGAAGATTCGAATAAGTAGTATAGAACTTATTAAAGAATCAATATTTCACTAAAAGTTTACCCTTTGTGGGGGAGCTACTAACGGGTTTTCCAATAGGAGTGATATGATTTCTTTGAAAAAAAAAAAACACAATTATTGTGTAATGATACATTGCTTAATGGGTTGTCAACAAATGACGACTTAAAAATTAGTACTTTAAAAGAAAGTTACAGCTGCATATGTCAATTAAAATTGTAAGGTCTAATTCGAAATCAATGCAAAAAAAAACGAAATTCGAAAATCTGCCACATTTTGGAAAGCTTTTTCAACAAAAACTATTTGAAGAAATTCTTAAACAATAATTTTATTTGTATATAAACACATATCTTATTTCAGAAAATTATATTTTGTTGTAACATATTAACATACGCGTTCCAAATAAATTTTATTGATTTTCAAATAAAATTTATTTGCTCAGAAATATATAATATTTACAAATTTGTGTTCCAAATATATTTTCTTTCGATTTTGAACCGAGTACAAATAACTAAAATTTTGTACAGTGTAATGGTTTTATAGCACCCATAGTATATTACAAAATGGGCGTTATTGTCACGTCCCTTTTGGTACCTCCCAAAGAAAATTGCCAAAATAAAAAGTATTAAAAATATATTTTTTTTGAATTTCCCTATTTTTAAAATAAGGGTCATAATTTATACATTTATCCATAGATATTTTTGCAAATAGGCATTGTTTTCTTTGTTAGGATGATAGATTTCAAGAAATGTAACAAACAATTTGTTTGCGATTTTTTTCTAATTGTTTTAACGACACTTGCTAAACAACCGTTTTTAAGTGAAACTGATGTTTTCAGCATTTCTAACACTTATAATTTCCTTTAATTTAAATGGTATCCCGCTTATAAGAGGTGCTCCATTTCGAGGTTCCCTACTTTTTTGAAGAAAAAAAACACAGAAAATTCAAATTGAATGGGCAATGTTTATTATCATTTGAAAGAACATTCTTTTAGAGAGTAAAATCGCCATTTTTGATATGTTTGAAATGAAAGAAAATGTATTTGGAAACGAATTTTTTAAATATTATATATTTGTAAACAAACAAATTTTATTTGAAAATCATGAAACTTTGTTTGGAAAGCATATATTAATATATTAGAACAATATATATTTGCGCACTGACTTTCACAAATAAAATATGTGTTTACCCACAAACAAAGTTATTGTTTGAGATGTTTTCCAAATATATTTTCTTTAAAAATGATTTTTTAAACTTTGCTGAATTTTTGAATTTTAGTTACTCTTTCCCATATTATAGTTAAAAATATCTTTGGCAGGATTAGCTTTTGTTTTACATCAATAAGTTTTAATTTATAAGTATTCCAATTCATCACTTTTTGCCAATATAAAATTTATAACAAAAATGCTCTTTGAACATCTAAAAAACAAAAAACTTGTCTTTAAGTTAAGGCATTGATACATTGCCAAAATATATAAATACAAAAGACTAGTTCCAAATAAAACCAGTAAGGAAAGGCAGAAGGTCGGGCGGGGCCGACTATATAATACCCTACACCTCCCTAACAATGCGATAAGGGTCATTGCGATAATAATTTGGAATAATAGGTAAATGGGTAAGAACATATATATGTGGATATATCTAATTCTGAACCGATAATCGCTAAATTAAGCAATATTCGTTCCTAAATTGAGAAACATCTTTCTGGAGAATTTTGTAATGATCGGAAGTAAAGTACAACTTCTATAGCGCTTTGTAACCAAATCAGGAGGAACATATATATGGAGGTTATATATGAATCTATATATAATCGGGGATAAGATATATATGGGGGCTATATATCTAAATTTGAACTGATTTTCTCCGACTTTGGCAGTATTCCTTCAGGTAATAAGAAACCTCTTTCTGTCGAATTTCGTACTGATCGGATATTAAGTACAGTCTCTACAGCGCTTAGATGTCAAATCGGGGCTAACATATATATGGGGGCTATATCTAAATCTGAACCGATTTTCCCCAAATTTTGTATTGTAAATCACGAGACTACTCTCTGTCAATTTTTGTACAAATCGTTTAAAAATGTTGCTTATACAGTGCATATATGGCAAATCGGAGGTACATATAGATGGGAGCTATATGTAAATCTGTACGGCCTAAAGAAAGCTATGTGCAAAGTTTTGTTGAGATCGGACCATAATTGCGACCTGTACTTTGATTACAAGAATACATCTACAGACTGACGGACAGACAGACAGACGGACATAGCTAAATCGACTCGGAAAGTGATTACAAGTCGATCGGTATAATAAACAATGGGCCTATCTCTTCTCCTTTTGGGTTTTACAAACAAATGCACAAAGTCATAATACCCTGTACCACAGCGTGGTGTAGGGTATAAAAATATTAGAATGGGAACATATTTTTGTTTAGAACAATATCCTCCCAAACATATAATATTTATGTATGCCAAATATTATATATTTGGAGTGTACAATAAACATATGTATAATTCCAGCCGAATATGTTTGGGACAATATACTACAGACGCGATTTTTTTTCAGCGTGTTGGCATTTATTTTTTGAAGATTATGTCTATCAAATGTTGGCCGCGGCTACGTCTCAGATGGTCCATCCGTTGAGTCCAATTTTCGATGATTCGTTCGAGCATTTCGACTGGTAACTGGTGAATGACTCGCGTGATGTTTTGCTCCAAGGCCTGAATCGAAGCGGGTTTGTCCGCATAAACTTTAGACTTTACATATGCCCACAGGAAAAAGTCTTGGCAATCGACCGGCCCAAAACGTGAAATTATCTTCTCACCGAAGTGTTCTCTCAATAAATCCATTGATTGATGCGATGTGTGGGAAGTGGCGCCGTCTTGTTGAAACCAAATGTCACCGAGATCACGAGCTTCAATTTCAGGCATCAAACAGACGGTTATCATGGCATGAAAACGGTCGCCATTTACGGTTACGTTTTCACCGGCATCATTTTTGAAGAAATATGGACCGATGATTCCGGTACTTCGGATCGGGTATCGGTCAATGGAAAAAAATAGCTCTTAACGAGAGCTAAAATATTGCTCATGGGTGTCAAGGTCGTGGGTCGAGTGGAAAGTGGATTTTTTGGAATTAAAAAAAAATTTACTTAGCGCAATTGGCGAACAAATATTTTGATAATAACAATGAATAATTTGTAAACAATATTCAGGCGTAAGTCTTTCCATGATGAAATGCCAAACAATACTTAACAAAAATAACATGACAGCATGACACGACTCACACGTGATCTGTCAAAAAAGGCTATTGAATATTGTCCAAATGCTAAAGGTAACTTCCATGAAAATTGGAATTTTGGAAAAAATTAAAAAAAAAACTTTACCATAAAAAAAGTTAGTTTTGGCTTTATAAAATACTCGTAGTGTGCCTCAATCTATTAAAAAAAAGTTTTTAGGTCTCGCACACTAAAAACATTTTTTTTGTTGCATAGTCTAATAGATAGGAAATATCTTTATAAGGAACACTAAGTCCTCCGACTTTTCCACCTAAAACATAATTATATCAACTTTTTTTCTTCCCTCCAAACCACAGTGTCCCCATTCTGTGGTTACCCTTAGTCGTTGTCTCTTTGCGCTAGCGAAGAGCTCATTGAAAACGTGTTTTGGTTTTCAAAATCTGCTGTTTTTTCTTTTTTTGGCGCGCAAACTATGAAATTCGCAATTTTTATTTTGCAGCTCTTCTTCTCGCGCGACTTTTATTTGAGCATATACGTTTATTGTTATTGTTCAGCGATTTTCCTTAGATCATAGTTCGCGTTATAACAAAATTGTTGCAGAATGCTGAGGAGAGCACAAAAAAAAAGAAAAACTTTGAAAACATATCATCCAATGTCTGTGGCGATAGAATCTAAAATGGATTTTCTGAAATGGTTTTGAACTAATGGAATCAGTTGACGATGGTGATGGTGGCGGCGCATCACATCCAGCCACAATTTGTACAAGGCCATAGATTTTACTCTCGACAATGACATCTAACGATTATGAAGGATTTACATGACCCGTCAGAAAGGACAAAAACTTGTCGCGTGTCTGTTGCGAAATATTGCACATGTCTCACGCGCACACACACACACACAGACATATGTAAATGATGTGAGTTTATGTTGGCTGAGTTTTAACGATATTTGAGATATCTATGTATATACATATCTGTAGTTAGGACTTATGTTTGAATTGACCTTAGCAAAGGCATGCCAGCATGTTTTGAAGTTGATGTGAAAAATTGCAGACTGAATGACTTTATCATGTACAAAATTTGAGGGAATGATGTTTTAATTAAATAATGGTATATTTTTAAAAATAGGCATAAAATCTAATAACTGTTGCTTTAAAAATAAGGTTTTACAGAAGATAACACTGTGCAACAGTGAAAAAATACACGGACTTGACAGTATAGGTTAGATTCTACTATCCGTTTGGCGAAATTGGTGACCATTTTTTTTTATGGACCTCCAAAAAAAAGGTGTTTTTTCCCCTATTCAATATCTACAACTTTGTTTCAGACACAAAAGTAATATTCCGTACGGTATTCGAGAAAATATATTGAAAAAGTTCTAAAAATCCACCTTGAGGAAGAAATGGGCATTAAATTCCGCCATAAACATGCCGCGACGAATAAATTTCAAACAAAGCTTTGTATGCTTTCCCTTAATATGAGGCATATTTTATTTGTCACATTGTAAATCCATACCAAATTATTATAATTTTTTTTTTGTAAAGAAAGAGTTGTAGGCGTCTTTCATATCTCCCAAACTATTTTGACCACTTTTTCCTAGGAGTGACCATGCACGTGATAATAGCATTATATATTTAGTAAAATAATTTTGAACATAAATGTTTTTTGTTACACATTTATTCGTCGCGTGATGTTTATGGCGGAATACCAACCTATTCCTCAGAGATCATAGAATAAAAATATATTAATTTTATAAAATTCACTGTAATATTGTTGTACAAATTTAGCGGTGTAAGTCGAATTTATGTATTACAAAAAAATAGCAATATAATAGAGGGTGGTTAAATTGTAAGGGCCGATGTTGAATGTGACTCAATTTAAGACTAACTCAGTTTGAACCATGGAAAGGTACACAATCGAGCAACGCGTTAAAGTTTTTTAAGGCTTTTACAAAAATGGGCGTTCAAATCAAAATTCATTTCGTGCACTTCGTGATGTTTTTTAATTAAACCAATGATGCAGAAGTTCTTATTTTTGGGGCTACTATCATGTCCAATTCCCAGAATTAAGTCCGAAATCAATGAGGTGACAAATGCTGTACTGTGATTTATATATTTCTGAGCAAATAAATGTTATCTGAAAATCAATAAAATTTATTTGGAACGATATATAGGAACGATATATAGCACACCATACAGTGACTTTGAGCGGGTGTAATGGCTCTTCGTGGGTTACACGCTGATTTTCAGTGCCCCAGAAGCGTAAATTTTGCTTATTTACGTACCCGCTAAGATGGAAATGGGCCTCATCACTCATGATTATTTTTGATGAAAAATCATCTTCCTCTTGGTGGTGATTAAGGATGGCTTGAGCGTATGTTAGACGCGATTGGCGGTCAGCAGCTAACAGCTGATGCACCGTCTGGACCTTGTACGGAAACATCTTCAAATCTTGTACCAAAATTCGCTGTAGAGACCGTCGACTGATACCCATTCGCGTGGCACGTCGTCTGGTCGATGTCGACGGCGCTTCCATGACATCCTCGGCTACAGCAGCAATATTCTTTGCAGAACGGCTACTCCGGGGTCTGTCACGCCTGGCAGCATCTCGTGTTGAGCCAGTCTCTTCGAGGCGAGCGGCTAAACGTCGCAGTGTTTCACCAGTAGGCGTTGGACGGCCAGGAAATCTGCGACGAAATTCACGTTGTGCCAAAGTCACCGACCGATTATTGGTCAAATAAATAGTCAGCAATATTCCGCGTTCTGGAGCAGTGTAGCGTAACATTGTTTATTAACGTGTATTTCGCATGTGTTTACTACACAAATGTCAAAACAGAACTGACATTAGGGGCCAATCGCAAAATTTATAGCATTTTCCGATAGGAGGATTACTTTTGCGCCCATATATTATATTTGGCACATACAAATGTGCCAAATATAATATATTTCGAGTGTACCCTAAACATTTATATTCAAACAGAATACGTTTGGGACAATTCAGCGAGTATTGAGAATTAAAGTGTCCAAAAAGGTACTGTCTCCTGAAGAAGAAATAGTAATGAATTTACGAAATTTTAGCTTTTCATATTTTTCTCTTCGAGATGGAATACTGATTAGTTTTCTAACACTTAACATTTTTAATATTATGAAAATTTTTCAAATACAAAGCGAAAGAACGTTGTTTTGGGATATTAATTTTGTTGAGGCAACATTCGATCAGCAGGAAAAAGTGCAAGAGCATTTTGCTCTTTTCCAAAGTTTCAAATATCCATAAATTTTTGGGTCAAAATTCGAAAAGAAGAGCTTTAGGAAAAGAAGTACGTTACTATGGCATCACCTGTTTTAAGCCACAATTATAAATGGCCTTAATTCCTTCAATAAGAGCCTCTCTTTCATCGAGACTTATAAATGGACATAAATGATCAAATTAGAAGAGCGTTGCACTCCACTTTTTGGGTAAAATTTTTTTTTAAATAATGGAATAACCTTTTTTACGGCAAAATTATAAATGATAATAAAACTAATTCAGACATGGTGATACCGCTAAACTATATATGTCAATAATGTAGATAAGAATATGCTGAACAAAGTTTCTTAACATTTTATGGGAAAACATTTTTTTTCACGCACTTTTTTTTGAAAAAGTGAAGAAAAAAAATTATTATCCCCTCACCTTAGAGAGGAGGGTATACGTATATATCATTTGCTACGAACCAAAAGTGTAACACATCGAAGAAGTGACCTAAGACCCTAAGTATGTTCGGAAGATATCCGTTTTGGGTAATTTTAAGTCGAATGAGCAATGTCCGTCCGTCCGTCTGTCTGCTGGCTGGTGCGCACGATAACTATCGAAAGGAGTAACCGATTGATTTCAAATTTGGTATGTGGTAATATTTTCTTCTATCTCCGGTTAAGTTCGAAGATGGGGCATATTGATCCACTCCTTCTAGTACCTCCCCCACAAAGCGTTAACATTTAGTGAAATATTGATTATTTAATAACTTCTATACTACTTATTTCAATTCTCTGAAATTCTAGACATAGTATTAGTTTATTAGTCACTATTACCTCGAGAAAAACACGCGAAGTTGCCACGCCCCTTTTTGGTACCTCCCACACAAATGGACAACTTTGAACAAAAAGTTAATAGCTTATAACTTTATTACCAGTGCATACAAAGACTTGAAATTTTGTACAGTGTAATGCTTTTAATAGTACATACAATTCGGTGAAAAATGGCCATTACTGCCACGCTCCTTTTGGTACCTCCCACACAAATGGACCATTTTGTACCAAAATTTACCAGCTTATAAATTTAATACCAGTACATACAAATACTTGAAATTTTGTACAGTGTGATGCTTTTATAGTACTTAGAGTCCAGAGAAAAATTGGCCCGCCCCTTTCGGTACCTCCCACACAAATGGACCTTTTTGTACCAAAACATAACAGCTTTTAACTTTAATATCGGTGCATACAAATACTTGCAATTTCGTACAGTGTAATGCTTTTATAGTACCTATAGTCCAGAGAAAAATGGGCGTGATTGGTCAGCCCCTTTCGTTGAGGCCTCTGACTCCGAATTTCGGTAGTAAATTTTAATAATTACGACTCGTTGTTGCCTCGTATATCTTTCCATCATGAAATGGCAAACCTTACTGAAGAGAAATGTCAAAAGAGCGGCAAAAAATATGGCGTCGTTTGCTGTCCCTGTCGGTCTACTTTTGTAGCGTCCCTGTATAAATAAAAATAAATAAATTTACATATATTTTTTTGAGACTCAAGGTGAGGGGATTCATAAGTCGGCTTTCTTACTTGTGTTTTACTTTTTTCAGCACATCTTTCATGGACTAGCAATTTTTCGCTAACAATATAATCTGAACGTGTCTAGGCACCCTTGGCCCTATTTTAACAAATCGTAAAATCTCCCATTAAAATGGGGAGGATGGGGATGAAATGTTCTGAACACACCAAAGCCAAAATCTTAACACAAACACCAAAAAAGGGCAATTTCCAGTCAAACCGTCCTTGGCCTGTACGTGGAGCAATGTTAGTCATACGACCCGGTGCTCGAAGCAATAACGATACCAGTGAAGAGTGTTTTTGACTGGAATTTGACGTTTTTTTTGTTTTTGCTAACTTTAAAAACAAATGGATGTAAAATGTTGTTTACATCTTCATGTTAAAAAGTACAATAAGATGTTGCTCTTAACAGAATGTTGGGTTGGAATTTTTACTTTTACCTAACAAAGAAAACACAACAAATTTGGGAGAAATTAATTTATCAACATAATTTCATTTTACAAATCTTGCGCACAGCCTTGTCATCATCAAATTTTCCGTCAATGTGCAATGTATAGCACTTTTGGATATGCCTATGACTTCAGCTAGCACACAAACCTTCAACCGACGGTCATCCAATACAATTTTGTGGATTTTTTAACCATTTCTGGCGGGGACACCTCAATTGGTCGACTACGGCGGAATGAAATTGGGCCCCAGGAAAATACACCCCAACAATTTTATGAATATGGGCCCCAAAAACTAACATGTCAAACAACAACAATATTTTTTGGGGCTAAATTTAATTTTTTGTCTGATTTTTGGGGTTTAATTTCATTTATTGTCTGCTTTTTGGGGCTTATTTTCATCTATAAATTTAGAAACAGGAGAGGCTACGCATAAAAGATTTTCTCCACGTTGCCAACTTTTGATCCTGTCCATAGGAGAAAGTCTTAAACAGAGGCCGAAGGCCGCAGGCCGTAGGCCTACCGCGCAAGAAAAGATTTATAATTAGAAAATAGGTTCTTATACGTGTTTTATTACGTACTCCGCAGATTTAGGAAGAGAAAATTTCTTACTTTTTTTGGGGCTTATTTTCATTTTATGCTGTTTTCTTGATTGGGGTGTAATTTCCTTAATTAGTTTTTGTAACGAAAATGAACCCCAAATTTGGGGCGCACTTTCATTTTCAATTTGGGGTGCATTTTCTTGGGGCCCAACTTCCGGCCGCCGTCGACTACTACGATGTTCGTCTTGGCAGCTCGTACGGCCCGATTTAAACTCTGGGGTCACACCAAGACCATTATTGCTGTGTTATAAAGGGTCTACTGAATAATTCCTTTTAGAGTTGTGGGAAACTTACTTCTAGGCTATTGTCAATTTTTTCAAAAATTAAAATGCCCATAAAATCTTTTCAAAAAAAAATGTAAAAAAGAAATCACTGCTTATAAACATTTTAGCCAAAAATAAACTGCATAGATCGATATTAAATATTCTGACCCAAATCTCTTTTGTTCGGAACAAACCTACCCGAAAAAAGTACATCCAGTAACTTAAAAATATTGTCAAATTTAATTTTTTTAAAATTGTACACCAAAAAATTTGAAAGAATTGACATTTTTGCGATTTTTAAGGCACTGGATGCACTTTTTTCGGCTAAATTTGGTTCACATTCATTTCTCCTATTCAATATCTACACCTTTGCTTCAGACACAAAAGAGATATTCCGTACGATATATCGACATATAATCATGTTAAAATGTAGAAAAAGTGCTTAGATCCACATTGAGCAAAAAAAATCGTATGGCCATTAAATTATTAATCGAGTCAACTTGACTAAAAGAATGATGCAGAAGTTCTTATTTTTGGGGCTACTTTCACGTCCAATTCTCAGAATTGAGTTTCAAATCAATGATCTGTAAAATGCTGTAGTGTGTATTATTCAAATGAAATTTGAAAAAAAAAAGTTGCTATGTTGTTATAATACCTACTTAAAACTCGCTCTGGTTTTCTACTGAACTAAATTGTTCCTCAAAAGCCCTTAATACCCAGATCATATAATGGTTTGTGGCTCTGCTAGTTTATTACGTGTGTAGCTTTATATACTTCTAGTATACGTTTATTTTACGATAGGTTTTGTTTATTTCTCATTTTAAAATATAATCGTTGCAAGTTTATAGTTGCGTATAAGTAATGTTAATACGAAAATCCATCGGAGCGTGTACGTACTATTTATAATGTTATTTGTCATAATAATTAGTATTATTTATCATACGCTGGTTGTTATTTATCATTTAGCTAATTTCTCCGAGGGAATTATTTATGTAAACTTCTTTTCAATAAACTTGCTATTGCCATGGGCCGTTCTAGAAAATATGTAACATCTAAAATGCGACATTATTAAATTCTCTTCATTCAATTTCTATTTTATTTTCATTTCTCTCAATATCAAGGAATAAATTCAAAGTTGCTCCTTTCAGCAGCCTCCTATACAGTTAGGACTAAATGATGTTGCTGCATCAAATGCATAATTTTAATGGTGTGAGTGTGTGTGTGGACACATACACTGTCCTTTGACCTTCTGATGATAGCAGGTGTTGCTTTGTCCACGACTCCTGGCTCACTTGTTTACCATACTTTTTCGTAATAACTAGAGTGCTACTCTAGTACCCTGAAGCCGCATTGCCCTGTAAAGGTTTATGTCTTGGCTAGTTAACTACGCATTTAGCTTCACATAATTCTTGCCATTCTTTTATTTAACGACATGTTCTGTTTATTTCTCATTTTACCATATAATCGCTGCCAGTTTATTGTTGCGTATAAGTAATATAAACTTTCTATAGGCATTAGAGCGTATACGTTTTATTAATACTGCTACTTATCATACGTTGAAGTGATAATTTCATTAAATAAGAATAAAAACAAGTGAAAGCGTTAAGTTCGGCCATGCCGAATCTTATATACCCTCCACCATGGATTGCATGTGAATGGTTAAGGGTACTAATAAACTCATTATACCAAATTTCAGGCCAATTCGTTTTGTGGCGTTACGAAGTTAAATAGAGGGACCTTTGTATTGAGGCTATGTCAAAACATGAACCTATGACTACCTTTGTTCGTGTGAAGGATACCGGTTACCAAAGAAAGAAACCCCAGTTACCAATTGTCATTTGTGACCTCTATGGCGTTAAGAAGTCAAATCAGGGAAATGCTATATATGGGGGCTATATCCAAAAATGGTCCAATAGTCCACATTTTCAAACCCAACATAGCTGCAGATATAAGAAGCCAATTTCACCCACCCAGCTCAAGTATTATAGATTGTAGCGTGATTATAACAGACGGGCGGACGGACGAGGGACGCACAGACGGACATGGCTAAATCGTCTTAGAATTTTACGACGATTAATAATATACTTTATATATTTTATGGGGTCTCAGATCAATATTTAGCGGTGTTACAAACGAAGTGACAAAATGAATATACCCCCATCCTATGGAGGAGGGTATAATAGCTAGATAATCTCTTGTTCTGTGGAGGATTTTTTTATTTTATACTGTAAGTTATGTGCACCCAGTAAGCATCTACTGCCTTGCGGCCTTATTTTTTAGCCAATTTCCCCTAGGAAATTACTCATGTAAACTTCCTTTCTATAAACTTGCTCCCGAAAAAATCTAACATCTAAAATATGACATTATTTAAGTGTTTTCTAACAATTTCTATTTTCTTTTCATTTCCCTCAACATCAAACAATAAATTCAAAGTTGCTCCTTTCAGCAGCCTCGCATTTTGCGAATTTGCCGTTGACGTTTAGGACTAAATGATGTTGCTGCAGCAAATGCAACATTATCATGGTGTGAGTATCTGTGTGTTTGTGTGGACACATACACAGGTCCTTCGGTCCTCTGCTGATGACTGGTGGTTCGTTTCTGACTCCAGGTTCACTTGTTTGCCATTATAAGTTTTAGTGGTTTCTTCTTTTTGACATCAAATGACGCCATTATTAAAGTTTTTGCGTTTTTTTTTGTGGACAGAAAAAAACTTCTAACTTTTCAAACTTAAATGAGATGTCATTTTTTAAAGATATGTGGCTAAGTTTAAGTGGCACGAAGAATTGACATTCGAGGCTTAAATTAAAGTTATAATAATAATTTTTATTAGTAATATAAAAAAACGAACAATATTTTGGGAATGACAAACTTAAAGTGGGCAAAAGTTAAATTTGACGTGAGAAACGTGACCATGGACGACTCAACAGATAATCCTGAATGAGGGAAGAGGAGGTTATTATGAAAATCATAATGTGGGTTCTGTACTGCTATTTTACATATTTTTATAGTATCAGAGAATATCCTTTAAGAAAGCTCCTGTCGTAACCATGGTTTTATAATTTATCAGGACTCAGCTGCTACAAAGGACATCATTGTATGTACTCGTTTCTCATCTGTTTCTATCTGCAATTTTCCTGGAATTTAATTCTGGCTCCATTCATTGATAACTGCTTTTGAAAGTTGATTGAATATTATTGGAAAGAAAATAAAGGACAACGAAAAGCAATCATTTATTTTTGTGTTCTTTTCCATGTCAACCAAATTGCGATAAAATGACTTTTTTTCTTTCTCTCATTTGGAATACTACAGACTCGTTGACAATGAGCAACAGAAGTCACAACTTTTCATAACAAAATCATCATCGTCATCATCGATGTCCTTCCTCCTCATCGACTACTACAAATATACATATAATGATTTTTCTAAATACTTTTCGAAAGGATGTTCATGCATACGCCAAGCAATGGTGTTTGTGTAAAGTGTATACGTTGGTTGGTTATGATGCTACACTCTCTGCCACACGTCCTCGTCGTTGGCGGTTGCTTCTCCAGCAATGTGGTTGGAAATGGGATTGATGTTCGGAATGAACAACATGTTGGAAATTGAAAATTTTTTAATGGATATTTTGTGTCATTTTGTTGTTGGCTGTCAAGGAATACTCTTGCGGCCCAAAAATAAGTGAGAACAAATATGTGTATGTGTGTGAGTGTAACCACAATACAATAAAAACTTTATGAATATATAATGGCATCATGATATACTTGTTATGAGTGCATAGACAGAGACGTGGTCTGGAGAAGGGAATGTCCTTTTTTGAGTGATTCACATAGCTGGGAGTATTCAATTATTTTGCCTTAAATGTTGAAAGATTAAACAAATTGCTTTCGAAACAGGGCATTTCTGCAGACAAGTCTTAACTGAGGAAACGTAAAGCCTACTTCTAGGCGTTCTACAATTTACATATAAAATTAAAACATACTTTCGGGTTGTATTAAACATTATGTAGAGTTTAGAAAAAATACTTTCTTCACTAGAAAAACATTATTAAACTTAACCAAAGAAAGATATTGTGTCCGAAAAATTCTTAAGAAATATGTCTCCAAATTCCAAAGGATAGGTCCTTGGGTCCTAGGGGAAAATATGATCTGAACACTTTTACTTAAAAGTTGATCTCTGTAATTTTTCGTTTGTAAAAGGAAAACCATAAGTTACTGTAACTGACAACTTTCATAAGAAAGGGCAGGTGCCTAAAAATGTCTTACGAAAATGAGTCTAAATGCATTTGGAAAGGTACTGGAGCCTTGTGGAAATCAAATTTATTAATGTTAATTATTTTTTTAGTGTGATGACATCTGACATTTTTTTCTTAGGAAAAGTGATCTCCGTCAAATTTTCCATAGTCCGCCGATAACTATGCCCTAAAAAGATGTGGTTTCCAATTATTTTTCGTTAGGTCTCTGTAGTTTCCTATAGTCTCTGATCACTTTTCCTTTAGAAAATTTTGACTCTGACAATTTCTCCTTAGGAAAAGGCTATATATGACGAACATTCGTCCACTAACCCTACTTTCCTAAATAGTAATCGATGGCAACTTTTGCTTGACAAAATGTGGTCTCTCTACAAATCTAGAACGATGTGATCTATGAAAGCATTTTCTTATGAAGCGAATTTCTTTGAGAACTTTGCCTTAATTAGAAGTGGTCTTTGGGAACTTAGCCATAAAAATAGTGACTTTGATCAACATTTCTACTGTAAATTAAATAATATAAAATTGAGATAAAGTAATCCCTCGATTTGAAACATCTTACGAAATGTTTGTCCAAACTCATAAGAAAGTGTCCGTATGTCTTAAGGGAATAATGTGATCTCTGACTACTTTTACTTAGGAAAAGGTTATCTATGATAATTTTTTTGTTGGGAAAAGGTAATCTCAAACAAATGGTACACTTTTCCTTTGGGAAAGGAGATCTCTAACAATTTCCTTAATAAAAGGTGGACACTGAAAACTTTTGGCAAGGAAGAGGTGGTTTGTGGCAATATTACTTAAGGAAATTATTATATCTGCCCATTTTTGCTTTGGAAAATATAGACTTTTAACAAGACACTGACTTATTTACCCTAGGAAGAGCTAAAAGTGGAAACTTTACTTAGGAATAGCTAAACTATGGCAAATATCCCTTGGAAAAAGCTAGACCCTGAAAAATTTTTCTTAGGATAAGATTTCTATGAGAGAATTTTCTTCACTAAATTTAATATCACAAAACTTTGCTTCGGGAAGATAATAATTATCAAAAACATATTATTTAGTTTAAATTTAGTCTCTCACAACTATTGATTAAGAAAAAGTGATCTCCGACAAATTTACTCTATAAAATATAATCTCTGACCACATTGCTTAGGAAAGTATAGACTGTGATAATTTTCCTTAGGAAGAGCAGGACTCTGACTATATTTTCTTAGGAAGAGTAGGACTCTGCCTATTTGTTCTTAGGAAGAGCTAGACTATGCCAAATTATCCATAGACAATGCGGTCTCTGAGATCTTGTTGTTCACAAAAGTTAATGTGGGATTTTCTTAAGAATAGATAGTCTCCAGTCTCAGAAATTTTTTCTGACAACTTTTGCTTAAGAAGAGGCAACTTTCCCTTTGGAAGAAGTAATCTGCAAGGAAAAGGTGGTCTCTAAAAGGTAGTCTCTACCAACTTTTCCTAAGGAAAAGGTAGTCTCTGACAAATTTTTGTTTGAAAAATGTAGTTTCTGGCAACTTTTCCTAAGGAAAAGGTAGTTTCTCTCAACTTTTCCAGGAAAATTTAGTCCCTCACAACTTTTTCTTAGGAAATGGTAGTCTCTGACAACTTTTCCGTATGAAAAGGTAGCCTCTAACAATCTTTCCTTAGGAAAAGGTAATCTCTGACAACTTTTCCTTAGTTAAAGGAAGTTTCTGACAACCTTTCCTTAGGAAAAGCTAGTCTCTGACAAATTTCCTTAGGAAAAGGTAGTTTCTGGCAACTTTTCCTAAGGAAAAGGTATTCCCTGACAACTTTTCCTTATGAAAAGGTAGCCTCTAACAATCTTTCCTTAGCAAAAGGTAGTCTCTGATAACTTTTCCTTGGGTAGTCTCTGGCAACTTTTCCTTGGGAAAAGGTAGTCTCTGGCAACTTTTCCCTAGGATATGGTAGTCCCTGACAACTTTTCATTAGGAAAAGGTAGTCTCTGACAACTTCTTCTCCGGAAAAATTTGTCGTTGACAACTTTTCCTTAGGAAAAGGTAGTCTGTGACAACTTTTCCTTAGCAAAAGGTAGTCTCTGAAAATTTTTCCTTTTCATCATACAACTTTTCTTTACGAAAAGGTAGTCTCTGACAACTTTTCCTTAGGAAAATTTTCCTTGGGAAAGGTAATCTCTGACAACTTTTCCTTAGGAAAAGGAAGTTTCTGACAACCTTTCCTTAGGAAAAACTAGTCTCTGACAAATTTCCTTAGGAAAAGGTAGTTTCTGGCAACTTTTCCTAAGGAAAAGGTAGTCCCTGACAACTTTTCCTTAGGAAATGGTAGTCCCTGACAACTTTTCCTTAGGAAATGGTAGTCCCTGACAACCTTTCCTTAGGAAATGGTAGTCTCTGACAACTTTTCCTTATGAAAAGGTAGCCTCTAACAATCTTTCCTTAGGAAAAGGTAGTCTCTGATAATTTTTCCTTGGGTAGTCTCTGACAACTTTTCCTTGGGAAAAGGTAGTCTCTGGCAACTTTTCCCTAGGCTATGGTAGTCCCTGATAGCTTTTCATTAGGAAAAGGTAGTCTCTGACAACTTCTTCTTCGGAAAAATTTGTCTTTGACAACTTTTCCTTAGGAAAAGGTAGTCTCTGACAACATTTCCTTAGCAAAAGGTAGTCTTTGACAAATTTTCCTTTTCATCATTCATCTTTTCCTTACGAAAAGGTAGTCTCTGACAACTTTTCCTTAGGAAAATGTAGTTTCTGCAACATTTCCTAAGGAAAATGTAGTCCCTGACAACTTTTCCTTAGGAAAAGGTAGTATCTGCCACTTTTACTTAGGATAAGGTAATCTCTGAACACTTTTCGTAAGGAAAAGGTAGCCTCTGACAACATTTCCTTAGCAAAAGGTAGTCATTAACAACTTTTTCTTAGGAAAAGGAAGTTTTTGACAACTTTTCCTTAGGAAAAGGTAGTCTTTGACAACTCTACCCTGTCTCTTAGGAAAAGGAAAAGATGTTTCTTGAGGAAAAGGAAGTCTCTGACAACTTTTCCTTAGGAAAAGGTAGTTTCTGACAACTTTTCTTTAGGAAAAGGTAGTCTCTGACAACTTTTCCTTAGGAAAAGATAGTCTCTGACAATTTATCCTTGGGAAAATGTAGTTTCTGTCAATCTTTTCTTTGGAAAAGGTATTCTCTGACATATTTTCCTTATGAAAATGTAGACTCTGACAACTTTACCCTAGGAAAAGGTAGTTTCCGACAACTTTTCCCTTGGAAAAAGTAGTTTCTGACATCTTTTCATCAGGAAAAGGTAGTCTCTGACAACTTTTCCTTAGCAAAGGTAGTCTCCGACAACATTTCCTTAGGAAAAGATAGTCTCTGCCAACTTTTCCCTAGTCTCTGTCAACTTTTCTCGAGGAAAAGGCAGTCTCTGACAACTTTTCTTGAGGAAAAGGTAGTCTCTGATAACATTTCTTGAGGAAAAGGTAGTCTCTGACAACATTTCCCTAGGAAAAGGTAGTCTGTGACAAATTTTCCTTAGGAAAGGGTTGTCTCTGACAACTTTTGGAACAACAACAAAGTAGTCTCTGACAACTTTAGCTTAGGAAAAGGTAGTCTCTGAAAACTTTTTTATAGAAAAAAATAGTTTCTGACAATCTTGCCTTAGGAAAAGGTAGCCTCTGACATATTTTCCTTAAGAAAATGTAGTCTCTGATATATTTTCCTTAAGAAAATGTAGTCTCTGATATATTTTCCTTAAGAAAATGTAGTCTCTGACAACTTTACCCTGGGAAAAGGTAGTTTCCGACAACTTTTTCCTTGGAAAAAGTAGTTTCTGACAACTTTTCACCAGGAAAAGGTAGTCTCTGACAACTTTTCCTTGGCAAAAGGTAGTCTCTGACAACTTTTCCTTGGCAAAAGGTAGTCTCTGACAACTTTTCCTTAGCAAAAGGTAGTCTTTGACAACTTTTCCCTAGGAAAATGTAGTCTCTAACAACTTTTCCTTAGGAAAAGTTAGTCTCTGACAAATTTTCCTTAGGAAAATGTAGTCTCAACAACAAAGTAGTCTCTGACAACTTTTCCTGGAAAAGGTAGTCTCTGACAACTTTTTCTTAGGAAAATGCAGTCTCTGACTACTTTTCCTTAGGAAAAGGTAGTCTCTGACAACTTTTCCTCACCCACCTACCGGGAGGTGCGTTTGCCTTGGAACACGGAATTCACAAGGTGTTGTGTAAAATCTATAGCGTTGTACCTAAAGGGGTGATGTAGGATATGGGAACATTTCCGCCAACAATATATGATAAACCCAAATACATATTATTCTCTTATTTATTATTGATCAAAATGTTCCAGTATCTCGTATAGACTGAGTATTATTTGAGCATCGATAATGCACCTATCTAAAGTTCAATTCCCCCTCATATGGTACGCTTCTGCTAACAACAATGATGCGCCACTTTGAACTTTTCCTGTACAACAAAGTAGACATCAACAAAGTACTTAGAAATAAATGACTGGTCAAAAAATGCTTAGATAATAAAGATACTCACTTGCTGTCGACCCAGTCCCGGCTAACAATGTGTCAAACCATCAGACGAATAGACAGACAGCCTAAAAACTCTGTTTCCACGGCATAGGGCCGAGTCCGAGTACGACAACAAAATATGAATCCATAAAAGTTTGTGATATTCCACTGGATAGTTATGTGTAAACAATTGAAGTTTATGATGATAAAATTGTACAATGAATGAAACCGAACGCCTCTCGCCCCGTTCCCACAAAAATAACACGAAATATATAGACAAACAAAGTATTCGTATCATGTGTGGTGGGGATTGGGAGATCCACATATCCATTCAAGTCTCACAGTCTATGGGTAAATATTTAAATCATATTCAATATGTACTTACATTTTCCAACTTGGCCACTGTTTCGTACATGGTCATGTTATTGACTTTACCATATTGGACAATAAAATCAATATCATCATCCGTTGTGGAGGTGGAGCTGGAGCTGGTGGTCGATGCTAATTCCGTTGCAATGGTCGATGTTACAACATCATCTGTTGCTTTTCCCCCATCTGTTGTAGATGACTCGGTCGTATTGCTGCTGCCCTCGACATCTGGCTGTGACCATGTTAAAGATATTGAAGTGTTGCTAACCAATGTAGCATGTAAATCGATGACTGGACCAGGTATACTATCAGTACCTGTTTTTGTTGGGTTAAGGTAACAGGGAGAGAGACAATTATCAGTGGAATAGCAAATAACAATTAAAGAGTTGGTGAGATTTGTTGTGGGTAAGTAAATGCAATGAAATGAAAAAAACCATTTATAGTAACAATTAACCTAGGGAATTGTTAGGCAATTTTTTCAATGACGCTATATGTATAGGTAGACATTTTACATAATTCGTAATTTAAGAAAATTGTTAAAGATTGCAACAACGCTTTATGGGGACAACTGATAGACCCAATTCAATTAAATACAACATATACATTTTTATATTCCCCCGTCCTGTACACTTTGATTACTAATAGGTAGAAATAAATTACTTATGTTTCTTTTAAAGTCGCAAAATGTTTTTCCTTTAAATACGAGTATATGTTGAGTCTAAACCAGACACAAGCAAAAACTACGCCGCATTTTGCTCTCATAACTTAACCAGACCATACACATAATGAGAGTACAAACAATTATTCAGTCTCACTTGAACTGCTTCTACACATAAACATAGTGAGCGTATTCTTGCCATGATCAGATCACTGGTCGCTACGTATGTAACGTGGCTGAGACAAGTGTAATCGTCTGCAGGGTAGTCCTAAAGATTCACAAAACCTTAAGAATTAAGAACACAAGGATTTTCATCGTGGTAAGGATCAGAACGACTATGACTTTCAATTCTGCCATTAGTTGACGCTAAAACAATTTTACAATCTGCTTGTGTTTTAAGATAGAGTCGACAATTACAAGATACTGCTTAGAGCAGTTATTCTCGGATCGGCTTGTTGAACTACTCACCAGGCCAAGAATGTCGTTTCTGGGAGTAGGTCGATATGAAGGTGATCGAGAACTTACGTGAGTTTGAAACACCAACAGATTTCAACAATATTCTGCAAACCTACAGGCACTGGCTCCAAAGGTCGAGACAGTCGTTTTTGGGTTGAGGTCGGTAGAAAGCTACCATAGTAGCTTTCGTATCTATGAATGCTTCTACAGTAGAGTTGTTGCCTATGCAGATGACGTGGCAATAGAGGGAAGTTTCTGAATACTATATAAGAGATATCCTACAGCCTTCATACAACCGCAAGCTGGGCTTCCGGTAATGGTCTTGGTATTAACCCGACCAAGACGGAACAAGTTTTCTTTCAGCAGGAGAAAAAAGGTACCACAAGTTACGCCTGTCTGCGTGGGGTATTGAAATTCCCTTCTCTGAAATCGCAAAATACTTATGTATTTTACTAGACAGGAAGTTAAACTTCAAACCCAACATTTTGGAAAGAGAAAATAAGGCTGTGATAGCGCAGAAATTCAACTTCTGCGCGATACTAAACAAGGTTCAGCGAATGGCTGCTATATGTATCACTGGTGCACTGAGAACGGCACCAACTAAGACACTATATGTTATACTACATTTAATGCCGCTAGATATCATAGCAGTGCAATATGCCGCATGTACTGCGATTACACTCAGGGAACTGTCACTATGGTAAGGAATTGGCTACGGACATAGTGTCAATCTAGACAGAATGCCTGACCTTCCGGGCACTGTTGATACGCTATGACTGAACCACTCTTTGACAAAAAGTATCTCACTCTTTTACCTGATAGATCAAAATGGAATGGTCTTATCTCAGGACAGAGGAGATTCATTAACTTCTATACGGACGTTTCCAAACCTTGATAACCAAGTGGGCTTTGGTGTCGGCGGAAAATTTATGTGCTGACCAAAGTCGGTATAAATATTTTCTCTGTTAGTCAGGCTGCTATCAAGTCCCTGGAAACTATATTCCAGAATTCAAAATCTGTCCTATACTGTCGCAGATCCCTTAACGAGAATAATTCAATATTCACCTGATATGGGTGCTGGCCTACAGGGATATACCAGGGAACTGCAAGGCACATGAACTTGTAAGACTAGGAACTACTCCTCCAGGGGACCTGGAACATGTTGGCATGGCTAACGGCAACAAATGACAGGTGGTCACTAGTCAGGAACTGCATACATTCCAGGCTGATGTGGTCCGGTTTAGACTCAAAACGCACCAAATCACTGCAGTCGTTGTCGAGAACGGACGTCTCGCTTATCGTGTCTGTCATGACAGGTTACTGTCTTATTGGACGGCACGCAGGGAGATTAAAGGTTTTGCATAATGACTTTTGCAGAAGCTGTGGAGATGTAGAGGAGGAGGAATCAATAGATCACCATCTGTGGGCTATAATTTCTTTGAGGAGTTAGATAACTTGGCTGATGTTGGAATCCGCCAACTTTTGAGCTTTTTAAAGCAATCAAATTGGTTCAACGAAAGGGGCTAAGGATAACTTATGTTTTCCCTTACGTCCCTGTGGTAACACCAGCCACTAACAGCTGCCACTCTTAACCTATCCAAAACCAGGTCGTTTGAAGTTGATCGAGACCTTTAACGATTATCAATTTAAAGTTGATGTTAGGGAACGACCGATTGGATTCACAATCGTAGATCAGACACGTAGATCAGTCTACGTTTGGGTCAGTTCTGACGGGACGCTGCCTGATTGACGAGCACGTCAGAAGGTTAGGTATTGAGTCCAATGACTTCTGTAGGAGCTGTGATGATGAGTAAGAAGTGGAAAGCATTGAACACCTGCTGTGCTACTGTCCCTCATTAAGTAAACGACGTCTGCATATACTGTGTTCAGCCTTTCTAGGAAGTCTAACAGATCTTTCCGGTACCGATAGTCTTATTATTGATAACTTTGTTTATCAAAAATGTTGGTTTCGAGGAGGGGCATCTGTGCCCGTTGTATTTATAGGGACCTACGTTGGTCTTTGTGAGCCGGTAACTTCGGCTGTCACTCTAACCTCAACGTAAATTCATGTCTGTCTTCGCCAGGTATTCGTACCATTCATTGTCCGTGAGATTGTAAGTGTGCTAGAGCAGGTCCATCTTCCGGCTAGGACTTTTCTTTTGTTGATTACTGACTATTTGTACTACTCGCGGAGATTAATTTATGCTACATTATTGTCGCACGTTTCCTTGTGAGCCTGGTATAGTAACGAGATGACCCTAGATGACTTGTATAGTGACCGTATCTTTGACTTGCCCATACCTTTACAGGAGGAATTTCCATTTCGTCGTGTTTTGGCGCTTCCTTAACGGTGAGCTTGCCGCAGTTTTTTGTCTGGGTCTGACGCGTAATTTCGTTTCTCGTCAGCCTATTACCGGCGCTCTTAACCAAATATCCCCGTAGGCGGTTCTATAGAACATAAACATAGTGCTGAAAAACAAATTTAAAAATTCACGCAATACACGTATATGGTCATTGCGAGGGTATCCTTGGTATATCCTAATATTCAACTCGGCCTGTTCGTTGCCCCGTTGAATCCTGTCCAAAGTATATAGTCGGCACTTACTAGTGCTGCGAACCCGTTTCATTGGTCAGATAGCCTTCCTGCGTACTAATGCAACCCTATGCTCTCTAGTGATCTAATTCCTAAAATACTAACGTAAGGCTCTCTTCGACACGTATTCCTCGGATTTGTTATTAGTGAGACTCTAAGTGTAATGAAGCAGAACTATCTTCCGACTAGGCCCCGTTGTTGTTCGTTAACACTATAGTAGTAGTACTGACAGATACATTTACTAGGCCCTTGGTTTGACTCTTTTACTACTAACGAAGATCTTTAAGCCCTACCTAGAGTACTGATGTGACAATATACTAAGTATTGTACTGAGGCCGGTCACCAGTCGATACGAGATATCCTTGTCATAACCATTGCTTTGGTCATCTCATCTCATCATGCAACTCTCTTTCTTTGTCTGAGAGATACTAAGACTACTTAGTATTGAGTATTAATGCTACGCAAGTGTATCTTTGACTTGCCTACACCTTTACCCTGCAGAGTGAACAGATCTATTTTCGTAACGTATTGGCCCTTTCCTCGGCCGTAAGCCTTCTAATGTACTGACGCAGGTCTGGTTCGAAATGTATTCGTCCCAAAATTTCAGTCCTCACATGTACGTTTTTAATATAAGAGAGCAAGAGGAAGGCGCGACATAGTAGTTTCGCTACTTTTGCTGCATCCAAGTAGTGCAGAATTTCAGCACTGAATTAAATTGTCTTCTTACTCTATTGCATATTGCACTGATTTTGAAGCCTTAATTATTTTGCTTAGTTCGTTTGCCGCTGGAGTCTCGAAAACTGACGCGGGTTTTTAAAAGTCGTTTATGTATCAGACCCTTTTATGGAACGACAGCCTCCAAGTCTTCTTATGACGAATTATTTAAGCATATTTTCTAAGTAATTTATTTTAAATAGTAGACCTAATAAATCTTCAATTCGTATTTTTTTTTTTGTTATAACAATTCTACTTTCATCTTTTTGTTTTTTTTTCAGTCTTTTTAGAGCATTGCTACCTTTTGTTTTGCATACAAATTAATTAAATTTGTGTCTAATGGAAAATTCAATTTGCACATTTCATTGCATGCGGGGGTGTCGTTCGATAGATTGGTTGCTACTTACCCTCCTCCAGACATTGCAGGATATTGCCCGCATACGAGAGACAATCGGTAGTGGCATTCGAAATGGCTGCCGCACTCGATCCTAATGAAGAGGTGTGGGTCACAGGTAAAACGCCACGGCACAGCGACATGCAAGTTGAAGGAACACCTCTTCTCGCACAGCAGGGCGTATGATCACGACCTCCAGCGGCACATTTGGCAATAATGGCTGAAAATGCAGACCATTAATTCAGCACCAGCAGTGCCATGCAGCAACGGCATGTGGTGGGATGCGACGGTGGGAGCGTGTGGAAGTGATGTCGGATTGGTGCAGTGAACAATGTTGCGGTTTTGAGGAGATTGAAGGCGGCCAGCCGGAATCCATTGGCATCCATGGAGTGTCGTCGTAGTCGTCGTCATCGTCGTTGTATTTATGCAGAAAAGAAAGGAAACACAGAGAAATGGCACGGACATAAGTAACAGAAGAAAAGTAATTATTTTCAAAGAGTTTTTTTATACTTTCCGGCTGAGCTCCGGTTAAACTAGTTTACAATGAAATTTCAAAGAAAACTGTATGATATATAAACTTATTGTATATTTTATTTGTGTCTTAGGTATTCTAAAGAGAAAACCAGTAAGGAAAGGCGGAAAGTCGGAAAGTCGGGCGGGGCCGACTATATAATACTCTACACCTCCCTAACAATGCGATAAGGTACATTGCGATAATAATTTGATATATATGTGGCTTTATCTAAATCTTAACCGATTATCGCTAAATTAAGCAATATACCTAAATCTGCACCGATTTTCCCTGAATGCTCATTCATGCAATAATAAACCTCTTTTTGTCGAATTTCGTACTGATCGGATATAAAATATAGTTTCTACGCCGCTTACATGTCAAATCGGGTGTAACATATCGTCGGCTTAATGCTATTTTGGTCCATACGCCATTTTCGTGTTTTTTGAGTTAGGAGTTGATACTATGGGTTTAAAGCATGCTCTTTCAGAATCTGCAATCTCTTTTTTCCTCTCTCGTCTAGTTTTCGAGATATTGGTAGGGTAAATCGATTTAACTCTGATTTACGGAAAATACATTTGATAGTTTTGTTCTATGTCTCCTTCTTTTTATCGCCCTATATTTATACCCTCACTTTAGTGTGACGAGGGTATATATCATTTGCTACGGAAAAAAGTGCAACACGTCGAAGGAGTGACCTAAGTCCCCAAGTATGTTCGGAGGAAAACCGTTTTGGGTCATTTTAAGTCGAATGAGCAATGTCCGTCCGTCTGTCTGTCTGTCTGTCTGTCTGTCTGTCTGTGTGTCTGTCTGTCTGCTGGCTGGTGCGCACGATAACTCTCGAAAGGAGTAACCGATTGACCTCACATTTGGTATGTGGTAATATTTTTTTCTATCTCCGGCTAAGTTCGAAGATGGGCCATATTGGTCCACTCCTTCTAGTACATCCCCCACAAAGGGTTAAAATGTTGTGAAATATTGATTCTTTAATAACTGCTATACTACTTATTCGAATCTTTTGAAATTTCACACATAGTATTAGCATATTAGTCGCTATCAACTCGAGAAAAATGGGCGAAGTCGCCTCGTCCCTTTTGGTACCTCCCACACAAATGCACCATTTTGCACCAAAAGTTAACAGCTTATAACATTAATAACAGTGTATAAAAATACTTGAAATTTTGTACAGTATTATGCTTTTATATTGCCTACAGTCCAGGGAAAAATGGGTGTTGTTGCCATGCCCCTTTTGGTACCTCCCACACAAAGGTACCTTTTTGCACCAAAAGTTAACAGCTTATAACATTAAAACCAGTGTATAAAAATACTTGAATTTTTTTACAGTGTAATGTTTTTATAGTGTCTATAGCCCTGTGAAAAATGGGCGTTATTGCCACGCCCTTTTTGTACCTCCCACACAAAATTCCCAAATCATACCACAATTTAATGTCTCATAACGTTTATACCAGTGCACATAAATGCTTATAAGTCGGCACAGTGCAATGAATTTAAAGTATCTAATGTTCAGCGAAAAAAAGGTGTATTATATAAACCCACACAAATTGACAGAATAATTCGAGTAATATTCAATATTACATTACTCACAAAGTGAGGGTATACCTTAGTCGGTTTAACCGACTGAAATTTTCTTACTTGTTTTTACTCAATATTATACGTTCTTTCGATCACAATATGTAAATTAGTGTCCTTCCATACCGACAATTTTTGTGGTCCATGTAATACAAATACAAAAAAATATTAAAATAAAAGTGGATATGGACCAAAATGCCAAGTACAAAAATTTTTATAAATTGCTTGTTTTTGGATGTAATGACATAGAAATACATGAGAATCATACGAACACTGTTGGGAACCCTATGAAATAAAAAGTGTGTAACTCTTCAGTCCCGTTTTTACTCAAACAATAAATTGCGTTTTTCTCCGTTCATACAAAATGGCGTATGGAACAAAATAGCATTAAGCCGACGATATGTATGTGGGCTATATCTAAATCTGAACCGATTTTGGCGGTATTATTTCATGTAATGAGAAACCTCTTTCTGCCAAATTTCGAACTGATCTGATATAGAATACAGTTTCTACAGCGCTTACATGTGAAATCGGGGGAACATATATATGGGGGCTATGTCTATATCGGATCGGATATAAAATACAGCTTCTACAGCGCTTCCATGTCAAATCGGGGGTAACATATATGTGGGGGCTATATCTAAATCTTAACCGATTTTCCCCAAATTTTGTATTGTCTCTAAGTATATCACGAGACTGCTCTGTGCCAATTTTTGTACAAATCGAATTAAAAATATTGCTTATACAAAGCATATATGCCAAATCGGAGGTTCATTTATATGGGAGCTATATGTTAATCTGAACCGATTTTAACCAATCTTAAAAGTTGTCGGATTCCAACATCAGCCAAGTTAGCTAACTCCTCAAAGAAATACGAGCCTAAGGTTGTATGCCGTCTTCTAGAGAGAGCGGGGCACAGACGCAGAAGGTGTTCTTATGATTCCTCCTTCTCTTCATCACTACAGCTTCTACAAAAGTCATTATGCAAGACCTTTAATCTCTCTGCGTACCGACCCATAAGACAGTGACCTGTCATGATAGACACGATAAGCGAGACGTCCGTTCTCGACAACGCCAGCAGTACTTTGGTGCGTTTTGAGTCTAAACCGGGCCACATCAGCTTGGAGTGTATGCAGTTCCTGGCTAATGATCACCAGTCATTTGTTGACGTAAGTGCACTATCTCCCAACAGGAGCTTGCACTGTGCTTAATTTCATCACAATCGACCTGCACTTTGCAACGATACATCTGCAGACAGACGGACGGAAGGACGGACGGACAGACGGACGGACTGACAGACGGGCATGGTTAAATCGACTAAGGATGTGACCCCAAGTCGATCGGTATAATAAACGATGGGTCTATCTCTTCTCCTTCTGGGTGTTACAAATAAACGCACAAACTCATAATACCCTGGAGCACAGTGTGGTGTAGGGTATGAAAACGAACGCTGAAAAATGTGGTATTTATGGCTTAAATTAGCATATTTGAGAACTAGATCTACACGGGGACCAAAACAATATAACAACTAAAAGCGTTAAGTTCGGCCATGCCGAATCTTATATACCCTCTACCATATACCCAACAGACATACGAGTATATGGGAGCTATATCTAAATCTGAACCGATTTACCCAAAGAACAACATAAAATGGATAGACGGACGAACAGACAGACATGGCCAAATCGGACAAAACATATACTCCTATATGGGAGCTATAACTAAATTTGAACCGATTTTCTTCAAACTCGGCAGTGTTGGTCCATGTATCAAGAAACTCTACCATGCTAAATTTCAAAACGATTGGATGTAAACTACAGCTTTTATAGGGCTAAAGGGCTAAATCGGACGAGACATACGAGTATATGGGAGCTATATCTAAATCTGAACCGATTTACCCAAAGAACAACATAAAATGGATATATTAGCATATTTGAGAACTAGATCTACACGGGGACCAAAACAATATAACAACTAAAAGCGTTAAGTTCGGCCATGCCGAATCTTATATACCCTCTACCATGGATAGCATGTGACCTCACAAAATAACTCAAACCTAAAGAAAATAACACAGAAAAACACAAAAAATATAGTAGATGAGAACAGTAGAAATCACAACAAGTTAGAGCTATATATGGGAGCTGTATTTAAATATGGACCAATATCGCCCATTTGCAATCCCAAACAACCTGCAACTATAAGAAATATTTATACCAAATTTTATCAACCTAGCTCTATTATTACGGACTGTAGCGTGATTACAACAGACGGACGTACGGACGGACGGACGGACGGACAGACGTACATGGCTAAATCGTCTTAGAATTATACGACGATTTAGAATATACATATATACTTTATGGGGTCAGATCAATATTTAGAGGTGTCACAAACGGAGTGACAAAATGAATATACCCCCCATCCTATGGTGGAGGGTATAAAAACTGATTTGTATAAATTTTGTTGTGATGAATGCTTGCCAAAATAGAATACAAACTGCAAAGATTCAGTTAAAATGCTTAGAAAATATGGTATTTATGGCTTAAATACGTATATTTTGGAGCGACCTCTGTAGGGTGACTATAACAAAATATGAACACATTTGTAAAATTGTTGCTGTGATGAGTTCTTGTCAAAACAAAATACAAACTGCAAAGTTTCTGCTAAATTGCTTTATTAATGTGGTATCTATGATTCAAACACCGTATTTTAGAGAGACCTCTATAGGGGAGCTATATCAAAGCATTTACCCTTATGGCTCATTTGCAATCCCAAACAACCTGCATCTATTAGAAATATTTCTACCGAATTTGATCAACCTAGCTCTATTATTACGGACTGTACGGACAGACCGACATGGGTAAATCGACTTAGAATTTTACGACGATTAAGAATATATATAATTTTTGGGGTTCTCAGATCAATATTTAAAGGTGTTACAAACGGAGTGACAAAATGAATATACCCCCATCCTATGGTGGAGGGTATACAAATTAGAGCATTTCTTCGAAATTTTTATTTTTTTTATAAGCACTGTGGGACAAAAAGTAGCAGCTTGCAAAAGAAACATTGGAACACAAGCCAAAGATAATGAGTGTTTTTTTAAAAATCTTTGTTTTATGAGTTCATTGAAAAAAAAAGTTATAAATATGCCGGTAAAGAAAGGTTAACGTCGGGCGACGCCGACTATATGATACCCTACATCACTCTAGTATGATTGGATAACAAAAAAATATCCAATTTATACTTCACCTAAAATTTGTTTACACAATTTACATTTGCTACATCTCTGCCTTTGTAGCCAAATCGGATGAAACATATATATGGGAGATATAACTAAATTTTAACCGATTTTCTTCAAATTCGGCAATGTCGGTCCATGGATCAAGAAAATCTACCATAATAAATCTCGAAACAATTGGATGTAAAATACAGCTTCTATAGGGCTAGAGGACCAAATCGGACGAAACATATACTCCTATATGGGAGCTATAACTAAATTTGAACCGATTTTCTTCAAACTCGGCAGTGTTGGTCCATGTATCAAGAAACTCTACCATGCTAAATTTCAAAACGATTGGATGTAAACTACAGCTTTTATAGGGCTAAAGGGTTAAATCGGACGAGACATACGAGTATATGGGAGCTATATCTAAATCTGCACCGATTTCAACCAATTTCAATAGGATTCTTTCCAGGTACGAAAGACTCCTAAATGCAAAATTTCAGCACGATTGGAGTAAAGTTGCGACCTGTACTCAACGAACAACATAAGATGGAGAGGCGGACGGACGGACGGACAGACAAACATTGTTAAATCGACTCAGCTAGTGATTCTGAGCCGATCGGTATACTTTAAGGTGAGTCTAGCTGTAGTATTTCTAGGTGTTACAAACAGCTGCCATGAAACAAACTTGTAATTCCTAATTATAGGGTCTCGGTGGGTCAAAAAGAGACAAATATGTTAGCAGGATGTAAGGGAAGCTTCTGAAACATAAAATAGCCATATCAGCATTAGTAGTCCCAATAGTCCTGTAAGGGTTTCCTCCAATTAAACTTCCTTACACTTTAAACCTGTGCAAAATCCAAAGAAATAAAGCCTACGGACCTTTTGAAAGTATGTAGAGATCTAAGGCATCATAGGTTCCTCGAGCAATATCAGTTCTTAATTGGTTACATGGGAAAATCATGTGGCAAATTGCTTGAGAAATGTGAAGTATGGGGCTGAGATAAATATATTTAAGAGCGAACTCTACAGGAGAGATATATTAAAACATTTACCGACATGATCAATCATTGTTGTGCAGATTTTAAGTAGATATAAAACATAATTTGCAATATGACTAATGGTCTAAAAAATTTGGTATTTATGGCATAAAGAAGAACATTTTCAAGACCGACCTCCATATGGGGATTATAAGAAAATATAAACTGATTTGTATAATTTTGCAGTGAGGAGTGTTTGTCAATACAAGGTTTTAGCAGATTGCTTCGAAAATTTGGAATTTATGCCATAAAGAATCTTATTTGGAAGCGACTTCTATAGGGGAGCTACTAGTATATCAAAACATTATTCGATACCGCTCATTTTCTATCGCCCAAACATCCTGCAACTATAATACATATTTCTCCTAAATGTAATTAACCTAGCTCTAGTATTACGGACTGTATGATGATTTCAACAAGCATACGGACAAATAGACAGACAGACAAGCGGATGGACATGGCTATATCAACTTAGTATTTTTCGACGAGGGTCTCAGTTCAGGTATGCAAGGTATTGGCAAAGTTACCATATCCCTATTTAATGCTCCAATGTATACAAATGCCATAAATATCAGTATTGTCAAGTTAAAGACTTAAAAAGTCCGGGAAAAGGTCTATCTTATCATCCGAACAAAATATCTGTAAATTTGTGTTATTATTGAATGGCAAGACTTACAAGCAGGCGAAGTAGTATAAAGAGGAAAACAGCAGCAGCCAGAGGCTCTTAGGGGCAGCAAATGTATGTTGAATTTTGCAACCCCCTCTCCCTCCCCAAAGATGGTGAAAAACGACGAGCGACTGGTGGTATATAACTTAATTCGTATGCATATCATGTTGTATATAAATCTTATTTAATGTCTTTTATTTCATTCTGTGTTTTATGCGAAGGGAGAGGGACCTGGGAGTACGTTATGGGTGGCCGCTAGAGCTTATGTTGCCAATGTTGCTGGTGTCGTTGTTACTATTACTCTGTTGTCGCTGTTGTTGCAGCAACTATCAGCTCACTTCGCTCCGTCTCCCCACATTACAACAGTAGCAACATCACCCATTGAAGCTCTTAGTCCTCACGACATCTATTCCTCTTCCATTACTACTCTACTCGTACTACAACTAGTTACACTACTATTCTCTAGGTACTTACACATTTGTGCCCGACACGCTGGTCCCAGTTTCTCAATGTCCGAGAGCCTTATGTTGTAACTGCATAATGGCACACATTGTGGCAACAGCCCGGATCCTTGGCAGCATGTAAACATATCGTAACTGTTTTCGTTCTCCTCCTCCACTTCGGCGGGCTTAGTGCGTGTGATTAGACGTGGCGAGGGTTCACTTTTGCCATATGCATTTATGGAGACCACATAGAATTCATAGTAGACTTCAGGCTCTAAGCCCTCCAATATAAGTGGTGGACTTTGCTATGGCAGAAAAGAAAGAAAAAATCAGAAGAAAAAAAAAATATGCAACAAGATTAGATGCCAGTTGTGTACTCAAGGGTGAGGAAGGGAATTCGAGATGAAGTTACAATTCTAAGTAACTATATATGAGAAAGAATAAGTATAAGAAACATGTTGCGGTTATAAATTTCCTTCATATGTCTAACATCGAAAGCAGTTCTTATTTCAATTTAAATTGATACATATAATAAATAAGGTTAAATGTAGCGAAATAAAGGAAATGAAAAAATTCCAATCTGAATAAATTCAATAAAATATTTTTTACAATTTATTCCTGGACTTCCAGAAGTAGAACCATGTCTTCAATTCTTCTATACAACTGTAGATTCTCTACAGAAAATTTTTTATTAGAACTACCTGGCGCTGCAGATGATGTTCTGCATTTTACGTTTCATAGAACTATGTCTACAATGCTTCTGAACAACTGTAAACACTCCAGAAACTAACTAATATTAGAACAAGCTGACCCTGCAGACGATTTTCTGGTCTTTGCGGTATGCAGAACAATGTTACCAATGATTCTGAACAACTGTATATACTCTACAAACGAATTTTAATAAGAACTAGATGAACCTAGACTAGAACCTGAACTAGACGAAAAGTATCAAACAACCGTACGCAGATCAATGTCTATAATGCTTCTGAACAATTGTAGATACTCTACAAACAAATTTATATTAGAACTATCTGGCACTGCAGATGATGTTCTGGCTTTTACGGTACATAGAACAATGTCTACAATGCTTCTGAACAGCTGTACAAACTCTACAGGCAAATGCTCGCTCTGCAGATGATGTTCTGCCCTTTGCGGTATGCAGAACAATGTCTCAAATGCTTGTGAACAACAGTAACTACACTACAAACGAATTTGTATTAGAACTAGCTGAACCTGTAGAAGTGGAACAATGGGTCTTAATTCTTTTGAACATCTATATGTACTCTACAAACAAAATAATATAAGAACTAGCTGGCGTTGCAGACGATGTTCTGCCTTTTACAACGTGGAACAATCTTTCCAATGCTTCTGAAAAACTGAAGGTATATCTCGACCTGGATGACCCTAATATAGCTACAAACATTGCTCTTGAATAGCAAAATATGTTGTGTGAATATAAACTCAATCGTTTCAGTCGTTTTAAATATCACTTACGACTAGCAAACGCACACAATAATTTTGTATATCAAGATTGTTATTAGAAGTAATACTAGAACCTAAAATTTACTGACCCCTGTGTCACTACTACTACACTACGATGTAGATAGCAGATGAACCTTCAAATACAACCTATCTCACGCTAAGGCCGCTTCAATTGGCTTAATAACTCTACTTGCTATAGGAGTAGATTCTATAGTGCTGATCCATGAACCATGGCTGAAAAAAGGGTTGGATCGAGGATTAACAACTCATAGGTCCATGTTACTTCTAAATACAGGTAATAGTATACTGAGATCCTGTATTCTTTATAGAAGTAACTGTAATATTTTTCTTTTTAAAGAGCATATCAATAAAGATATTTGTAGTAGACAGATGTGAAGTAAGAAACACCCAGTACTGGTTATCATCCGTTTATATCGTTCATAACAACGAAGCCCCCTGCTAGGTTTGAGAGAATTGGTCAAAGCACCAGAGGTCAGAGAAGGAACCTGATTGTGTGTAGTGACTCCAATGAACATCAGGAACATAGGTGGGGAATCACTGACATCAACGACAGGGATGAAGCTTTTTCAGCTCATTGATTTGGGAATCAATTCTGAGAATTGGACGTGAATGTAGCCCCAATCATAAGAACTTCTGCATCATTCGTTTAGTTATGTTAGCTCAATTAATAATTTAATGGCCATACGATTTGTTCCTTAATGTGGATTTTATCACTTTTTCTATATTTTTTTCGCGGTAAACCGTACGGAATATCTCTTCTGTGTCTGAAGCAAAGTTGTAGATATTAAATAGGAGAATAAAAATGCAGAACATCGGGTGCCTTAAAAATCGCAAAAATTGCTCTTATTCAAATTTTAACCTATTTAATATCTACAACTTTGCTTCAGACAAAAAAGAGATATTCCGTACGGTATACCAAGAAAAAAAAGGCCATTAAATAAGTTATTGAGCTAACTTGACTAAACGAATGATGCAGAAGTTCTTATTTTTGGTCCAATTCTCAGAATTGAGTCTCAAAATTATGTGTTGTTCTGTGTTATTAAAGTAGTAACTTATCAAGCAAATATCTGCAATTGTTGTGCTTAACATCAGCAACACTTTGCAAACAATATAATTTTTTTGAAAGTTGTAGATGCCTATAGCTCTGCAACTCGTAGATATATTGTCTTTAATTTTTTGGCAGGAAACAGATTCCTGCTTTTCCAACCAAACTTAAGAAAGACAGGCTGGCCAAAATATGTCTACAGATTCCACAGAAATATTCAAAGAAAGCCTGACCAACATGTGGAGACAATTGCGGACATCGATCAATCAATGCAAGTGCTCTAAACGATCAGTTGTTAGTATGTGCTAAAATCAAACCAAGGTAAAAGAATGACCACATTGATGCTCATCATTGACGCAAAAATCTACAAAAGCTTCAAAGGAGTAGGACAACTATAAAATGGAACTGGAGTGCAGTGTGTGAAAGAAAAATCCAGGCTCAGGAAAAAAGCCCCATCACCGTGCACGTTAGGTAAGAGTGACAGTCGGAGTCACCAGCTCAGCTCACATAGATCGGTACCTGCCATATCTGTCAGTCTTCCTAGAAAGTCCGACCCCTTTCTAGTTTAAATAAAGAATGGCAGCCTATATGTGGTAAGGAAAAAACATAGGCTTCTCTACCACCTTCCACAAAAGAAAGTTCGCAGGACCTTCAATCTCTCTACGTTGCTTCCAATAAGACAGTGATCCGTCGATAACGACATCAGGACGTTAGTGCGTTTGGAGTTTAGGCAGGACCACAAAAACCAGGAATGTATGCGGTTTCTGACTAGTCACCACCTATCATTTGTTTCCATAACAGCACTAGCTCTCAAGAAGAGCTTGCTGGTCGCTAGAGGCATATCCACATATTCCAGTCCCCCCGGAGCATGTACGCTTTGGCTTTTCCTTTGCATTTCCCTGTGACCCGGCATCCAATCTGCTAAATATACAATTGTTCAGCATTTTCTTAACAGATCTGTGACAGTCGAGGTTCAGTCTTTGAATTCAGGAAGACAGTTTCCAGTGAATTTATAGCTGCCTGACTATCAGAGTAAACATTGATGTCGACTTTAGTCAGACCATTAATTCTCAGTCATTCTGCTTACTCCATATTAGTCAAGATTCTGTCTGGTAAACACTATCTGTATAAAAGTTGAAAAATCGAATATGTCTTGGGACGCAACTATGTCAATCTGATCTGTCATGTAAAAGAATTATATCTGGAATGATACTATTTCCGTAGCCATTTCCTGACCACAGTGACAGTTCCTTCCTGGTACTAGAAGTAGATGCGACATATTGCGTCTACATTCATTCTAAATCAACAAATAAAATATACAATGTTTCAGACGCAATCGTTTTCACATTGCTCTTTAACAGGATGAAAAGAACCAGTTCCGTGCTCCCGCGGGTCGGTTTCAAACCAAGACCTTTATTGGAAGACCTTCTTGTGGTGGTATAAAGGGCGTATCGAAGGATGTATCTAAGAATACTCGGTAGTGCGAATATATAGTTCCTACCCGGATTATGTGTGATTGTTGCAGCTCGTCACATCGTACCGCCGTGTCACCTGCTCTGATAAATTACGAGCTGACAGCTCGTCGTTGCACAGAGTAAATACCACCTCCCCATATTCCTCTCGCCTATCGTTATATCCCTTCTAGTCGAATACCCGAGATGTGACTAAATTTCCCAGCAGAAGCAGCGGGACTCGCAGATGAGCGTGTTGAAATTCGTCGTACCAATCCTGCCGACCCTATAATTAGAGATCCGAATCCAACGATTAGTATAAAGGTAACGAATACAAGCGGAATATATTTCTGAACCATTTGAAGCAATGCAATATATGCTCCTGCAATTCTGCGCAACGCTTAAGTCTTCCTCGAATCTTGCCAAAATCGATGATGAGGTGCGCGATTTATTTTAACCGTACCGTGAACGACTTTTTCTAGTACTCCCCAAAAGTGTTAATGCGAAAATTAAAGTTAGGTGCAGGGTTGATATCAACTCCCAATAATCATCTAAATAGACGGATCATCCGTCTTAGTTATAACTGAACGCAATACTTTCTCAATCAGAGCAAGTCTGACTGTCTCGGTTTCAGAGATTTTACCAAACACCGTTTCAATCAACTACCTTTCCACTCAGATATACGGGAGGCTGAGAAGAAATTCCGGTATATTTAACACAGCATCCACTCGATTTAACTCTGACGTTCGAATACCCGAGATGTGACTAAATTTCCCAGCAGAAGCAGCGGGACTCGCAGATGAGCGTGATGAAATTCGTCGTGCCAATCCTGCCGACCCCATAATTAGAGAGCTGAATCTAAAGCTTAGTAGAAAGGTAAACGAATACAAGCGGCATAAATTGCTGGACCATTTGTAGCAATGCAACCTATGCTCCGGTGTCGATAAATTCTGCGCAACAGTTAAGTCTTCCTCAAATCTTTCTAAAATGGACGATGAGGTGCGCAATTAATTTAAACGTACCGTAACCGACATTTTGTAGTACTCTCCGAGAGTGATAAGGCGAAAATTAAAGTCTCGTTTATGCTCGTCGTGTTTATGCTATCAGAGTCGAGTAGGTACCACCACAATTTATACTTAGCTATTGTCTTCACTTCAAGGAACATGCAGATTTCCTGCCCTTAAACGTAAAAGTCGACGAAATATTACTTCCGACCACAAACTACCCAGCGTTCTCGGAGTTTATTTGTGGCTTCAATTAGTATATTAAGATACCGTTTGAGAATGTCGGCAGAAGTAGGAAAAAAGTGCTAAAGTTGCTCGCAGACAGCACTTGGAAAACCGACTAAGAAATCTTGTTACAACTAAAAAAGCGAAAGGCGGCTCCATGGCAAACTATACACCAAATGTTAGCGAGACACACTGGAAGAACAAACATAGCTGCAAGAATTCCGCCCTAAGAACAGCGACAGAGTGCCGCCCAAAGTCCCCTGAGGCCCACCTTAATGAGGAGCCGAAAATCATGCCCGTCGGAGATAATATTTTATGTTGTCGAATCAATATCTGCTGGGCTGCCTATATATCTTGCTGGGGAGCCTAGCCAACCACCATGGCTAGGCTCCCCCCATGCAGACAGGTCAGAGCGATCTTCACGATTTAGAGCGCAAGTTCCAACGATCTTTTGTATCGCCTCTAGTTTAGAGAGTGTATCAAGCAGTTTTAATCGATATTCATGCCGACGACTTGTAGCGGCGATTTTCACATTTACCGGGTGAAAAACGTTCTCGGAGAGCATTCTTCAGCAGTGCAATCAGACGAAGAAAAATTGCCGCGACAAACAAAAGCGGTTATGGGGCAGCTGTGATATGCTTAGTGCAGCCTCAATTCATACTGGGCTCGAATGGACGGCAATTTGGCGAATACCACAAGATACGCTACATCTTTTCAGTCGCCCAGGCAATTCCACTCAGCTTTTCCCCAGTTCTATAGTCGCAACCCATTGAGGTTGCCAACTTCATGAACATGGAAATCAATAAAGCAGATCCCTAACCAGACCACAACCTAAAATCTTGTTCAGGAATATAACATATTTTTACTACAACAACATCTCTAGTTGATCTAGATATTATAAAGCCCAAATTATAATATGGAGAGCAATGTTAACTCTATTATTACAGAAAAGTGCAACGTTAGAATCTGGTATTTGTTTGAAAATATTGGCAGCGATTAAATTGCAAGGTTCCCCAATGAGTAAACAAAGTAAATTAGTCACCCAATGGCCATAATTCTATCCATCTCAATTCTATGACACTACTCAACTATTCCTACTTACCTTTTCCAGAGTACTATAATCATCACCAACTCCCAAACGTCTATATTTCACATGGAAATTACTAATTGTATCGGCCAACCGCTTGGGTTTATTCCAATCCAAGATGAGGAAAGTATCCTTTTTGGCTATAGCGCGCAGCTTCGATGGAGGATCGGCCAAAACGCCATAACCCTGAAACAGGCAACTGCTAAACTCAGACATAAAACGAAGGCATCTATAAAGAAAACCCAAAAAAATGTATCAAAAATAAATAAATTAACAAAAAACAAAAAAGAATCTCTGGAGTACAGGAAGAGCAACAGCTACTCACTTGAACAAATTAAAATCCAGCGTTGATACCTTGCCCGAACACAAAGGAAAGCAGGCTGTAGGTATTCCCCTGGATCTACAACACGGCGTATGATCAATATTATTGGCCAAACAACTAAAGGTTATATTAGACCAAGGAGCGCAAACCATAAAATCGGGCAAAGTGGCCAAGTCGGTCTTTTGAGGATCACACATTTTATCCAAACACATGCGATGAGTCATACCCTTGGACTCACAGCAGCTACGTATATCGGGTAAATCAGGCATTTCCATTTTGTGGTGAGGTCCAGACTCTTCTTCCGTACTTAGGGAACTGCTATGCGTAAAGATGCGCAAATTTTCACTGGGCAAACTAGTGCCATAGTCATTTTCGGCCGTCACTACTATGGCATACATTCGCTGAGGCTTTAAATCCGTCACCGTGACTGAGCTATCATTGCCCGTCACTGTGCGTACAATAACACGTTCATCCTTTTTCGCCTGACGAGATTTCACCGATTCCTCATCAGTGGCCGACGCATCGTCGTCGTCTTCATCGAATGAATGCAATTCCGTAAGATTGACTTTATACTGCTTGACCATATGGGGCAGTTTTTCGGGCGGCGACCAACTAACCGTCACATGTGTTTCACTAACCTCGCTGGCTGACACCTCCAACGGTGAGCTAGGTATCTGCTGGACTCCCTGCAATATGCACTGCAACCCACTCAGCGTGTGATGGACACAGGACACTCGGGTGCGTAGCATATCCGTGAATGGCGTATATTCACCGCGACACATGTCTTGACACAGATCGGGAATTTGTTTTTCTACACAACACGGCACATGATTACGGCCATCCGCCATGCAGCGCACGATTTGCGGGAAATCCTTTTCGCACGCCTCCGGCTCTATGCCAGTGGTGCCGTCCAAAATGTTGTGGACATTACAGAAACCCATACAGCTTTGGCTTACGTTGTCACGTTCACAGCATTCGGTAAAATCATGCGTTACCTGCGGAGGCACCGAACCAGTGCGCCAGAACGAGCGATTGTCATTGGCGTCCAGTGGAGGTGGTACTAGGAAAACATCACTGCTTTCGCTAGCCATTGGGGAATCACGATTGTTGTATGACGACGACGATGAGGAGGAGGAGGTGTTGTTGTTTCTATCCAGGGTTTTATACATTGTCCTAACTGCAGGATGAATGTGAGATAAGAGATAGAAAGAAAAAGGAGAGGAATTTTAAGTTATTGCTTCAGCAAATAAGATGTAATTAAATTGAATTCTTTGTATCAACAGAAGAAAGAACAGTTTCTTTATATCCTCTGTCAATAAAGTTTATTTCTGAAATTCCAGCCAACTACAACGTATTGAATTCGAATGAACTAAAACCAATGAAAAGAAATGCTGGTCAATACAAATTCGATTTAATGCGAAATGTTTCCTTATATAAATTAAATTAATGACATCTTCAACAGACTACAGATATTTTCTTCATGCCAAGAATATGGACTTTAACAGCACTTGAGCATCCGGCAAATAAGTATTCAGACCTACCGCCTTGATAACTGCGACTAGGCGAGAGAATACAAAGAACAGTACCGATATTGTCGTAGATATTCAAATCACCACTTAATTGATACATCTACATCTAGGGGAAGGTCACGAGTGATCTTAATCATTATCCAGAAGAATAAGATATAAAGGTAGAAGACATACCCTGTAGATCGTAGCGACATTCACTAGTGACAGACCCTCACCGCCTTTATAACTGCGACTAGGCGAGAGTAGTCATAGAAACTGTCAGAATGCCGCCTTGAGCACTACGAATAGGCACGAGGACACGAAGAATCGTAACTGCAGGGTTGATATTATCGTAACAATCCAAAGCACTACTTTGCTGATGGGCTACCAATGGGGGACAGGTCACGAGTGATTTTTAATCATTCTCCAGAAAGATCTAAAGGTACAAGATCTTAGACCGCGCAGTTCGTAGTGACATTCACTAGCGACAGACGCTAACCGGCAGCACTTGGTCATCCAACAAGTATACCGCCTTGAGAACTGCGACTAGGCGAGAGGGCACAAGCAAGCTGCCAGACTACCGCTTTGAGAACTACGAATAGGCACCAGGAAACGAAGAATCGTAACTACAGGGCCAATATTGCCACAGCTATCCAAATCACCACTTTGCTAAAGGGCTGCCACCGTGGGAATATCGTACACGATCCATCATCTCCTGGTTGTAGATACAGTACCCGCTTAGGCGCGGAGCTTCTATCGTTTGTTCTTGTTGTGGCAGCTTGGAGACGGTAACGTTTCGGCATATATCCGAATATCGCGGTAACCTTGCTACTATCGTTGTCAGTAGGTGGCGGATAACTGAACGACCTACTATTAGCTGTAAACATGTAAAGACGGATTAAGTTCGGCCATGCCGAATCACCACCATGGATCGCATGTGTATGGTTTCGGATACAAATAAACTCATTATACCAAATTTCAGCCCAATTCACTGAAATTTGAGTTTTTGTGGCTTGGTCTGCGTCTGACCACAGGAGTGGCGGCAGAACTCTCAACGACATGTTTCTATGGCACAAATATCGAGACCAGTAAGATCTTAATTACGGAACACACAAATTTGAAATGATGAAACCTGGGCTTGTCGTATACGGAGAACCTTCGGCACCTGTTCCAATGGATTATGATAGTCACATCTATAAACTAGTAATCTTAAACTTAAACTCATACAGGGCCCGGATTGATAACAACAACTTGAATATCTGGCCTGCGTATAATTAGAGACACACCAAGTCAACTCAGTTAATTACCAGATCTTTATGGACGCATGCGCCGGATAAATCTGCGGTAAATGTGAGTAGAAACAATATCCTCAAGTCCATCACCGGTAACACTCGGGTAACGTACAACGAAACTTTATTCATCTCTAAAAACTCAATAAACTATACAGGCCTAGAAATATGATGCCCTGAGAAAGTCTGCATAACCAAATTGTTGGAGGAACAACTGCAGCTCTAGATGCCGTAGCTTTCAAAATCGGCACTTAATAAAGACATCTCACATATATGTGGGTCACTAATAGCTAGGTATAAGAGAGAAACTCTGCATCAGCATACGTACGTAATGTCTTAGCGATATTCTATGAGAGCAGCAGTAAAAACCTAAAGTGAATTTCAAGGTTGGAGAGAATCCTCCACCATTGTCGTCGGAGGAAATGCTTTTGCTATTTGAGTCTTGGTCCAACACAGATCTAGCTGATGTAGCCACATCAACAACAGTTCGAACCCCCCACTTTTAACCAAGGACCACACGATTCGCTACACCGACATTCTCACTGACACAGTCATAGCATCAGAAATTCCGTGCTTGGATACCACCCCAGTGTCCTCGGGGAGGGAGTTTGCTGCCACAAACTAAAGTGGTCTTGGACCAACTCAGGTTAGGCTAATTCCCCTCCTGATGCAAGGAGGGGCTGAGCTGTCCTAATCCAGGAACCATGGTTGAATGTAGATATGGTTTGTGGGCTTAGGACGCCAATGTTTAAGCTGCTTCAAGGTACGGGTAATGGATGATGTAGATCCTGCTCACTTGCCAAGAACGACGATGCCACCCTGTGCAATGAAATCCATTGTAGGAGCAGCAAACGAAAAGAAAAAAAATACATAATTGTGTGTAATGATTTCAATGCACACCACATGTGGGGTAGTGCTGACATCAGAAGGGGCGAATTACAGAAAGTGGCGAATTACTTATTGAATATCGTTTAAGAAGTAACCTTGTGATTGGTAATAGAGGGCATGAACCTATCCTCATTAATAAAAACAGAAAGGAGGTTCTCGACGTCACCCTTGTCTCTGAGAATTTATGTAGAACGATTTTTGATTCGAATGTTTTGGACGTTTATAGCTTCTCAGACCGTAGATATATTAACTTCTACATGAATGGGAAATCTTCTAATACCTTCTTCCTACCCAATATTAAGAAGCCTAATAGGAACAAGTAAGAAAGTTTCAGTCGGGTAAACCGACTAAGGTATACCCTCACTTTGTGAGTAATGTAATATTGAATATTACATGAATTATTCTGTAAATTTGTATGGGAGGTACTAGAAGGGGTTTAGGAAATACACCTACATATATTTCGCTGAACAGTAGATACTTTAAATGCATTGCACTGTGCCGAATTATTAGCGTTTATGTGGACTGGTATATTATCGTTATGAGATATTAAATTGTGGTATTACTGACCATTTTGTGTGGGAGGTACAAAAAGGGGCGTGGTGATAACGCCCGTTTTTCACTGGGCTATAGGCATTATAAAAGCATTACACTGTACAAAATTTCAAGTATTTTTATACACTGGTATTAATGTTATAAGCTGTTAACTTTTGGTACAAAATGGTGCATTTGTGTGGGAGGTACCAAAAGGGGGGTGGCAATAACGCCCATTTTTCACAGGGCTATAGACACTACAAAAGCATTACACTGTACAAAATTTCAAGTATTTTTATACACTGGTATTAATGTTATAAGCTGCTAACTTTTGGTGCAAAATGGTACATTTGTATGGGAGGTACCAAAACGGGTGTGGCAACAACGCCTATTTTTCACTGGACTGTAGGCACTACAAAAGCATTACACTGTAAAAAATTTCAAGTATTTTTAAACACTGGTATTCATGTTATAAGCTGTAAACTTTTAGTACAAAATGATGCATTTGTGTGGGAGGTATCAAAAGGGGCGTGGCAACTTCACCCATTTTTGTGGAGTTGATAGCGATTAATAAACTAATACTATGTGTGGAATTTCAGAAGCTTCGAATAAGTATAATAGCAGTTATTAAAGAATCAATATTTCACAACATTTTAACCCTTTGTGGGGGAGGTACCAGAAGGAGTGGACCAATATGGCCCATCTTCGAACTTAGCCGGAGATAGAAAAAAATATTACCACATACCAAATTTGAAGTCAATCGGTTACTCCTTTCGAGAGTTATCGTGCGCACCAGCCAGCAGACAGGCAGACAGACAGACGGACGGACATTGCTCATTCGACTTAAAATGACCCAAAACGGATATCCGCCGAACATACTTAGGGTCTTAGGTCACTCCTTCGATGTGTTACACTTTTTTCCGTAGCAAATGATATATACCCTCGTCGCACTAAAGTGAGGGTATAAAAATATACGCACATATTCAACAGGCCTCTTCCATAAAATACTGAAATGAAGATGCAAACTATCCGAGATATAGAACAAGTAAGAAAGTTCAGTCGGATAAACCGAAATATGAATCCCCCTCACCTTGAGTTCCAATAAATATTCGTAAATTAATTTATTTTTTTGTTTTAATTAAATTATAATCAATTTAAATTGCATTTAATAACTTTAAATTATGTACTGGTATTAATGCTAAAAGCTGTTTACTTTTGGTACCATTGTGTGGGAGTTAACAAAAGGGGCGTGCAAATAACGCCCTATTTTGTGTGGACTCTAGGTACTATAAAAGCATTACACTGTACGAAATTTCAAGTATTTGTATGCACTGATATTAAAGCCATAAGCAGTTAACTTTTGTTGCAAAATGGTCCATTCGTGAGGGAGGTACCAAAAAGGGAGTGGCCACTTCGGCCATCAGAGCCTACCAGAGCCCCACAGGACTGGGACACTCACAAGGAAGAAATCAAGCAATACAAACAAGAGTTGAGAACGGCTCAAAATAAATCGTAGATTGATTTCTGTTGTGGCGTAGAAAGCTCATCCGAAACCTCAAGGTTACGGAATATTTTACCCTCAACACATTGTACTATTGGGTACATCAATAAAGATAATAGTTCTTGGACTACATCCGGTGAGGAATTGCTGGGAGTTCTCCTGGATACACATTTCCCCGACTCTGAAAAGGCATTGAATACTTCAATTGGGGATTCCCTTGAGGTAAGTGCTGCCATTAGAGGTCCCCAGCTACACTGTAACCGAATTATAACCCAGAATTATTTGGGCTATAAAAGCTTAAAACTTTTTAAGTCGCCAGATGTCCAGACAAAGTGGGGATTGATAGCAGTATATGCAGGTTCATTCATAACCTTCTGATTAAGAGATGCATTTCAGCTAGCTTCTGTCAACTGACCTCCATAGATTTGTCAGCAGGGGAACGCCCCAGAGGGAAGTTCTGTCTCCTCTGTACTTGAGTATCTGCATGAACAATATTCTGCTTATTGTGGAGATGATGTGTGTCATTGATGTTGCCTATGCAGATGACGTGACAATAGCTGTTAGAGGCAAGTTTGAGATTACTCTTAGGGGCCTGCTGTAGGCTGTATCTAAGAGTACTCTTCAAACAACCGCAATATGTGTTACCGCTAATGGTCTTGATGTCAGCCGGACCAAGACGGAACAAAGTAATTTTCACCAGGAGAAATAACCCAGCAAAAAATAAAAGAAGTACTTCCAAAAGAATAACATTATAAGTACTTCCAATTCATAAGTATGAACATTTTTTTGGCATTTAATGAAGTTCTTCTAAATAACTAACCAAAATGTAATTTCGGAATATAAATTATTAACCCAAGAATGCATAATTTTAAAACGATTGGATGTAAAATGAATCTTTTGAAGTGATAAAAGTCCAGATCGGAAGGAACATATGTATGAGGGCTATGATATACATGTAAAATACTGCGTCTATAGTGCTAAAGGGAAGAATTATATATTTATATGGCGGCTATATCAGAATTAGTGAATGGTTCTGGAAGCTAGTCGACTTTTTCATCAATTAAATTTCGTTTCAGTCGACTAGGTCGATAAATCGGACCTACAAGTCGACTTTTTCATAGCCGATTAAAATAACATAAAGTCATTTCAAAGTATGCTGATTTTCTTCGAAATATGTTAAATTTTGGAATTGTAAAGGGTCCGCCATATAACTTTTTTTTTTGAAAATGCTATAAATAAAATAATTTCATTCAAATGGCTGCCTCGGCTGGCCATGCAGTAGCCTACACGATCGGTCCAATTTTTAAGCACATTATCGATTGTGTGCAGCTGTATTTCACCAATGGCTTCACGAATATTGTCCTTTAAAGCGTCAATTGTCTCTGGCTTGTCGGCGTAACACTTATCTTCGAGGGCACCCCACAAATAATAGCCCAACGGTGTCAAATCGCAGATCCGAGGTGGCCAAACTATATCAGCTCTGCGGCTGATAATGCGATCTTCAAAAACAGGGCGCAAAACATCGAGTGTAGCTTCGGCTGTGTGGCACGTAGCGCCGTCCTGTTGAAACTAAATGTTGCCAATATCCTCCTCTTCAATTTTTGTGAACAAAAAATCGTTCAACATGGCCCGATAACGATCGCCATTGACTGTTACGGCCACTCCTTGCTCATTTTCGAAGAAAAATGGCCCAATTATGCCTCTGGACCAAAATCCGCACCAAACAGTGACTCGTTTTGGGTGTATCGGCTCTTCAATGTATGCGTGCGGGTTTTCTGTGCCCCAAATGCGACAATCTTGTTTACATACCCGCCAAGATCAAAATGAAAAAATCTAAATCAAATTAAAATCAAAAATGAAAAAAAATTGAAAATCAAAATTTTCAAAGTAATGTCGCAATATTTCCCAGCGTTGTTCAAGCGTATACACAACCATATTCGTTCAGCGGAAGGATACAACTAATTATCTGTCAAATCAGACATGAGCTAAGTGTTACCATTCACGAAATAAGCACTAGTTGAAAAAAAACGTTAGATGGCGGACCCTTTAGTACATTGGATTGCGATAAAAACTGAATTTATTAACAACACTTTATACTTTCCAAAAATGTTAATATAGCGTCACCAGAAATGCCCAAGAGAACAAAAGGCGTAACACATTGTATTGGACAGAACGTACTGTATTCATCTATTTGACCTTTGTAGTTGTTCTCTTGTTGCTGTTTTGATTTTTGTAAATCGTGTTTGACACCTAATTTAGATGGAAAATTCTATATGGGTCTGTATTTAAATTTGGCCTTTATCTGAAGGGTATCCATTTTTTATAAAATTTCGTGATTCTATAAACCAATCTCTGCCAAATTTAATAATGCTCTGATGTAAAACATGAAAACACATTTTTCCAACCTTGCTAGTGACCGTTTATTCTCGGATTAAAAAATCCTTTGTGCAAAATATAGTACATTTGACTAAAATATGACTTCTATGGAGCTTAGATGCTAAATCGGAAGGTATACATGCATGCGAGTATGTGGGGCTATATATAAATTTTATATTAACTGTTAAAATAAGACACTCTTTACCAAATTTCATGAACATCGAAAGGAAATTATATTTTCTATAGAGGGTATAAGCTAAATCGAAGGTACATTCATATATATTACGATATCTGGTTCTAAACTGATATTCAAATAGTTGAAAGATTTTTGATCGTTCGCCGTAGACGAAAGATATACGGACTGTCTTTCAATTTCAATACGAATTGTCTTGTACCAAAATAAAGATATGTACAAAATTTCTTTGAGATCGGACTATATTTGTGACCTGCACATAGATTACAAGAATGCATGCACAAACTGACATAGCTAAATCGGTTCAGAAAGTGATTCTAAGTCGATCGGTATAATAAACGATGGTTCTATATATCTCTTCTCATTTTTGGTGTTAGAAACAAATGCATAAAATCATAATAAGTTGTACCACAGTGTGGTGTAGGTTATAATTAAATAATTTTAAAAGAAATTATGGTAATTAAATATACCATACCATACATACTGTACCACACTGTGGTACTTTACTACTCTCTGAACCGGGGCTACGGAAAACTTTTTCCGGACCATAAGTTATGGATTTTAATTGCTTCTTTGGATGCTCTTTTTTTGCTGGGAAGGTACGACCAGTTACACCAGAATTATAACCCAGAATCCTTTGGGCTATAAAAGCTTAAAACCTTGTAAGTAGCCAGATGTCCAGACAAAGTGGGGATTGATAGCAGTATATGCAGGTTCATTCATAACCTTCTGATTAAGAGATGCATTTCAGCTAGCTTTTGTCAACTGACCTCCATAGATTTGTCAGCAGGGGAACGCAGAGGGAAGTTCTGTCTCCTCTGTACTTGAGTATCTGCATGAACAATATTCTGCTTTCTCTGGAGATGATGGGTGTCATTGTTGTTGCCTATGCAGATGACGTGACAATAGCTGTTAGAGGCAAGTTTAAGAGTACTCTTAGATGCAGCCTAGGGGCCTGCTGATGAGTTACCGCCAATGGTCTTGGTGTCAGCCGGACCAAAACGGAACAAAGTAATTTTCACCAGAAGAGAAATAAGGTACCACCAGTTACAACTGTCTTCGTTGGGGGTATTGAAATTCTCTCCACAGAAAGCGCAAAATACTTAGGTATTTTATTGGACAGGAAGTTTCACACCAAACACAACATTTCGGAAAGAGCAAAGGAGGCTGTGGAAGCGCTATATACCTGTAAATGGGCAATACAAAACCCCTGGGGTCTCAACCTACATATAGATTATTGGTTGTATAGGACAGTATTCACACCGATAATGCTATACTGCGATTACTATGGTCAGGAAATTGCTATGGACATAATGTCATTTTAGACAGAATGTCTGACCTTCCGGGCACTTTAGATTACATTACTTTTTGTTAATTGGTATCTCACTCTTATACCTGATAGATCAGAATATATATATACATAAATTAAATTAAATTAAAAATTAATATTCTGACCAAAGTCGGTATCAGTATTTTCTCTGAAAGTCAGGCTGCTATAAAGTCCCTGGAAACTATATTCCTGAATTGAAAAACTGTCACCTAGTGTCGCAGATCTCTTAACGAAATGGCTGAACAGGACAATACTCGTATTCCCCTGATATGGGGGCCGGGACACAGGCACTTACCAGGGAACTGCAAGGCAGATGAACTTGCAAGACTAGGAACTACCCTACACGCTCCAGGGGAAGTGGAATACAAGCTCTTCTTGAGAGATAGCGCACTTACGGCAACAAATGACAGGTTGTCACTAGTCAGGAACTGCAAACATTCTAGGCTGACGTGGCCCGGCCTAGACTCAAAACACATCAACGCACGGTTGTCTTTGTCGAGACCGGACGTCTCACTTATCATGTCTGTCATGACGGGTGACTGTCTCATTGGACGGCACGCGGAGAGATTGAAGGTCTTGCAAAACGACGTTTGCAGAAGCTGTGGAGACGAAGAGGAGGAGGAACCAATAGAACACCTTCTGTATCTGTGCAACGGTCCCTCTACTAGTCGGGGGAGTTAGCTAACTTGGCTGATGTTGGAATCTGCCAAATTTTGGGCTCTTTAAAGCAATCAAGTTGGTTCAACGGGAGGGGCTAGGCATAACTTATGTTTTCCCTTACGTCTCTGTGGTTATACAATGGACTGTATAGGCTAGGTAAGTCTGTTTTACAGGCTGCCACTCTGAACCTTACCTAAAATTCTAATCATCAACACCAACTAAGTTCCTCCTTTAAACTTTTCACATATTCTTCACACTCCACATCTGTTTCCGATAAATAAGTAGTACGAAGGAGGTCACTAAATCCGTCACCCGCGGAATTCCATCTGACGCAGTCACATAAGCAATAAAGAACTACAGAGTGAATGCCGTGTTTGGTAAACATTCTCCTCCAGCGTAATTGGCGGAAGATATTTGGCCTCAACTATGTAAAGTGGTCCGAGGCTTCGGCAGTCTATAGTGGTCCTGGCGTTCAACTGAGATAAGTCAGATGTGGTCACCTAAACTCATACTGAGTGTACTGATGGAAAAACATGGAATAAATAATAAAAATTGGACATGATAGATGGATAGAACACATACACAAGATATATTGTCCTACGTACCAAAAAGGACATCACAACCATATTAATTGTAATTGAATTCGTTATCGATTTGTAATAAACCGAGCTCGCGAAAGTCATAAGAGGATTATATTTTCAAATACGTTTATGACAGAGGATTTTAAATGAATACCATTTTTTCTTACTCACCATCTAATATATGTATACTACGTAATACTGGATCCGAATTTAATTCACAAATATAGCTTCCCTTATCGGTGGGTTTCAGACGTTTTATTAATAAAACCCAAACCTCTCCGCCTGAATCGACTTTGCCATTTGGATCTGCAAAGGAAAGAAAATAAGGAAATATCCCAAAAAAAATCATTATTAAAATCAATGAATTTATCACCCAGTATTCGTTATGGAAACTCACTTTCATCATGCAGAATACTTATGCGCGGATCACTGGTCACCCGGACCTTGCCCGCGGTAAGGATTTCATCACCTTTCTTCCATATCACAGTATTATTTCGACTATTCTGTGAGACTACACAGGTGAGTAAGGCATCTTTGCCGGCCAAAATATAGGAAGGGCCGCCAGTTCCTGCAAAAAACAATATATAAAATGACATATTAAGACTTCCAGTCCTTCGGTGTCCTTTCTCCACCACCACCACTACCACCTACCAATGGGTTGTACAGATTTAACTGTTGACAGCAAACATGTTGATGTTGTCAATACCAACAGCAATTTTAACATTATGACATCCGTCACAGCCGTCTGTAATGAAAAATAAATTCCGGAAATATTGTTATTATTTTGCGAATAATAAAAACGCCATAACATAATAATGTAATAAAAATCAGCATCTGCTGCTCTTGATGCCCCACTTAAAGGACACATTTGTTCGCAAATGACAGGCTTTAATATATTAATTTATTTTTACGCGGAGAAATAAGTAAATCCCCACAAACGCACACACATACAGGCGATATTTTCACACAAAATCCTTTCCGCCAGGATAAACATATGGGCTTATTATGACACCAACAAAAAAAGGCAAGAGAGGAAATGAATGACTGAGCGATAGAGAGCTTCAGGCCAATTAATGGATAGGATGTGGCTCTGTGGCTCTTGGATACCATGGGCGTATTAATTAATTTAAAAGTAAATACAAACCAAAAATAATTTATGATTGTCGCAGCAGCGATCGCGAAAAGTGTTAAAATGAAATAATATTTATTGACATACTTAATGATATACATATTCCCGGTAGAGGAGATAAAGTGAATAAGTCAACTTTGACATGTTTGTGAGGCATGATATTTGAAACCTGTTGTAATTATAAACGCGAAAGGTGAAGAAGCTAGAAAAGTTCATCTTTGATTACTTTTCTTCTAGAAAAGTTCATCGTTGATGTCTTATCTTCTAAAATAGTCTATCGTTGATGGCCTTTCTTCTAGAAAAGTTCATCGTTGATGAATTTTCTTCCAGAAAAGACCATCGTTGATTACTTCTCCAGAAAAGTTCATCGTTGATGACTTTTCGTCTAGAAAAGTTCATCGTTGATGACTTTTTTTCTAGAAAAGTTCATCGTTGATGACTTTTCTTCTAGAAAAGTTCATCGTTGATGACTTTTCTTCTAGAAAAGTTCATCGTTGATGACTTTTCTTCTAGAAAAGTTCATCGTTGATGACTTTTCTTCTAGAAAAGTTCATCGTTGATGACTTTTCTTCTAGAAAAGTTCATCGTTGATGACTTTTCTTCTAGAAAAGTTCATCGTTGATGACTTTTCTTCTAGAAAAGTTCATCGTTGATGACTTTTCTTCTAGAAAAGTTCATCGTTGATGACTTTTCTTCTAGAAAAGTTCATTGTTGATGACTTTTCTCCTAGAAAAGTTCAACTTCTTCTTCTAGAAAAGTTCATTGTTGATGACTTTTCTCCTAGAAAAGTTCATCGTTGATGACTTTTCTTCTAGAAAAGTTCATCGTTGATGACTTTTCTTCTAGAAAAGTTCATCGTTAATGACTTTTCTTCTACAAAAGTTCATCGTTGATGACTTTTCTTCTAGAAAAGTTCATCGTTGATGACTTTTCTTCTAGAAAACTTCATCGTTGATGACTTTTCTTCTAGAAAACTTCATCGTTGATGACTTTTCTTCTAGAAAAGTTCATCGTTGATGACTTTTCTTCTAGAAAAGTTCATCTTTGATGACTTTTCTTCTAGAAAAGTTCATCGTTGATAACTTTTCTTCTAGAAAAGTTGATCGTAGATGACCCTTCTTCTAGAAAAGTTCATCGCTGATGACCCTTCTTCTAGAAAAGTTTATCGTTGATGACTTTTCTTCTAGAAAAGTTCATCACTTTTCTTCTAGAAAAGTTCATCACTTTTCTTCTAGAAAAGTTCATCGTTGATGACTTTTCTTCTAGAAAAGTTCATCGTTGATGACTTTTCTTCTAGAAAAGTTCATCGTTGATGACTTTTCTTCTAGAAAAGTTCATCGTCGTTGATGACATCGTTGATGACTTCTCTTCTAGAAAAGTTCATCGTTGATGACTTTTCTTCTAGAAAAGTTCATCTTTGATGACTTTTCTTCTAGAAAACTTCATCGTTGATGACTTTTCTTCTAGAAAACTTCATCGTTGATGACTTTTCTTCTAGAAAACTTCATCGTTGATGACTTTTCTTCTAGAAAACTTCATCGTTGATGACTTTTCTTCTAGAAAAGTTCATCGTTGATGACTTTTCTTCTAGAAAAGTTCATCTTTGATGTCTTTTCTTCTAGAAAAGTTCATCGTTGATGACTTTTCTTCTAGAAAAGTTCATCTTTGATGACTTTTCTTCTAGAAAAGTTCATCGTTGATGACTTTTCTTCTAGAAAAGTTCATTGTTGATGACTTTTCTTCTAGAAAAGTTCATCGTTGATGACTTTTCTTCTAGAAAAGTTCATCGTTGATGACTTTTCTTCTAGAAAAGTTCATCGTTGATGACTTTTCTTCTAGAAAAGTTCATCGTTGATGACTTTTCTTCTAGAAAAGTTCATCGTTGATGACTTTTCTTCTAGAAAAGTTCATCGTTGATAACTTTTCTTCTAGAACAGTTCATCGTAGATGACCCTTCTTCTAGAAAAGTTCATCGCTGATGACCCTTCTTCTAGAAAAGTTTATCGTTGATGACTTTTCTTCTAGAAAAGTTCATCGTAGATGACTTTTCCTCCAGAAAAGTTCATCGTTGATGTCTTTAATTCTAGAAAAGTTCATCGTTGATGACTTTTCTTCCAGAAAAGTTCATCGTTGATGACTTTTCTTCTAAAAAAGTTCATCGTTGATGACTTTTCTTCTAGAAAAGTTCATCGTTGATAACTTTTCTTCTAGAAAAGTTCATAGTAGAAGACCCTTCTTCTAGAAGAGTTCATCGTAGATGACTTTTCTTCTAGAAAAGTTCATCGTAGATGACCCTTCTTCTAGAAAAGTTCATCGTTGATGACTTTTCTTCTAGAAAAGTTCATCGTTGATGACTTTTCTTCTAGAAAACTTCATCGTTGATGACTTTTCTTCTAGAAAACTTCATCGTTGATGACTTTTCTTCTAGAAAAGTTCATCGTTGATGACTTTTCTTCTAGAAAAGTTCATCGTTGATGACTTTTCTTCTAGAAAAGTTCATCGTTGATGACTTTTCTTCTAGAAAAGTTCATCGTTGATGACTTTTCTTCTAGAAAAGTTCATCTTTGATGACTTTTCTTCTAGAAAAGTTCATCGTTGATGACTTTTCTTCTAGAAAAGTTCATCGTTAATGACTTTTCTTCTAGAAAAGTTCATTGTTGATGACTTTTCTTCTAGAAAAGTTCATCGTTGATGACTTTTCTTCTAGAAAAGTTCATCGTTGATGACTTTTCTTCTAGAAAAGTTTATCGTTGATGACTTTTCTTCTAGAAAAGTTCATCGTTGATGACTTTTCTTCTAGAAAAGTTCATCGTTGATAACTTTTCTTCTAGAAAAGTTCATCGTAGATGACCCTTCTTCTAGAAAAGTTCATCGCTGATGACCCTTCTTCTAGAAAAGTTTATCGTTGATGACTTTTCTTCTAGAAAAGTTCATCGTAGATGACTTTTCCTCCAGAAAAGTTCATCGTTGATGTCTTTAATTCTAGAAAAGTTCATCGTTGATGACTTTTCTTCTAAAAAAGTTTATCGTTGATGACTTTTCTTCTAGAAAAGATCATCGTTGATGACTTTTCTTCTAGAAAAGTTCATCGTTGATGAGTTTTCTTCTAGAAAAGTTCATCGTAGATGACATTTCTTCTAGAAAAGTTCATCGTAGATGACCCTTCTTCTAGAAAAGTTTATCGCTGAAGACTTTTCTTCCAGAAAAGTTCATCGGTGATGACTTTTCTTCCAGAAAAGTTCATCGGTGATGACTTTTCCTCCAGAAAAGTTCATCGTTGATGTCTTTAATTCTAGAAAAGTTCACCATTGTGAATTTTATTCTATAAAAGTTCATCCTTGTGAATTTTCTTCTTCTTATAGAAAAGTTCATCGTTGATGACTTTTCTTCTAGAAAAGTTCATCGTTGATGACTTTTCTTCTAGAAAAGTTCATCTTTGATGACTTTTCTTCTAGAAAAGTTCATCGTTGATGACTTTTCTTCTAGAAAAGTTCATCGTTAATGACTTTTCTTCTAGAAAAGTTCATTGTTGGTGACTTTTCTTCTAGAAAAGTTCATCGTTGATGACTTTTCTTCTAGAAAAGTTCATCGTTGATGACTTTTCTTCTAGAAAAGTTTATCGTTGATGACTTTTCTTCTAGAAAAGTTCATCGTTGATGACTTTTCTTCTAGAAAAGTTCATCGTTGATAACTTTTCTTCTAGAAAAGTTCATCGTAGATGACCCTTCTTCTAGAAAAGTTCATCGCTGATGACCCTTCTTCTAGAAAAGTTTATCGTTGATGACTTTTCTTCTAGAAAAGTTCATCGTAGATGACTTTTCCTCTAGAAAAGTTCATCGTTGATGTCTTTAATTCTAGAAAAGTTCATCGTTGATGACTTTTCTTCTAAAAAAGTTTATCGTTGATGACTTTTCTTCTAGAAAAGATCATCGTTGATGACTTTTCTTCTAGAAAAGTTCATCGTTGATGAGTTTTCTTCTAGAAAAGTTCATCGTAGATGACATTTCTTCTAGAAAAGTTCATCGTAGATGACCCTTCTTCTAGAAAAGTTTATCGCTGAAGACTTTTCTTCCAGAAAAGTTCATCGGTGATGACTTTTCTTCCAGAAAAGTTCATCGGTGATGACTTTTCCTCCAGAAAAGTTCATCGTTGATGTCTTTAATTCTAGAAAAGTTCACCATTGTGAATTTTATTCTATAAAAGTTCATCCTTGTGAATTTTCTTCTTCTTATAGAAAAGTTCATCGTTGATGACTTTACTACTAGCAAAGTTCATCGTTGATGACTTTTCTTCTAAAAATGTTCATCTAGAAAAGTTCATCGTTGATGACTTTTCTTCTAGAAAAGTTCATCGTTGATGACTTTTCTTCTAGAAAAGTTCATCGTTGATGACTTTTCGTATAGAAAAGTCCATCGTTGATGACTTTTCGTATAGAAAAGTCCATCGTTGATGACTTTTCGTATAGAAAAGTCCATCGTTGATGACTTTTCTTCTAGAAAAGTTCAGCGTTGGTGAATTTTCGTATAGAAAAGTTCATCGTTGGTGACTTTTCGTATAGAAAAGTTCATCGTTCATCTAGAAAAGATCATCGGTGATGACTTTTCTTCTAGAAAAGTTCATCGTTGATGACTTTTCTTCTAGAAAAGTTCATCGTTGATGACTTTTCTTGTAGAAAAGTTCATCGTTGATGACTTTTCGTCTAGAAAAGTTCATCGTTGATGACTTTTCGGCTAGAAAAGTTCATCGTTGATGACTTTTCGTCTAGAAAAGTTCATCGTTGATGACTTTTCGTCTAGAAAAGTTCATCGTTGATGACTTTTCTTCTAGAAAAGTTCATCGTTGATGACTTTTCGTCTAGAAAAAATCATCGTTGATGACTTTTCGTCTAGAAAAGTTCATTGTTGATGACTTTTCGTCTAGAAAGTTCATCGTTGATGACTTTTTCTTCTAGAAAAGTTCATCGTAGATGACTTTTTTTCTAAAAAAGTTCATCGTAGATGACTTCTCTTCTAAAAAAGTTCATCGTTGTTGACTTTTCTTCTAGAAAAGTTCATCGATGATTTTCTTCTAGAAAAGTTTATCGTTGATGGCTCTTCTTCTAGAAGAGTTCATCGTAGATGACTTTTCTTCTAGAAGAGTTCATCCTAGATGACTTTTCTTATTGATTATTTTTCTTCTAGAAAAGATAATCGTTGATGAATTTTCTTCTGGAAAAGTTCATCGTTGATGACTTTTCTTCTAGAAGAGTCCATCGCTGATGACTTTTCTTCTAGAAAAGTTCATCGTTGATGAATTTTTTTCTAGAAAGGTTCATCGTTGATGACTTTTCTTCTAGAAAAGTTCAGCGTTGATGACTTTTCTTCTAGAAAAGTTCAGCGTTGATGACTTTTCTTCTAGAAAAGTTCATCGTTGATGACTTTTCTTCTAGAAAAGTTCATCGTTGATGAATATTCTTCTAGAAAAGTTCATCGTTGATGAATTTTCTTCTAGAAAAGTTCATCGTTGATGAATATTCTTCTAGAAAAATTCATCGTTGATGAATTTTCTTCTAGAAAAGTTTATCGTTGATGGCGATTCTTCTGGTAAAGTCCATCGCTGATAGCGATTCGTCTGGAAAAGTTCGTCGTCGATTAATTTTCTCCTGAAAAAGTTCGTCGTTGATTACTTCTCTTCTGAGAGAAAGGTTCATCTTTGATTATATTTATTCTGATAGAAAAGTTCAGCGCTAATGACTTTTCTGATTGAAAAGTTCATCGTTGATGGTTTTTAAAAATCATAGTATCTACATAATTGCGGGAAACTGGGGTTAATCATAATAAATCGAGCACGAAATTAAATTTCAGCTTAATATGTTATTACGAAAAATCCATAAAATGAACTGTGTTATTAGTGAAAATCTCGGATAAATGAAATAAACTAAAATGCAATTTTCTGCTTTCAGTTAAGCGCATTGGACTAAGTATATACAGAGAGGGCCAAATGTGAGAAAGATGCAGGAATTTTGGTATATTTTGCAATAAGCAAAAGAACATACAGTTCATGTTCTTTAATTAAAAAATTAGATTCCTTAAAATTGTTTTCCTATATTAATGAAAATATAATTTGTTTATAATATTTTGAAACTCACTGTATACACGACTAAAGAGCTATATGTGTCAATATGTACATACATACAATGTGTACAACGTAAATGATCTACTTATATACAAATGTATGTGCGAGTATGTTTGGTTTGTGCATTTTATCCCCATGAGCATTTAACGTAAATATAATTTATGTTGTTTACGTATGAAAAGCGTTTAAAACGCACCAAACCTCAAAGCGGCAATGTTTCCCATTGACACTTTCATTCAGACATTTGCAACACGCAACGCATCTTCATAGGACGACTAACACACACACTTACAAACCTATGGGAGGATACAGCCGAAAAAATAATGAAAGCCCAGCCATAAATCAAAAAACCATTAAATACTTTTTCAACACATTCGAGAGAAGTGTTGCATGTATTCGTATGTATGAATTTATAAACAGTATGAATTTATAAATACCCTGGACGCACGCCACGGCCTTTGTATCCTGGCGTCCATGTGGACACGAGCCTCTTGAGCTCTCACACATGTTCTCATATAGCGGAAGACCAGGGACTATTCCCAGAAAGGTATGCGAAAAGTTTCAGGAAATTATCATGGATGAAGTTTTGTAAAAGAAAAGTCATCAACGATGAAGTTTTCTAAAAAAAAAGTCATCAACGATGAAGTTTTCTAAAAGAAAAGTCATCAACGATGAAGTTTTCTAAAAGAAAAGTCATCAACGATGAACTTTCTAGAAGGAAAGTGATCATCGATGAAACGAAAAGTCATCAACGATGAACTTTTCTAGAAGAAAAGTCGTCAACGATGAACTTTTCTAGAATAAAAGTCATCAACGATGAACTTTTCTAGAAGAAAAGTCATCAATGATGAACTTTTCTAGAAGAAAAGACAACAACGATGAACTTTTCTAAAAGAAAAGTTATCAACGATGAACTTTCTAGAATAAAAGTCATCAACGATGAACTTTCTAGAAGAAAAGTCATCAACGATGAACTTTTTTAGAAGAAATGTGATCAACGATGAACTTTTCTGGAAACAAAGTCATCAACGATGAACTTTTCTGGAAGAAAAGTCATCATCGAAGAACTTTTCTAGAAGAAAAGTCATCAACGAACAACTTTTCTAGAAGAAAAGTCATCAATGATGAAGAAAAGTCATCAATGATAAGCTTTGATAAAAGAAAATTCATCAATGATGAACTTTTCTAGAAGAAAATCATCAACGATGAACTTTTCTAGAAGAAAAGTCATCAACGATGAACTTTTCTAGAAGAAAAGTCATCAACGATGAACTTTTCTAGAAGAAAAGTCATCAACGATAAACTTTTCTAGAAGAAAAGTCATTAACGATGAACTTTTCTAGAAGAAAAGTCATTAACGATGAACTTTTCTAGAAGAAAAGTCATCAACGATGAACTTTTCTGAAAGAAAAGTCACAACGGTGAACTTTTCTGAAAAAAAGTCACAACGATGAACTTTTCTAGAAGAAAAGTTATCAACGATGAACTTTTCTAGAAGAAAAGTTATCAACGTTGGTAACTGATAGATAGAAAAGAAAAGTCTTCTAGAAAAGAAAAGTCAATAACGATGAACTTTTCTAGAAGAAAAGTCATTAACGAAGAACTTTTCTAGAAGAAAAGTCTTCAACGATGAACTTTTCTAGAAAAAAAATCATCAACGATGAACTTTTCTGAAAGAAAAGTCACAACGATGAACTTTTCTGAAAAAAAAGTCACAACGATGAACTTTTCTAGAAGAAAAGTTATAAACGATGAACTTTTCTAGAAGAAAAGTTATCAACGTTGAACTTTTCTAGAAGAAAAGTTATCAACGATGAACTTTTCTAGAAGAACATTTATCAACGAAGAACTTTTCTAGAAGAAAAGTTATCAACGATGAACTTTTCTAGAAGAAAAGTTATCAACGATGAACTTTTCTAGAAGAAAAGTTATCAACGATGAAATTTTCTAGAAGAAAAGTCATGAACGATGAAGTTTTCTAGGAGAAAAATCATCAACGATGAACTTGTCTAGAAAAAAAGTCATCAACGATGAACTTGTCTAGAAGAAAAGTCATCAACGATGAACTTGTCGAGAGGACAAGTCATCAACGATGAACTTGTCTAGAGGACAAGTCATCAACGATGAACTTGTCTAGAGGACAAGTCATCAACGATGAACTTGTCTAGAGGACAAGTCATCAGCAATAAACTTGTCTAGAAGACAAGTCATCAACGATTAACTTTTCTAGAAGAAAAGTCATCAACGATGAACTTTTATAGAAGAAAAGTCATCAACGTGAACTTTTCTAGAAAAAAAGTCATCAACGATCAACTTTTCATGAAGGAAAGTCATCAACGATGAACTTTCCTAGAAATAAAGCTATAAACGATGAACTTTTCTAGAAAAAAAGCTATAAACGATGAACTTTTCTAGAAGAAAAGTCATCAACGATGAAGTTTTCTAGAAGAAAAGTCATCAACGATGAAGTTTTCTAGTAAAAAAGTAATCAACGATGAAGTTTACTAGAAAAGTCATCAACGATCAATTTTTCTAGAAGAAAAGTCATCAACTTTTCTAGAAGAAAAGTCATCAACGATGAACTTTTCTAGACGAAAAGTCAACAACGATGAACTTTTCTAGAAGAAAAGTCATTAACGATGAACTTTTCTAGAAGAAAAGTCATCAACGATGAACTTTTCTAGAAGAAAAGTCATCAACGATGAACTTTTCTAGAAGAAAAGTCATCAACGATGAACTTTTCTGAAAGAAAAGTCATCAACGATGAACTTTTCTGAAAGAAAAGTCACAACGATGAACTTCTCTGAAAAAAAAGTCACAACGATGAACTTTTCTAGAAGAAAAGTCTTCTAGAAAAGAAAAGTCATTAACGATGAACTTTTCTAGAAGAAACGTCATCAACGATGAACTTCTCTAGAAAAAAAAATCATCAACGATGAACTTTTCTGAAAGAAAAGTCACAACGATGAACTTTTTTGAAAAAAAAGTCACAACGATGAACTTTTCTAGAAGAAAAGTTATCAACGATGAACTTTTCTAGAAGAAAAGTTATCAACGATGAACTTTTCTAGAAGAAAAGTTATCAACGATGAACTTTTCTAGAAGAAAAGTTATCAACGATGAACTTTTCTAGAAGAAAAGTTATCAACGATGAACTTTTCTAGAAGAAAAGTTATCAACGATGAACTTTTCTAGAAGAAAAGTTATCAACGATGAACCTTTCTAGAAGAAAAGTTATCAACGATGAACTTTTCTAGAAGAAAAGTTATCAACGATGAACTTTTCTAGAAGAAAAGTTATCAACGATGAACTTTTCTAGAAGAAAAGTTATCAACGATGAAATTTTCTAGAAGAAAAGTCATCAACGATGAAGTTTTCTAGGAGAAAATTCATCAACGATGAACTTGTCTAGAGGACAAGTCATCAACGATGAACTTCCCAGCAAATAATAAAAGAAGTACTTCCAAAAGAATAACATTATAAGTACTTCCAAATCATAAGTATGAACATTTTTTCGGCATTTAATGAAGTTCTTCTAAATAACTAACCAAAATGTAATTTCGGAATATAAATTATTAACCCAAGAATGCATAATTTTAAAACGATTGGATGTAAAATGAATCTTGTGAAGTGATAAAAGTCCAGATCGGAAGGAACATATGAAATATATGTAAAATACTGCGTCTATAGTGCTAAAGGGAAGAAATATATATTTATATGGCGGCTATATCAGAATTAGTGAATGGTTCTGGAAGCTAGTCGACTTTTTCATCAATTAAATTTCGATTCAGTCGACTAAGTCGATAAATCGGACCTACAAGTCGACTTTTTCATAGCCGATTAAAATAACATAGTCATTTCATTTTCTTCGAAATATGTTAAATTTTGGAGTACATTGGATTGCGACAACAACTGAATTTATTAACAACACTTTATACTTTCCAAAAATGTTAATATAGCGTCACCAGAAATGCCCAAGAGCGTAACCCTCAAAAAATGAAAATTCGTTTTTCGTCAAAAAATCACGATTTTATTCAAGAAAAAAAGGCGTAACATCAAGTGCTCGTTATAGATAAAGAAATTTTAGGTGCAAAATTATATATGGGTCTGTATTTAAATTTGGCCTTTATCTGAAGGGTATCCATTTTTTATCAAATTTCGCAGTGTACGTGATTCTATAAACTAATCTCTGCCAAATTTAATAATGCTCTGATGTAAAAAATGAAAGCACATTTTTCCAACCTTGCTAGTGACCGTTTATTCTCGGATTAAAAAATCCTTTGTGCAAAATATGTAGAGTAGCAACCTGCAATTGTTATTATTACTTAATTTAATAGTTATTAAGTTATACATATATCTAGAACTATTTACGTTGTTCCGCTGTAGTAGAAACTCAAATTAAATACCTAAACCAATTTTGCGTTGAAGAATATTGTAATTTACCTGTACTTGGCCTACAGGCTTTAAATTACATTAATAAAAAATGAAATGAAATGAAATGAAATATAGTACATTTGACTAAAATATGACTTCTATGGAGCTTAGATGCTAAATCGAAAGGTACACATCCATGCGAGTATGTGGGGCTATATGTAAATTTGAACCGATATTGTTCACACAGATATTAACTGTTAAAATAAGACACTCTTCACCAAGTTTCATGAACATCGAAAGGAAATTATATCTTCTATAGAGGATATAAGCTAAATCGAAGGTACATTCATATATTACGATATCTGGTTCTAAACTGATATTCAAATAGTTGAGAGATTTTTGATCGTTCGCCGTAGACGAAAGAAATACGGATTGTCTTTCAATTTCAATACGAATTGTCTTGTCCCAAAATAATATGTACAAAATTTCTTTGAGATCGGACTATATTTGTGACCTGCACATCGATTATAAGAATGCATGCACAAACTGACATAGCTAAATCGGTTCAGAATGTGATTCTAAGTCGATCGGTATAATAAACGATGGTTCTATATATCTCTTCTCATTTTTGGTGTTAGAAACAAATGCATAAAATCATAATAAATTGTACCACAGTGTGGTGTAGGTTATAATTAAATAATTTTAAAAGAAGTTATGGTAATTAAATATACCATACCATACATACTGTACCACACTGTGGTACTTTACTACTCTCTGAAACGGGGCTACGGAAAACTTTTTTTTTTGTGAGAATGTTAATTACACTATGGGGTCACACTTCTCAAGAGCCATCTACACCATACAGATTACAGACATCTTCAAATGTCCTAAACATACATACATATATATGATCGTTGATCTCTTTGGCCAATAGTATATTATTTATACGTTCCCTTCCCTATGTCAACATTTGTATTCCTTTAAAATATGAAATCTCTGGACCCAAAGATATTAAAAAGAACGACATACATTCATCAAATAAATACAACACCAAAAAAAGCAAATCTTACAGTGCTTTAAGAGTTGTGCAAAAGTGGTGACAAAGAAGTACTTCCCCGGCGCGACAACCCCTTGTTAAATTCATTGGTGAAAATCCAAATTAGAACAACTTCCGGATCATAAGTTGGGGATTTTTATTGCTTCTTTGGATGCTCTTTTTTTGCTGGGTTGTCTAGAGGACAAGTCATCAACGATGAACTTGTCTAGAAGAAAAGTCATCAACGATGAACTTGTCTAGAGGACAAGTCATCAACGATGAACTTGTCTAGATGACAAGTCATCAACGATGAACTTGTCTAGAAGACAAGTCATCAACGATTAACTTTTCTAGAAGAAAAGTCATCAACGATGAAGTTTTCTAGAAGAAAAGTCATCAACGATGAACTTTTCTAGAAGAAAAGTCATCAACGATCAATTTTTCTCGAAGGAAAGTCATCAACGATGAACTTTCCTAGAAAAAAAGCTATAAACGATGAACTTTTCTAGAAAAAAAGCTATAAACGATGAACTTTTCTAGAAGAAAAGTCATCAACGATGAAGTTTTCTAGAAGAAAAGTTTTCTAGAAGAAAATTCATCAACGACGAACTTTTTTCGAAGAAAAGTCATCAACGATAAACTTTTCTAGAAGAAAAGTCATGAACGATGAACTTTTCTAGACGAAAAGTTATCAACGATGAACTTTTCTAGAAGATGACTTTTGTTCTGTAATTGTTTGGAGAACTTCCTTACGCTACTGCCGTATTTATGCTGAAATTTATTCGTAAATGTTTTTGTGCATGTTTATATATAAAAGTATGTAAATATATTTAAGTTTGTGTATACATATATACATATTTTTTCTTGTATGCATACAAATAAAACCAGATTAAGTGCAATTAATTTTCTGTCAGCAACAATTGTATAAAAGTATCACTAACAGATAAAGCACAGCACATCGCAGCATCAGCAGCAACAATTCCAGCAATACATTTGTACCAAATAGCAGTGGTCGCACAATAGCAACAGCAGTAGCGACAACAATTGCTGCGGCATTTAGACCACACCAGCAATGGCAACATTTCGACCCAATATTTCCAACAGACTGACACTGACTGCCAAACGACTAGTCGTTTGTATGAGTGTATAATTATTGCTAGGACCACTAAAGGGACACTCTGTTATTGCTGATGTGGTCCTTGTTGAACGTTGGTTCATGTATTGCCACAAATAAAACATTTTCACAACAATAAACGGACTGTTGCGATTTTATTTATTTACTAAACTCCCTTCGGTATCCTGGAGTAAAAATATACAATAAAATCTTTGTTCCCTCCCCGGGAGACTGTCCTTTTTTGTTGGCTTTTGAAGCCATTTGGTGGTGTTGTAGTTTATTTAGAGTCAAACTAAATTAGCTAGAGTAATGTTTGTTTTTTTTTTTTAAGGGGGAAGTTAAAGCGATGTTCTTTGTTTTGAGGATTATTTATGTTGTTTTATGGTGATTAATAACTATGGCAAATGTAAATAGAAATCAAATAAAATGTGATATATGTTTATGCTGCAGAAAGAGAGAGGAAATATTTAAATATGTGAAACCGGACAACAAATTAGTTGTTGTCAATAGAATGAAAATAATTTTAGTTGAATCTTAATAGGTACAATGCTTAGGATTATGTATCTACATATATCTATATCAAACAAAATTTAATTTCGTGTCAAATTTATCTATTAATTGGAGCACTTATGTAATCTGTACTTTGATGACAAGAATAAATCTACAGACTGTCGGACGGACGGACGAAGCGACTCAAAAATGTATTCCGAGTCGACCACTATAGCAAACAATGGGTCTATGTCGTCTGCCTTTATAAGCTACAAACAAATGCACAAAACCAAATACACTGTAGTTCAGTCAGGGGTAGAATCCACACAATTCATCTCATCACGTGTTTACTTTTCTAAAAAGCATTTCTCGATGTTATAACAATGAATAAAATGATTTTTATTGCTGTCTGCTGCTGCTGTTGTTGTTATTATGTATTCAAATTTACATTATAATTAATTAAAAACCAACAACCACACCAACACGAGTATAGCCCAAAAATTCATCTCATCTTCGTCGGCATCGTCGTCGTCGTCGTCATCATCATCATTCACGTCATTAAACACCGCATAAAATCACATTAGGAGACGCTTCTACTGCGACCTCCTTCTACTTCAGCAAACACTTTGAAGCGCTAGTCGTTGTGCCGTCATTCACTTTAGACCATCAGATTCTTCAAGCGACTTTTCGAATCATCTGCAATGTGGGCTGAAATGGTGGTTCGTTCCATGATAGATAAATAGATCCACAGCGGAGTAAGGTAAAGTGAATGTTTTCTTTTCACTTTTTCTTTTTTTTTTTTGAGGGGGAAGAGTGATGCTTCTTAGGCCTTAGGCCTATTTCGGGTTTCAAGAAATCCACACCGAAAGTGTGTGTTTGCAGACAGGCAGCAAGACGGACGGACGGACAGTCTGATTCCAACCTCAACCTTATCTGTCTTGTAGGCCATAGAGTTGTTTGGTTTAGAGTTTGGTAAAGACAACTTTTGAGTGACTGAAAAAAAATTTCTTTGCGGTAAGACGACTGAAGATGCTGTCTAACACTTGATGAGACGAGACTTGGAGTATAAGGTTAGACACTTTCAAATGCTTTGAATGAGTGGCCCAACAACTAATCACCATACCCACCGCAGCATGAGCGCCTATCACAAGCACTATAGGCTCTTAAAAGCACAGTAGGGGAAATTTCGAGAAAAGAAACAAATGTTTCTTAACCAGTCAGATGTTTCTATCTAGAGTCGACCAGTGTGGTCTTCCTCAATACTATAGAGCAGCGTTCAGACAAAAACATTAAGGTACAGTACGTTAGCGTTCTGTGCTGTACTTCATAGCGAACAGTACGCAAACACATTCCTTACAAGAAGTACAGAATACACTACAGACAACAGATCGATGTTCTCCATTTTTACTAGGGACTATTAGGTCCAATATAAAGTGTAAATTGTTAAATTTCAGCCAGATCTATTGAAAAATGTGTTCTCCAGAGCGTTAAGAAGTGAAATCGGTGGGGACTTTTATATGAGGGCTATATCAATACATGGGCCGATGTGCCCCATTTTCAATAGGGACCGTCCCTAGTCGAATATATGATTCTGTACCAACGCTAAACGTAGTATATTCTGTTTGCGTTCTCATTAAAACACCACAAACACTACGAGGTAGCGTTTGCGTTCGAAGAACCGTACGTTATAATAGTGTTTGCAATCGTCATCTCAAAATCTTATTGTACGGTATTCTGTTTGCGCACACATACACAATCAATAAAAAAAGAAATAGCGTTTGCGTTCTATGAACGAACCGTACGTATGGTAAGGTTAGGTTAGGTTGAAGAGAGGAGACGTTTAAAAGTCTCATGTCAATGGACACACACTTAAGCCAGTGATTCGGCCTGTAGTGCGCTCCTTATTTATGACACTTTTATACCTCACGAGTTACTGACAACACTATGCAAGAAATTAACACTTTTTAAAAAATACACGGACTTGACAGTATAGGTTCGATTCTACTATCAAAGGGTAGTATAACCCTATACTCAGTTCAGCGGTATCACCAAGTCTGAATTAGTTGTTGGGCAAAAGCTGATGACACCTTTTTCGAGGGGCCCAATGATTGTCAGAAACTTTGGGGGCCCAAATAAAAATTGGTCACCAATTTCGCCAAGCCGAGTATAGGCTTACCCTTTGATAGTAGAGTCGAACCTATACGTCAAGTCCATGTATTTTTTTCACTGTTGCACAGTGTAATCGGTACTAAACACGCATTTTTTCAGTATCTTCCAGTCATATACTCTGAGATGTGTCAAGTCTGGCAATATGTCTGACCCGAAATATTGGGAAACGGTACGTATAGTTCATCAACGATGAACTTTTCTAAAAAAAAATCCTCAACGATGAACTTTTCTAAAAGAAAAGTCATCAACGATGAACTTTTCTAAAAGAGAAGTCATCAACGTTGAACTTTTCTAAAAGAAAAGTCATCAACGATGAACTTTTCTAAAAGAAAAGTCATCAACGATGAACTTTTCTAAAAGAAAAGTCATCAACGATGAACTTTTCTAAAAGAAAAGTCATCAACGATGAACTTTTCTAAAAGAAAAGTCATCAACGGTCATCAACTATTAAATTTTCTTAAAGAAAATTCATCAACGATGAGCTTTTCTAAAATAAAAGTCATGAACGTTTAAATTTTCTAAAAGAAAAGTCATCAACGATGAACTTTTCTAAAAGAAAAGTCATCAACGACGAACTTTTCTAAAAGAAAAGTCATCAACGATGAACTTTTCTAAAAGAAAAGTCATCAACGATAAACTTTTCTAAAAGAAAAGTCATCAACGATAAACTTTTCTAAAAGAAAAGTCATCAACGATGAACTTTTCTAAAAGAAAAGTCATCAACGACGAACTTTTCTAAAAGAAAAGTCATCAACGATGAATTTTCTAAAAGAAAAGTCATCAACGATGAACTTTTCTAAAAGAAAAGTCATCAACGATGAACTTTTCAAAAAGAAAAGTCATCAACGATGAACTTTTCTAAAAGAAAAGTCATCAACGATGAACTTTTCTAGTAGAAAAGTCATCAACGATGAACTTTTCTAGTAGAAAAGTCATCAACGATGAACTTTTCTAGTAGAAAAGTCATCAACGATGAACTTTTCTAGTAGAAAAGTCATCAACGATGAACTTTTCTAGTAGAAAAGTCATCAACGATGAACTTTTCTAGTAGAAAAGTCATAAACGATGAACTTTTCTAGTAGAAAAGTCATCAACGATGAACTTTTCTAGTAGAAAAGTCATCAACGATGAACTTTTCTATACAAAAAGTCATCAACAATGAATATTTCTTGAAGAAAACTCATCAACGATGAACTTTTCTTGAAGAAAGGTGAGCAACGACGCACTTTTCTAGTAAAAAAGGCGTCAACGATGAGCTTTTCTAATAGAAAAGTCATCAACGATGAACTTTTCTAATAGAAAAGTCATCAACGATGAACTTTTCTAATAGAAAAGTCATCAACGATGAACTTTTCTAATAGAAAAGTCATCAACGATGAACTTTTCTAATAGAAAAATCATCAACGGTGAACTTTTCTAATAGAAAAGTGATCAACATTGAACTTTTTTATACGAAAAGTCATCAACGATGAATATTTCTTGAAGAAAAGTCATCAACGATGAACTTTTCTTGAAGAAAGGTGAGCAACGATGCACTTTTCTAGAATAAAAGTCATCAACATAGCAAAGTCATCAACGATAAACTTTTCTAATAGAAAAGTCATCAACGATGAACTTTGCTAGTAAAAAAGGCGTCAACGATGAGCTTTTCTAATAGAAAAGTCATCAACGATGAACTTTTCTAATAGAAAAGTCATCAACGATGAACTTTTCTAATAGGAAAGTCATCAACGATGAACTTTTCTAATAGAAAAGTCATCAGCGATGAACTTTTCTAATAGAAAAGTCATCAGCGATGAACTTTTCTAATAGAAAAGTCATCAGCGATGAACTTTCCTAATAGAAAAGTCATCAGCGAAAGTCATCAACGATGAACTTTTCTAATAGAAAAGTCATCAACGATGAACTTTTCTAATAGCAAAGTCATCAACGATAAACTTTTCTAATAGAAAAGTCATCAACGATGAACTTTTCTAATAGCAAAGTCATCAACGATGAACTTTTCTAATAGAAAAGTCATCAACGATGAACTTTTCTAATAGAAAATTCATCAACGATGAACTTTTCTAATAGAAAAGTCATCAACGATGAACTTTTCTAATAGAAAAGTCATCAACGATGAACTTTTCTAATAGAAAAGTCATCAGCGATGAACTTTTCTAATAGAAAAGTCATCAGCGATGAACTTTTCTAATAGAAAAGTCATCAGCGATGAACTTTTCTAGTGGAAAAGTCATCAACGATGAACTTTTCTAGTCGAAAAGTCATCAACGATGAACTTTTCTAGTCGAAAAGTCATCAACGATGAACTTTTCTAGTCGAAAAGTCATCAACGATGAACTTTTCTAGTAAAAAGGCATCAACGATGAACTTTTCTAGTAGAAAAGTCAACAACGATGAACTTTTCTCGTAGAAAAGTCATCAGCGATGAACTTTTCTAGTAGAAAAGTCATCAACGATTACCTTTTATAGTAGAAAAGTCATCAACGATGAACTTTTCTAGTAGAAAAGACATCAACGATGAACTTTTCTAGTCGAAAAGTCATCAACGATGACTTTTCTAGTAGAAAAGACATCAACGATGAACTTTTCTAGTCGAAAAGTCATCAACGATGACTTTTCTAGTAGAAAAGTCAACAACGATGAACTTTTCTAGTAGAATAGACATCAACGATGAACTTTTCTAGTCGAAAAGTCATCAACGATTACCTTTTATAGTAGAAAAGTCATCAACTGTGAACTTTTCTTGTAGAAAAGTTATCAACGATCAATTTTTCTAGAAGAAGAGTCACCATGATCATTATGTCCATCTTTTTTTTCGAAACTCCCCCACTGTGCAACTGCAGGGAGTTCGCAATGAATTCATGATTTGGGACTTTTTACGAATTCCCTCAACTACTCCCAAAACCCCTTAAAAAAGACATCCAGTCGTGAGTGATACTTCACATAGACTGGACTGAAAAACATAAACAAAAACTCAAAACCTAAAAACAAACATTTACATTAAAAATTAATTATTATATCTATGGCTACTTTGTAGCTGCTGCTGATATTGTTGTTGTAATTAAATTTTTGTTGTTTTATGTTATTGTTTTCAAGGTTATGGTGGTTTTTGGGCTATTACGAAAATTTCAAAATTAAATTTGTTTTCACTTTCCAATTTTGTTGTTGTTGTTATTATTCTCCTGGGTTTGCTGGAGGCCATAGGAAAAAAATTTTAATGAATGGGGAAATTAAAAATTTATGTTAGCTGTCCGATAGGTACAGATGATACTGAATTAATCACTTTGGGCTCTAATGTGAACAAATTTATTAATTCGGAGATTAAAATTAAGATATGTATATTGAATAGGGTTTAATTGCATGTTTAACTGTTACGTACATAAAACTTGATTAGAGGAAGGCCTATTGATTTTATTGATTTTTTTTTAATATTTTGTCGAAATTCAAGTTGTTATTAATGTTAACAATACAACTATACTGCTAAAAATCTAAAACTAACAACAATTGTTGAGGATATTGGTGCATGGAGTTAAACATCTCAAACCTGTAACAAACGATAAGCAGTTTTTTCTAAAATTTTCCTTCACATTTAAAATTTATAAATGTGATTACTTTTTGGGGATTTATTTTGGGGTTCAAGTTTTTTAATAAAATAGCAAAGTTTTTTCCAAAATAGAAATTTTTAGAAAAATCTTTGATTATTTTTCTACGGTGGAAGTAATTTGGTTGATAATTTTGTATTTGAATCTCTAAAAGTACTGCATGAGTCTGCATTAACTACATAGTATACCTAATAGACTATCTCGAATGATAGAATATTTAAATGTTTTTTTATTTATTTATTTTTATTTTTTTTATTTTTTGCACTTCTTCCAAATCCAATGATGTGAAATGCATTGTATAGAGTCTAATTTATTTCACAGTTCACATTTTAATCTTTCAACTGTTCTGCCAAAAATACAATCAGTGCGAATCCCAATTGTAAACATTAAATGCTCTCTAAGGGCTTTTAACAAAACTCTCTTATCTATGATTTTCAAACATACGAAAAAAATTGATGGTTTTTGTATCTATCTATATATATTGAAGGATATATCCTTCAATCTTATTCATTTTGTGTAAAAATACAGTTGCAGATATACTTATTTCATTTAAGAGTGTTTTGTGATTGTTGTTTTGTAACAAAAGATAAAAGTTTTTGATGATTTCTCTTGCTGAGTTCGTTAGGTTTTACAAAAAAATCTAGAGTTAAATACAAAACAAAAAGAAAAAAGGATAAAAAATCAAATTTGAAGTTTACCCAGATACAAGGATGATTTTGGATTGATATTATACGAGTACGTATATATGTATATCAATCACAGGGAATTGGAATATTTTATTTTATTCTCAGTATTATTGAAATAATAACACTGTGCAACAGTAAAAAATACACGGACTTGACAGTATAGCATTGATTCTACTAGCAAACGGTTTGGGGAAATTGGTGACCAATTTTTTTATGGTCCACAAAAGATTCTGAAAATCAGTGGGCAACTCGAAAAAAGTGTCATCATTTTGTGTCCAACAGCTAATTCAGACTTGGTGATACCGCTTAACTATATTTGGAAATAATGTAGGTAAGAATATTCTGAACATAGCCTAAAAAAAATTAGTTTTTGTTTTTAAAAATCGTTTTTGTGCTGGCCCGAAAAAAAAACATAAAAAATGGACAAAAAATCACCAAAAATTCGTTTGTTCCATATTTTGAAAGCTAACATCCTAAGGAAGAACAAAAAAGGAAGAACAATGCCTATTCGAAGAAGATCTATGGATAAATAAAGAAATTATAGCACTTTTGGTAGAAATAAGGAAATTTCAACAAAATTAGGTTTTTATATCCACCCTATTGTGAACAAGTGTATATGTCAGATGCTACCAACCAAAAGTGTAACAAATCGATGGAGTCGCTTAAGAGACTCCAAGAATATTGGCAGAAATCCGTTTTGGGCCATTTTAATTCATTTTAGCAATATCCGTCAGCCTGTCCGTCTGTCTGTCTGGTTGGTGAGCACGATAACTTTGGGCAGAAGTAACCGATTGACTTAAAATTTTGTATGTGTCAATATTTTTTTCTATCTCAGGCTAAGGTCAAAGATGGACTATGTTGGCACGCTCCATCAAGTACCTCCCTGCAAAAAGGGTAAACAATTACTGAAATATTGATGATCCCATAACTTTTATACTACTACCCAGAATCTTTCACAATTCCACACAAAGTATTAGTTTATTAATCGCTATCATCTTAAGAAAAATGGGCGAAGGTGCCGCGTCCCTTTTGGTTCCTCCCATAGAAATGGACCATTTTGCACAAAAAGTATAACTTGGATTCCTGCACACACAAACACCTGAAATTCTGCGGAGTGTAATGTAGTACATAAACGGGGCAAAGTCGCCTTTTTTGTTTAGAAATTTCTCTAAATATATTTTATATAAAAAAAGATTTTCGAAACTTTTGGTGACTTTTACGAATTTCACTTTCAATTTTTCCTTGATTTCGAATTGCACTTCCCAGTTATGATACCACATGCAGCATTTAAGTCTGTCTTAAATCAATCATTCCAAATTTCTGAGTAATTCAATCCATCATTAGTTGTCAATCCTTCAAGTAATTAATTTTGATCCAAGATTATACGATTTCAATTATTATTATTTATTTTTTTTACGAACATTCAACCTGTTGACGACCTGTTGTTTATCTACTATCTGAAGACCAGTTGTGTTATCCAGTTAATAATGCAATATAAAAAAAACACATAAAAAGTATGCAGTTTTATGACAAAACTTAATTGTTGTGCCATTAGCTTCTGATAGTCTAGAAGTGGCACAGTCAAATTATTTTCCAGAATTAATTATACACAAATATTATCCCTAACTTAATACCTATTTTAAAGGCATATACCGATTCTCTTGAATATCTGTTACACCTTAAATATCCTATCCATTTAACTGATTGAGTTAAGAAACAATTCTTCGACATTTCACCCCAACTGACCACTCCCAAGCGTTGAACTGGTCAACAGTATCGTTAATCGAACAAGTGGGAGTTGGAACTTTCCTGTCTCTATCTCTTTCTCTTCCCTCAACCCTATTGTTAGCAGTGTCTAGTCAATTAAAAACTTTCATTACCACAATGTGGCGATGGTGTGCCAAGAGGACAGCACAAATGTCTGCCAAAACTTTTCTCATCTTAACCTGGCTGGACGATAAACGGGAACCACCATCAAACGATGTTGGTAATGGTGGTAAATAAAAATGTAAACTTTATTCTTGATGGACGGGTAATCCAGAAACTGTAACAAAATGGTGAAGGTAGGGTGAGCAAGAGTACCGTGTTTAACAACGAGGGCAATGGCAAAGTAATAAGGCTTCTGAACTATTCGAATGTGACTTCCAAAGTTCATTGTTGATGATTCTCCTCATTTCTTATAGAAAAGTTCATCGTTGATGACTTTTCGTATAGAAAAGTTCATCGTTGATGACTTTTCGTATAGAAAAGTTCATCGTTGATGACTTTTCGTATAGAAAAGTTCATCGTTGATGACTTTTCGTATAGAAAAGTTCATCGTTGATGACTTTTCGTATAGAAAAGTTCATCGTTGATGACTTTTCGCATAGAAAAGTTCATCGTTGATGACTTTTCGCATAGAAAAGTTCATCGTTGATGACTTTTCGTATAGAAAAGTTCATCGCTGATGACTTTTCGCATAGAAAAGTTCATCGCTGATGACTTTTCGCATAGAAAAGTTCTTCGCTGATGACTTTTCGTATAGAAAAGTTCATCGTTGATGACTTTTCGTATAGAAAAGTTCATCGTTGATGACTTTTCGCATAGAAAAGTTCATCGCTGATGACTTTTCGTATAGAAAAGTTCATCGTTGATGACTTTTCGTATAGAAAAGTTCATCGTTGATGACTTTTCGTATAGAAAAGTTCATCGTTGATGACTTTTCGTATAGAAAAGTTCATCGTTGATGACTTTTCGTATAGAAAAGTTCATCGTTGATGACTTTTCGTATAGAAAAGTTCATCGTTGATGACTTTTCGTATAGAAAAGTTCATCGTTGATGACTTTTCGTATAGAAAAGTTCATCGTTGATGACTTTTCGTATAGAAAAGTGCATCGTTGATGACTTTTCGTATAGAAAAGTTCATCGTTGATGACTTTTCGTATAGAAAAGTTCATCGTTGATGACTTTTCGTATAGAAAAGTTTATCGTTGATGACTTTTCGTATAGAAAAGTTCATCGTTGATGACTTTTCGTATAGAAAAGTTCATCGTTGATGACTTTTCGTATAGAAAAGTTCATCGTTGATGACTTTTCGTATAAAAAAGTTCATCGTAGGGCTTATCTCAAGTCTATGTGTTTTTGTACCTTCCACCATAGAATGTGCTTATGTATATACGGGTCTTCTATAGTAGACGACTACGTGGGTCATCTATTTTATAGCAGACGGAAACAGAATGAAATGAAATGAAAACACCTGGGTCATTTATTCTATAGTAGCCGACTACGTGAATCATCTATTCTATAGTAGACGGAAACATAGGTTACCTATTTTATAGTAGACGAATACTTGGATCATTTATTCTATAGTAGGCGAATACTTGGGTCATCCATTCGAAAATATGGGTCATATATACGAACTCATATACTCTATAGTAGATGAATACTTGGGTCATCCTTACGAAAATATGGGTCATATATACGAACTCATATATTCTATTGTAGATGAATACTTGGTTCATCCATTCGAAAACACGGGTTATCTATTCTGTGGGTAACCAAGCAGAAGTAAACTATCCGATATTTCAAAAATCAGAAAGGGGTTGGTTTGGTAAAATGGCGATAGACTAAACTCCTAAGACCTCAGGGTCGGTGTTTTCTGTAAAATCCAGTTTAGGTTTTCTGTATATTTTTGATCACTTATTCTCTTTTGCATTTGATCTTAAATTCACCTACCTATTTATGTATGAAGGTAGAAATGTTTCAATGTATCTTTTTGACTTCTGCCTGTTTTACTCGTAACTTTGCTTGCTGTTCTTACTACTATTCTTTGTTCCAAGAAATACCACCCCGGGCGACATTAGGCTACTAGTCGCTGTTGTTGTTGTTTGTTTTTTTTTTTTTGGTTGCTGTCGGTGCTAATGCCGGTTGTGTTTTTCTTCAGGTTTGTTATTCATTCTGGCCTCAACCCAACTGCCAAATGCTAAACAAGTTGTTGATTGTTGCTGTTGGCTTTTACCTTCTTTTTTGCTCCGTGATTATGCTCAGTGGCATAGTTTTTTTCACTTTTTCTTTCCTCATCTTCTTTTTTGCAGTTTTTTTCTTTAGAACTTCTTTACTTTCGGAAAAGTACAATACTCTTCCGTCCGTTGTTGTTTTACTTAGAGTTTTGTGCAAAATACGTATGATTTTTAAGTTTGTATTTCATTTGTTGGATTGTGTATTTTTCAACATTTTTTGTGCGATGATTTTTTCTTCAAACTTATTCTGAGCAAAGTTGTAAGTTGAGTTGTTAATAGTTTGTTTACCAAAACACGGGGAACAGTGGATGTGAAAACAATTGGAGTAATTTTTAATATATATTCACTTATAAAAACCCAAGAAAATATTCCCCAGATCATTGTAAAGGTAATATACAAATTATTTTGGTTGAGATAGAGGAATATTGGTTGTATACCTAGCTCGAAGGACCAAATTGTTATTGTTAATTGATCGTGTTGCTTTTTAACATTTAAATTGATTCGTCAACATTTATCAAAAGGGGTGCTAATAGAGAGCTATTTAATATTACAAGAATATACAATTTAAGAATGTTTATGTTTGTAAAAAACTCCAAATGGAAAGATTACTGCATCTCCATATACATTATGATGATTAAAATTGCTGAGTGGCGAGATAATGTCATCAAAAATGAAAATATAGATTACAATAACATTTCAAATTACTGTGAGATGAACAGCAGAAGTAAAACAACAGCGCAATTGGTATCGCTGAATTACAGTCAGATATATTTAACATTAATTATTAAAAGTTGAGTTCTTATGCACATTCCATTCATTGATTTGTCCTTCCGTAAATCCATTAGGGTCATCAACGATGAACTTTTCTAAAAGAAAAGTCAGATGGATAAATCTGTGAGTTCAAAATTTTCCAAACTCGCTGCTCATGTCATCCATCTGTCCGCCCATACATTCATATATGCGTACATAATTATCGTCCTAATCCTTTGTACCCCTTAATCCATCTAAACAATAAACTGACCATTAAGATGTACACGTATGTCCAACCATCTCTCCTTTAGTAAGACTGTATGCTGCTCTATCAATCCGACTATGTCAACTATTCTACGTTAGACGATAATTTGAGTCATATATTCTATAGAAGACGAACACTTGCGTAATGTGTTCTATAGTAGACGAACACATGTGTCATCTATTCTATAGGAGACGAATGCTTAGGCCATATATACTATGGGAGAAGAACACTTTGACCATTTATTCAATCGTAGACGAACACATCGGCTATCTATTCTATGGGAGATGAACGCTTTGGTCATCTATTCCGTAGTAGACGAAAACTTGGGTTATCTATTTAATAGTAAACGAACACTTCCACCGTATATTGTATAGTAGAAGCATACTTGGTTACACTATTCTACAGTAGAAGAACAATAGTCTACAGTAGACAAACACTTTGGTCATATATTCTATAGTAGACAAACACTTGAGTCTTCCATTTATAGTACATATACGAACACTTAGGTATCTATTCTATAGTATACGAACACTTGGGTTAGTAGGCGAACATTTCCGATATGTCTTATCTGTTCTATAGTAATTGGTCTGCTACTCTATAATCGAAAATTATTTACCTCATATATTCTATAGCAGACGAGCACGTTCTAAGTAGACAAACAAATTAGTCATCTATTTAATATCATACGACATTTTGGTAATCTATTCTATAGTAGAAGAACACTTGGGTCAAATGTTCTATAGTATACGAACACTTTGTTCATCTGCTCTATAGTAGACGATCATTTAGGTCATATATTCCAGAGAAGATGAAGAGTTTGATCATATATTTTTAGTAGACGAACACTTTGATAATATATTGGTATTCTATAGCAGACGAACACTTGGATCATATATTCCTCGAACACTTGGGTTACCTATTTTATAGTAGGCGAATACTTGGGCCATCTGCTATATAGTACACTAACACTTGGTCATTTATTCAATAATAGACGAACAATTTGGTCAGGTATTCTTTTTACGAACACTTGGGCCATATATTCTATAGTAGGCAAACACCTGTGTCATCTATTCTATAGTGTACGAACATAGTATATACAGTATAGTAGACAAACATATCTATTATATAGAAAACTACCACTTGAGTCATTTATTATGCAGTACACGAACACTAGGGTCATATTTTCTATAGCAGACGAACACTTGATTCACTTATTATATAGTAGACCTACACTTAATGTCATCTATTCTACAGCAAAATACCACTTGTGTCATTTATTCTGCAGTAGACAAACATTAGGGTCATATATTCTATAGCAGACGAACACTTGGGTCATCTATGATATAGTAAATCAACACGTGGGTCATATATTACGTAGTTGACCAACTCTTGAGTCATCTGCTCTATAGTAGACGAAGACATGTGCCATCTATTCTTTGGAAGACTAACAATTGTGCCATTTATTATACTCTTGACGAACTCATGTATTCTACAGCAGACGAACACTTGGGTCAATTAAGAATACATGAAATATATAGAATAGATAGAATCTATTCTATCTATTCTGTCTATTCTATCTAGTCCATATACTCTATATATTCTATCTATTCTATCTATTCTATCTATTCTATCTATTCTATCTATTCTATCTATTCTATCTATTCTATCTATTCTATCTATTCTATCTATTCTATCTATTCTATCTATTCTATCTATTCTATCTATTCTATCTATTCTATCTATTCTATCTATTCTATCTATTCTATCTATTCTATCTATTCTATCTATTCTATCTATTCTATCTATTCTATCTATTCTATCTATTCTATCTATTCTATCTATTCTATCTATTCTATCTATTCTATCTATTCTATCTATTCTATCTATTCTATCTATTCTATCTATTCTATCTATTCTATCTATTCTATCTATTCTATCTATTCTATCTATTCTATCTATTCTATCTATTCTATCTATTCTATCTATTCTATCTATTCTATCTATTCTATCTATTCTATCTATTCTATCTATTCTATCTATTCAATCTATTCTATCTATTCGATCTATTCGATCTATTCTATCTATTCTATCTATTCTATCTATTCTATCTATTCGATCTATTCTATCTATTCTATCTATTCTATCTATTCTATCTATTCTATCTATTCTATCTATTCTATCTATTCTATCTATTCTATCTATTCTATCTATTTTATCTATTCTATCTATTCTATCTATTCTATCTATTCTATCTATTCTATCTATTCTATCTATTCTATCTATTCTATCTATTCTATCTATTCTATCTATTCTATCTATTCTATCTATTCTATCTATTCTATCTATTCTATCTATTCTATCTATTCTATCTATTCTATCTATTCTATCTATTCTATCTATTCTATCTATTCTATCTATTCTATCTATTCTATCTATTCTATCTATTCTATCTATTCTATCTATTCTATCTATTCTATCTATTCTATCTATTCTATCTATTCTATCTATTCTATCTATTCTATCTATTCTATCTATTCTATCTATTCTATCTATTCTATCTATTCTATCTATTCTATCTATTCTATCTATTCTATCTATTCTATCTATTCTATCTATTCTATCTATTCTATCTATTCTATCTATTCTATCTATTCTATCTATTCTATCTATTCTATCTATTCTATCTATTCTATCTATTCTATCTATTCTATCTATTCTATCTATTCTATCTATTCTATCTATTCTATCTATTCTATCTATTCTATCTATTCTATCTATTCTATCTATTCTATCTATTCTATCTATTCTATCTATTCTATCTATTCTATCTATTCTATCTATTCTATCTATTCTATCTATTCTATCTATTCTATCTATTCTATCTATTCTATCTATTCTATCTATTCTATCTATTCTATCTATTCTATCTATTCTATCTATTCTATCTATTCTATCTATTCTATCTATTCTATCTATTCTATCTATTCTATCTATTCTATCTATTCTATCTATTCTATCTATTCTATCTATTCTATCTATTCTATCTATTCTATCTATTCTATCTATTCTATCTATTCTATCTATTCTATCTATTCTATCTATTCTATCTATTCTATCTATTCTATCTATTCTATCTATTCTATCTATTCTATCTATTCTATCTATTATATCTATTCTATCTATTCTATCTATTCTATCTATTCTATTTATTCTATCTATTTTATCTATTCTATATATTCTATCTATTCTATCTATTCTATCTATTCTATCTATTCTATCTATTCTATCTATTCTATATATTCTATCTATTCTATCTATTCTATCTATTCTATCTATTCTATCTATTCTATCTATTCTATCTATTCTATCTATTCTATCTATTCTATCTATTCTATCTATTCTATCTATTCTATCTATTCTATCTATTCTATCTACTCTATCTATTCTATCTATTCTATCTATACGAACACTTGAATCGCCTATTGTAAGTAGACGAATAGTTTGGTCATTTATTCGGCAGTAGACGAACACTTGACTCGTATATTCTATAGTATATGGATACTTGCGCCATCTATTTCACAGTAAGCGGATATTTGGTCAATTCAATAGTACACAATCTATTCTTTAGTATGGGAATCTATTCTATAGTTGACGAAAACTCATATACTCTATCATAGTGGGTTATCTACTTTATAGTAAATGATCTTTTAGGTCATATACTCTACATTAGGCAATCACTTGAGCCATTGAATAGACGATCACTTCAGATACCTATTTTATATTAGGCGAGTAGGAGGGTTTCCCACTTTATAGCAGTTAACAAGTTAGGTCTCCTACTCTATAGTAGAAAATATCGATTGCTATTTTTTTATAACTTCAATCTTAATTACAATTTTGTTAGATTCTCCCCAAATATCCACTGTCTCACTGTTCATGATTTATTTTCTCCGTGGTTTTTTGCTTTATTTTGTTTTATTCTTTGTTCTTCTCTGGTTTTTAGTTCTGGGTATAGTTTAGGTCAGTTTGTTTAGCTTTTTCAGTTTGAGTTAGTTTGCCAAAAAGTTGTTTCGTTTGGTTGTTTTCTCTTTTTGTTCCTTCAAAACTACAAACTCCTCCAAAGCCAAGAGTAGTGACCTACACTTTCTTTGAATCTCAATGTGCACTTTCTCAGGGACTTGTTGTTTTTCTCGTTAGATTGTCTTTAATGATCTGTACTTGAAGAGATAAGTGGCTTTTTTTGCGGTGGGTGAGGGTGGTAGACAAGGAGTCAATGAAATTGAGATATTGAGATAGATTTGAAGATAGTCTCGAAATGTTGAACCACAGCGAATTAAAATAAACTTAGATTTTCAGTGTTGGCAGACATTGGTGTTTTTGGTCAATGAATATGTCTAGATAGCGGAGAAACTAAGCTAGTTTTCTGATATCTTCTCCAAAAGTTTTTCTTTATTACAAATTACTAAAAACGAAAAACATGTCCTTGTTGCTATTAGGATATAGTATCTTTTTTTGAGATTTCTCAATAAATCCTTTTTAAATTTTTCTTGAATACAATAGATTAAATGAACCTCTACTCAACAACTGGTGCTTTGTCATTTGAGAACTCATAAAAATGATGTAAACCCTTATTTAAGTTTATTAAAGGACAACGTAGCATATGCAAATGATTGATTTCCGTAAATAAGGTCTTGACCGACATGTCCAGGGTGATCCTACAATTGAAATGTGGTACTGTTGCTTACGCATTTTTTATAACATAAACTTTAGTTTGTATTTCATCATGTTTTTTATTTTAAATGTTCTTATTTTGGTCAAAAGGAAAATAGAGTTGGATTTTTGTTGCTTTCCCAAACTGTCAAAGAACTGTTTTTATTTGCAAAACTTTTCCCTATTTGGATGGCTTATTTTTGTTGGCCTTATCTTAAAATTACACAAATTTTATGATACGAAAAATAAAGGAGAAACGACAGCTGTTCACTCTATAAAACTCACAAAAAAAATTCAAAACATGAGAAATAACATCAAGCAAATATACTTCTTTACAAGTTTTTTCTTATATTTTCGGTTATCCCACAGTTTCCCACAAAGTAAAATGGTTGGTTATGTTTTGTTCTCCGATGTAGAGCAATAATAATAAGAACAAATTTTTATTTGTTTTTGATTTCTTTTTAAGGATTGCTTTACTGGGCTTCAACTTATCCCTTATTTTTCCGAACAAAAATAAAACAGAAATTGTTTACGCTTTAATTTGCATAAATTAGAAAACAAAACAAGTGTAGCCAAATAGAACCCTTTAAACACATTCACTATATGATCCTTAAAATATAGGCTTTTATTTAAGTCTTTGAGAGCAAAAAAGGTCTAAGTGAAACAAATGCCAACTGCAGATGTAATAATACTACTACTCCCAGTAAAATTGTGAGTGGCTTGCGTGTAACTCGCCATAGTCGTCGCGGTGGCTGTTAACGAAGGAATGAAAATCTTTTGATAAAGGGTCATATCAAATAAAAGGCTCTGGGAGGAAACCAATCCACAGCCTGTAACCTCTGAGACAAAAAAAAACCCAAATACTAGACAGTGGAACCCCCAAGGTAACCTGGAGGAGGCAGGTGGACGCCGAATTGGCCACATATGAAAAAGTTGGAGTAAAGTGAACGTGTTGGAACACGATAGGAGCTTGTTCACACAATTTATTGATGCCCTATGCTCTTTATAGGATTGATGGGAAATTCCAAGACAAGTCGACAAGTTAAAAAAAATTTCCGTTTTGATTTTTCTAATTTTTTTATATTCTTTAAAAAATTGTGGAATTTTTAAAATTGTTATGATAACTCGTTCAGAAGTTATCGATAATTATAAAATCGTTCAAATATCATTCTATGTAAACGAGTTGTCGGAATTTTTTTTAAAAAAATCCACGAAGCTGTTCTTCAACTGCACGAAAAAATGGTAAAAATTAAAAGGGATTTTTTGAACTCTTCGATTTGTCGTATATAATATTGGTTCTATCTAATTCTAACTGTACATGGAGTAAAGTATGCACTTTACTCCAAGATATATTAGTAGGAAACTCAATTTTGAACCGTCCTAATAAACGGTATACCGATCATTCCATGTCAACCCGAACACCTTTTTTGAGTGTGTATGTAATTTTTTGGATAATAGTTCAAAAAATACACTTTTTGCGTGACTACATTTAGTAAATGTTTTTTAAAAAATATAACCCGTTATTTCTTCACGCTGAATTTTTTTGCGGTTTGTTTAGAATCGATCAAGAAATATGCTTATATTTTTTGTGAATTTATAGGTTGGTGTTTTCATAATGAAAAACACAACATAAGAAGAAAAATAAAAAATAATGACTTTTGGTCAGTAGCGGAAAGTAGTCAATAACGCCTACGAAAAACTCTTGCAATTACCTTAAAAATAAGCATTCGTTCTTTTCAATGTTCCTACCTCGGCACTTTTTTCTTGATTTTCGCAATCTTCAATTTGTCATATGTATTGAAAAAAATAGGTTTTTTTTAAATACGTGTAAAATATTTTTGACAGTAGAATATGTCTGAGAAAATTCGCAAAAGTAGGAGATGTCATCGTATATTTTTGCATTTCGGTTTTTTTTTAAATACGTGTAAAATATTTTTAACAGTCGAATATGTCTGGGAAAATTTGCAAAAATTGGAGTCGTCATAGTATATTTTTTACAAAAATCCTTCGTTTTGATATGGAATGAACGATACACAGAATAAGCAGCTTAAACCCCACTATAGACCATGAGGAAACATACGAGTAGTTATAGAATTCTGAAATCGGAGAATCGTTAGTAGCTCTGGGAAGAAGTACAAGTGTTAAGAATAGACGTTCAATTAATTACCTTGAAAATTTTACATAATTTTAGAAGAAAATGTAGACATTCTATACACTCACCTGAAAATAATATGAAAACATTTTATTAAAATAAGCTCGAAACTGTGGCAGTGACTTAAAACAAAAGCTATTTTGTTATTTTGCTATTTTTCTCTCTCTCCATATAGAGGAGGGTATATATCTCTCACTATAGAACAACATTGAAGGAATGACTTAAACCCCTAATAATTTTGGGAAATCTAGGTCTTTTTAAGTCACTTGAGCTATGTCCGTCTGTCTGTCTGGCTGGTATCGACTGATGTCAAATTTTGTGTTTGGTAAAATTTTCTCTAAACTAAGTTTATGTTCGAAAATAGGATCTATTGGTCTTCAGCGTGTGGTACGTCCCACTCATCAATCAATATTTATTAAATATTCCCAAGTTTTAGGGTAAATCCAATTAGTTTTACTCGATTGCAATTTTCTTTGCTACTCCTACTTTAAATTCCCTTTATCTTTTTCAGGGTTAAGTTCATTCTCCATTCACCACTTGCAGCACGTGTCAAAAACCTTGCCAAAACTTTATTAAATCTCCTCTTTCTCTGGAAATCATTTACAACACCACTCACTTCCGTTTCCGTTTATCCGAGGCTGACAAGCTTCATTGCAAAATTGCTTTTCTATTCATGAATTCATTGAAATTACGCTTATGTTTCGATTTCTCACTTTATACTGCGACGGTTTGTATTTAAATTAACTTTAATGTTTTTAATATTATTCCCTCGACTGCACGACTCTGCATCACATGCGTATCCTGCCAAACGAACAAAATGAACATCGCACAAAATATCCCAACAATCCTGTTAAGCCATTTTTATACATTTTTTAGTTGATGGTCGGGCCCTTGCGCAGGAAAAAATGCTTAAATGGATTTTTGATATTATGGCACTTTTTTTTCGCAGAAATCCATTTGATGGGTAGTAATGTGCATAAGGGCGGCCGTTTGGAAAGTTTTGTTTTTCCATTATTTAAAAATGACGATCAAGAAAAATTAAGCTAGGGATTTTCTTATGCAAATTTGAGGGAATCAGTTAGGGATAAGCTAAAAAACAAAATGGGAAAATAATTCCAAAGACATAGATTTATTATTAAGTGCAGGTATAGGTATACATATAAAGAGAATGAACACACTTGAAATTTGTAACAGGTTAAAATAGAGCAATCAGGAAAATTTCATTTGGTTATATATCTAACATTAAAATATATTCTCATTTTTAGATAAATAAAATGGTAAATATAAAATCATAGGAAGTCCTCAGTGATCTGTTCTCTAGTTATAGAGACCTCAGAGGTCAACTCTAGCACAGATGAAGACATTAGATGTCGGCTCTAGCATAGATGAAGACCTAAGAGGTCGACTATAATAAAGAGAGTTCGACTCTAGTAAAGAGGAAGACCTCAGAGGTCGACTACATTGCAGAGGAAAACATCATAGGTTGACTCTAGCAAAGAGGAAGACCTCGGAAGTCGAATTTAGTATAGAGGAAAACCTCAGAGGTTGACTCTAGTATAGCGGCAGACCTTCCGAGGACGACTCTAGTATAAAGGAAGACCTCAGAGGTTGACTCTAGTATAGCGGCAGACCTTTCGAGGACGACTCTAGTATAAAGGAAGACCTCAGAGGACGACTCTAGTATAGAGGAAGACCTCAGAGGACGACTCTAGTATAGAGGAAGACCTCAGAGGACGAATCTAGTACAGAGGAAGACCTCAGAGGACGAATCTAGTACAGAGGAAGACCTCAGAGGTCGACTCTAGTACAGAAGAAGACCTCAAAGGTCGACTCTAGTATAGAGGAAAACCTCAAAGGTCACTACTAGTATAGAGGAAGACCTCAAAGGTCACTTATAGTATAGAGGAAGACCTCAGAGGTCGACTCTAGTATAGAGAAAGACCTCAGAGGTCGACTCTAGTATAGAGGAAGACCTCAGAGGTTGACTCTAGTATAGAGAAAGACCTCAGAGGTCGAATCTAGTATTGAGAAAGACTCCAGAAGTCGACTCTATTATAGAGAAAGACCTCAGAGGTTGACTCTAGTATAGACGAAAACCTCAGAGATCGACTCTAGTATATAGTAGTATAGTATATATTTGGAATTAGTATAAAAACACAGTTTTGAATTTTCACAAATTTTAACACGTGCCTTCCTGGAATTAAAACATATACATTCGTCGGTGGTACTGTTACTTTATATGCAGCTGTTGTTTTTGTTGTTACCGGGTAAAAGTGTTGTTTTTTTCCTCCGGTACGGTTTCGTTGTAATGTTCTGCTTTTGTTGTATTTTGGCACTTGTTCGACATGGATTTAAAAGTTAAGCCTCAACCAAATCATTTGTTATTATTCGCTGTCTCCGCACACTTCATTCTCCCCAACCGGTTCGTCGTCCCAGCGAGTCCTTGTTCCTGGCATCACTCGTATCGTGGACAGCTCAGAGCCTATCGCTCTGGCGACGCAGTGAAGGCAACCAAAAAATGTTGCAAATGAATAAATATTGCTGTCGAAATGCGATGGGGGAATTTACATAAACCCCTAATAAAAATAAAACAAGGATTTACCATTGCATTTAACAAAAACCGTAGCCGAGGCGAGGCAAAGCAGCGACAGACACAGATATTCTCAGAGCATAACAGCAACAGAATTGGCATTGCCAACAATGCGGGCAAAAGACTGAATTGTTGTTCGCCAGTCCCATTGTGAATATTCGACCATATTGAAAATATCGAGAGACAGACAACACATTTAAAATGGTGACAGTAAATTTTTTCGGCGGATTAGTGACATAGAAATGTGAAATTTTGTGTGTTTGTATTCCACTTCAAATTATTTCCATGAATTGTAAATACATTTGGACTATTGTGCCTCGAGAGAGAGAGAGGGGGGAGGGATCGAGCGAAGGACTCTAGCAGAGAAGGCAAGGACTTTTGCTATTGAATGACATTAATCAGTGTTCATTTAATTCTTTTTTTGCCATATTGATTTTGTCATACATATGCAACTTTTCGGATTTTACAAAAATTTTACACAAATCCAAATGTTTTGTGAAGCCAACAAAAACCTCAATGGTTAAATGCATTGTAATTTGCATTTTTTTCTATTTGAGTCAAAATTACATGAGCTTACTTTAAATTCCAAAAACTGTTAAATTAAAAATATTCTGGCATTAAACAACAAATGGGAAAATTTCTATAAAATAGCAATTCTATTGCTGTTGTTAAAGTGAAGAGTAGCCAAAGGACAAGTTGTCAGAGGTTAACTTATCCTAAGAAAAAGTTATCAGAGCCAACCTAGTTGTCTAGAGACAACCTTTTCTTAAGGAAAAGTTGTCAGAGACAAAGGAAGGAAAAGTTGTCAGAGACAACCTTTTCTTAAGGAAAAGTTGTCAGAGACAACCTTTTCTTAAGGAAAAGTTGTCAGAGACAACCTTTTCTTAAGGAAAAGTTGTCAGATACAACCTTTTCTTAAGGAAAAGTTTTCAGAGACAACCTTTTCTTAACCTTTTCTTAAGGAAAAGTTGTCAGAGACAACCTTTTCTTAAGGAAAAGTTGTCAGAGACTATCTTTTCATACTACCTTTTCCTAAGGAAAAGATGTCATAGACTACCTTTTCATACTACCTTTTCCTACTACCTTTTCCTAAGGGAAAGTTGTCAGAGACAACTTTTTTCCTAAGGAAAAGTTGTCAGAGACAATTTTTTTCTTAAGGAAAAGTCGTCAGAGACAACCTTTTCTTAAGGAAAAATTTTCAGAGACAACTATTTCTTAAGGAAAAGTTGTCAGAGACAACCTTTTCTTAAGGAAAATATGTCAGAGACAACCTTTTCTTAAGGAAAAGTTGTCAGATACAGCCTTTTCTTAAGGAAAAGTTGTCAGAGACAGCCTTTTCTTAAGGAAAAGTTGTCAGAGACAGCCTTTTCTTAAGGAAAAGTTGTCAGAGACAGCCTTTTCTTACGGAAAAGTTGTCAGAGACAGCCTTTTCTTAAGGAAAAGTTGTCAGAGACAGCCTTTTCTTAAGGAAAAGTTGTCAGAGACAATCTTTTCTTAAGGAAAATTGTCAGAGACAATCTTTTCTTAAAGAAAAGTTGTCAGAGACAATCTTTACTTAAGGAAAAGATTTTTTTCTTAGTGTAAGTACTCGTACATGCTATTACCGTTTAAGCCAAATAACAAATATCCCAAATATGATTCCATATCGTTTAATTGATAGATTTCCCACAAAAGGCACCAATCAATAACAATGTATTTAGTTTAGTTTTTTAAAAACTAGCGGGAAACGTTTGTCCAACATCCTCTCGCATATCCTGGGTTCCGCAAATGTTTGTTTGGTCATTTTTATTTCCCGCCTTGCATATGTCCAGCATTGACAAAAGCCAAACGAAACATAAAAAATTGTATTACACACAAATTTTAAAAGGTTTTTTAAAGTTTCTACAATTTTTGGAAATAAAAATGAAATTTTCGCCATTTAAAGTTTCTGGCCATTTAAAAAGACGAGGGATAATTTTATGGTCCACTTTTATAATGGTTGAATGGATTCTCACTCACTCACCTTCCTCCCTACCTTCCTTTCTTTATCACGCAAAGGCCTTGCTTCCTCAACAAAAAAGGGAAATGGTGTGTGTGCGTGAAGTTATCGTTACGCTCTGTGACCTCCACCAAGAGTGTTAAAGGCAGCATTTTCCCATTTAGTGTCAGTGGCGGTTTCCTGCCTCAAACTGGGTCTCTTTCCTGTTTCGCTATATACGAGTTGTGTATATATATATTTCTAGGAACTGGATCCTTTTCCCGGGTATTATGTCTACGTTTGCGTTCAACAAGCGTGCATTTTAATATATTTACAGCATTTTATGGTAGGAAAAAGTGAGCACACTTTTTTCGGAGAGTACGCCATGAATTTATTCCAGGACTATTATTATTTTTTATTCGCTCACCGGAAAACTATGTTGTTGAGTTTGTTATTGCTGGCGTGTACAAAAGAATATGCTTCAAGTGGGGTAGATGATACAAAAAGTAGGAAGAATTCCTTTTTTGTTATGTTGGAGAAATGTGCGTATTTATTTCTTTTCAAAGAATATATATTTTAACAGAAATGAAGGAACGAACATAAGTTTCAGGGAACGTTTTGCCATATTTATTCAGCTGCCATGGACAATGATACGGGTAAATGGCCTAGGTATTTACTTAAGTGGTTGTTGCCGCCCGACCTCGCCAGGACGTTGAGTTATAAAAAGGAAACCTGCTTGGAAGATTATTTTTCACAACCTTTCGCTAAGGTCTATTGTAAAATATTTTCTAAGAACTTTTTAAATTATGTGCCAGGCAAAAGGCAAAATGTTAAGTCTAGACAAGAAATCGATACATTTTAAACTCATATAATATTTATTTCCGGCTAAGAGATGTGAATAATCTGCATTCGGGACTTTTGGATTTTCATTTATATGTGGGAAAAATGAGAATACCTTATCATTGGATATATTGTAATATACATATTTTTATTGAAATTAAAGTTGTTCATTCCAAATAGTGTACACAAATGTTTAGTTACCTATTTAGGTCAGGTTAGCCAAAAAAATAAAGTTTTAACCTGATGTCTACAGACATATAACTACTCAAGATTTATTCTGTATACATAATCCTTAACGGTACAAAATAAAACGTGTGATAGGTCCACTGCGAACAGGGATCAGTTCACAAATTGTCCCTTTTACAAAGGTGGTGCATTGTCGCCCTTTTAACATATCCAAGTACTGGTCCAAAAGAAATCAAGCAGTACTTGTCTCTTTAATGCCAGGCACAGCATAAGTTACTTTCGAAACCAATAAAATGATTACTATTTAATGGTTAGTCCCCGTCGCTTACTAAGTAGCGAATAGCCCAACTGGTCCTCTAATAAGACGTAAATAACCCAACTGACCATAAGCTGATAAGTAGATAACCTAACTGGTATTTTACTAAGTAATAGACAACCCAATTGGTCCTCTAGTAGGGAACAGATAACATAATTAGTCGTATACTAAGGAATAGATAACCCAACTTGTCGTATACTAAGCAGTAGTATACTAAGCAGTAGTAGTAGCAGTAGATAACCCAACTGATCCTCTACTTGGGGGTAAATAGCCCAATTTGTCCTTTATTAGATAAGCCAACCTGTCGTATGCTAAGGAGTACATAACCCAATTGATCCTCTACTAAGCAGATGATAATAAACTGGTCATCTTCTAGCGAGTAGATAACGCAATTGGTTCTCTACAAGGGAGTAGATAATTCAACTTGTCGTATACTAAGGAATAGATAAACCAACTTGTCGAATACTAAAGAATAGATAACCCAACCGGTCCTTTATTAGGGAGGAGACAACCCAATTTATCCTTTACTAATGAGTAAATAAGCCAACCTGTCGTATAGTAAGATGTGCATAGCCTTTACTAAGCAGATAATAACTGTCTGATCCTCTTCTAGGGACTAGATAAACCAAATGGTTATCTACAAAGCAGATGATAACAAACTGGTCTTCTCATAGGAGTAGATAAACCAATTGGTCCTCTACTAGGAAGTGTATAACGCAACATGTCCTATACTAAGTAGAAGATTACCCAACCGGTGCTCTATTATGGAGTAGATAACCCAACTTGTCCTCTGCTAGGGTGAATATAACCCAAATAGACCGTAAAGAAAGGAGTAGATAACCCAACTGGTCCTGTACTAAGAAGAAGCTTACCCAACTGGTCCTCTACGAGCGATTAGATAGCCCAACTGGTCCTCTACTAGGGTGTAGATAACCCAGCTTGTAATCTACTAAGGAGAAGATTGCCCGTCTGCTCCTCTACTATGGAGTAGAAAACACAATGTTTCCTCTGTTTGGGAGTAGATAACCCAACTACTAGTCGGTACATAGTCCAACATGTACTCTGCTAGGGAGAAGAAAATACAAGAAATGGATAACCTAACCAATCCTCTACTAAGGAGAGGATAAACCAACTTGCCGTCTACTAAGGAGAAGATAACCCAACTCGTCCTCTACTAAGGAGAAGATAACCCATCTGGTCGTATACTAAGGAGAAGATTACCCAACTAGTCCTCTACTAAGGAGAAGATAACCCAACTCGTCCTCTACTAAGGAGAAGATAACCCAACTCGTCCTCTACTAGGGAGTACATAACCCAAATTGTCGTAAAGTAAGGATAGGTAATGCAACTAGTCCTCTACTAAGAAGAAGCTAATCCAACTGGTCCTCTACAAGGGATTAGATAACCCAACTGGTCCTCTACTAGGGTGTAGACAACCTAAGAAGAAGCTAACCCAACTGGTCCCCTCTTAACGATTAGATAACCAAACTGGTCCTCAACTAGGGTGTAGATAACCCAGCTCCACATCTACTGAAGAAAAGATTGCGCAACTGGTCCTCTACTAGGGAGTAGAAAACCCAATGTTTCCTCTGTTAGGGTGTAGATAACCCAATTTGTCGTATACTAAAGAGTAGATAACCCAACGTATATTAAGGAGAAGATAACCCAACTGGTCCTCTACTAGGGAGTAGATAACCAAACATGTCCACTGCTTGGGGGAATATAGCCCCACTGATCCTCTACTAAGCAGAAGCTAACACAACTGGTCCTCTACTAGGGATTAGATAACCCAACTTGTACTGTACTAATGAGAAGATAAACCAACAGGTCCTATACTAGGGAGTATATAATCCAGCTCGTTATCTACTAAGGAGAAGACAACCCAAGTGGTCATCTACTAAGGAGAAGATAACCCAAGTGGTCATCTACTAAGGAGAAGATAACCCAACTGGTCGTCTACTAAAGATAAGATTACCCAACTGGTCCTCTACTAAGGAAAAGATAACCCAACTGGTCCTCTACTAGGGATTAGATAACACAACTTATAGTGTACTAAGGAGAATATAATCCAACTGGTCCTATACTAGGGAGCATATAACCCAGCTCGTCATCTACTAAGGAGAAGACAACACAACTTGTAGTGTACTAATGAGAAGATGAACCAACTGATCCTATACTAGGGAGTATATAAACCAGCTCGTCATCTACTAAGGAGAAGGTAACCAACTATTAAAAATGTAAACAAAATCAAAATGGGAAAACGGATTGCTGAACTCTCACTTTCTAAATATAACGCCATGCAGGTGAAACTCAGCGCCCCTGAGACTATTTACGATCCATTGTGACTCTACGTGCTTCTTCTTCAATGAGTTAATTGTTTCTACAGCTCCGTTTTGATGCCTTGATGAAAATCAAAAGTCTATGTGAACCCTCCCTCTGAGTCATAATTCTAATTTTTGAATGAAAAATGAAGACAACATCTTGTTTTCCAATAAGTTACGATAGACTTGTACATTGGCAAAGAAAATGGAATGTGTCTTCCACTCGGTCAGGATCATGACACCAGCGGTACATATTATCATTTATATGCTTAACAAGGTTGATGAGTCCTGCTAAAAGACCAACAATCAATCGTAAACACTATTTATACATACTTAGTAAAGCCACAGTGTTCTGTATAGAACATTTGTTCTACGCCGATGCCAAAGATATCTGTACTTCGATTTTATACGAAAATTATTTATTGAGAGTGGCTGGTAAACATCTAACTTAACATTACTCGTAAAAATAGACCCAGCTTTCGCGAGTTTATCAGCTTTAGGTTTGATATCCAGCACAGGTTTCGTTATGCTGTTCTTAGAGAACGTTAAGCTCTCTGTGAAAGCGACTGAGTATCTTAGAACTTATATTTACATTTAGTAGAGCCTTTAAAACGACCTGGATATCGTCGAAAAATTCAATCACCAATATATATTTGCCGCTTCGGAAATCATATTTCCGCCTGAGAGATACAACATTCGTTGCGAAAGCGAAGAGATACTTTCATGTCAAGCTCACGCCAGAAAATACAACAGCCATTTCCATCCTACATCTTGGAACCTTCCTTGACGGAATGCCCGGAAGGTAACCTTTATCAAGTCATGACTGCACACAAAACCAGAGAAACTGAAAATTTTGTTGTGCTAGTTCCCATTATAATCTATAAGCATCGTTTGGCCCCGGATTTCATCGCTGCAGTCCGACAAATTTAGTTTTAGGTTAGGGTGGCAGCCGTATTTTTTTTTTATACAAGCTCACATAGACCAGTTTAGGTTCCAAGTGTTACCACGGGCTGAAATGCCCCTCATCGAAACCAACCTGTTTGGTACTGGAAAGATCTGTTACGCTGCCTAGAAAGGCCGACCCCAGTATGTCCAGTCGTCGTTTACTCAGAGCGGGGCAGTCGCATATCAAGTGCTCAATGCTCTCCACATCTTCCTCATCTCCACAGCTTTTGCAAAAGTCATTAGAGTCAATACCCAATCTTTTGGCGTGTTCGCCGATCAAGCAGTGTCCCGTCAGAACTGATACTAACGTAGACAATCATTGCCTCTCTAGTGCGAGGAGATATTTTGATCTTCTCTGGTCATACCTTGGCCAGATTTTTCTAGCTACCCTGCAGGTGCTGATTTTTGTCACAGTCCGCAGTCCGACAACTAAGTGTTTGTAATGATGTGATAAAAAAACATCTGGTCTTTTAAGACAGCGAGACCAGATGGAATCTTGGTGGATCTGTTATCAACATATCTAGCAGTAGTTTTCACTGCATATACCCCAAGAAATTGGCAGGAATCAAGTATGGTCTGCAAGAGGACGGCCGGGCCACACATGGCGAAGACAAATAGAACTAGAGACTTCGAGATCAGGCAAAAGCTGCAACGAAATAAAGTACCTTGCATCAAATATAAGTTTTTGGAAGAAGATCGCTGATGCCTTATGTCCCTTATAGGAACCAAACCTGACATAGGGAGTTATGCTGGTACAAAGGTACATTGGCCTATAAGCCTAGGCTAGAGAAAGTTAATGAGGTTGACGGTATGCCAGACTCATTGAGACTATGTAGTCCATTGTAATAGCATAAGGACGTAAGGAAAATGAGAGATTTTTCTAATTCCGCCTTATAGAGAGCGAGAGCGGACATAGATACAAAAGAAGGTAGGGTCCCATAAGCTCGGAATGTATACAATTCCAGATTAAAGAAAACCTGTTTTTCGTTGCCATAAAGCCACTATCCCTTAAGCAGAGATTCCAGGTCGCTAGGGGCATATCACCATACTCCACGTTCCTGCTGCATGTACGGTAGTACTTCGTTTTGTAAGATAATCTGCTTTGTAGTTCCCACAATCAGATGAATGTTGAACTGTTCAGCCATCTCGTTAAGAGAGTGCGGCAGTCGAGGACAGTTGTGGAATTCTGGACGACTGTTTCTATGAACATATAGTCCATAGCACCACAGAAAAGTTGATACTAATTTTAGTCAGAATATTAAATGTCAGCCATTTTATCGCTTTAACTATACAATTTTTGTGGTCTTATTGATTGTGCTAAAACGCTTCAATTACTATCAGCTCAACAAAAATGTCTGCAAACCAAAAATGCCCTATCGAACTATTTTCACACCATCGAACAGAGCGAAATATGTGAAGATCTGGATTATTACAACAATACAATCACTTCACAAAAACCGTAGACTTTGTTGCAATTCCGTGTTTAGCAGTTCTCCAATCAGACCGATTCAATCTACCGAAAAGATCCTTCTCATCCTTTGATTTCATTCCTCTGCCACAATCACTACAACCAAAACGAATGAAGGAACGAACGACCGAACCAACCAACCGACAAAATAAAATTGGTGTCTGCGATTGTGATAACACAACAAAAACTACAGCGGCGAGGCAAGAAAAAAAGATAATTTCCAAGTGGTGATTGTAAATGTCAAAGGCAACAGACACAAACAGGATATGAGAATGTGAACAAACGAAATGTTTGTGGAGAAAAAATGCCAACACACACACTGAAAAAAAAACATGTACTAATATTAAAGACAGTGAAAACTAAAATTGAGACCTTTTATACTAAAAATTAAAGACAGTTTAATTCATACAAATTAAACTATGTTGCAAAATACAAATTATCGTAGTATAAGAACAATAAGGGAGATTACCAATAAGAAAATAAAATACGTTTTAGAGCCATAATTAACGTTATAGCTGTCAATTTTCATACAATTTAACTTTCTTTAGCTCTAACTAATCCCTGGTTATTTTGATTTGTATTAATGGGGGTAAAACCTTTAAATAATCATATTTCACAGTTGCAGTTACCAGCGATTCTTAACTTCAAAGCTAACCGAAGCAAAAAGTATTCTGGTGTTCCCCCAAAAGATCCCAGTCTTTCAATTTCTGCCAAGGCCCTGATATGCATAGGTCTGAGACCCTAGTTCGACCTTCTTCCGACCCTCTTACAAAGGACACTGTCAAGGAGGTTCAAGCTAAGCTGATTAAGCCACACAGTTATCCTGCACGATTTGCCTCCCAGAACTCTACCCATACGAACCGAGAACCTGAGGCAATGTCTCCCCCTCCTCCGCGGAAGCTGCCAACAGTCCCCAAAAGCAAAAAATAACTCCAAGATGAGGCCATCCTTAAAGAAACGGCAGCGAAACCGCAACGCTCCACATTAGTCCGGTGACTAAGGTGGCAAATTGTTGCCTTACAAACCCACACGGCAACAGCCACCTATTGATTTTAGTGAGGTGATCGAAAATGCTCTCTTGGAGTTGGTATTTCACAACAAAGTCAGTGATGGCACCATCTCACAGTAAAACTGGAACAAGTAAAGACGGATTAAGTTCGGCCAAGCCGAATCTTATGTACCTTCTACCATGGATCTCATGTGAATGCTTTCGGGTACAAATAAACTCATTGCAAATTTCGGTGCAACTCGTTCAAATGTAGAGGGTCCCAAAAATTTTAAAGTCAGAAGATAAGTCATCCGGTAGCGAGTAAGTGTCAGTCACAAACTAATAGGAATTTGATTCCAACGTGTGAGGTTTTTCGCGGATTTGCAGACCGATTTCCCAGGATCAAGGCAAGGTGGGAGAACAAGATAACCTGGTTCTTCTTCATTATGCAGTGATTCAGGTTAGTATATTAAAATCATGGCGTGTTGGGATGACTGTTCAGTGATTATGAACAAACATGATATCCAGGCATGCAGGTACGTTTGGGGGCCCTATCTTCGATGCGGTCCCACTCAGTAAGACATAAAGGCGCCTAAGGTCTATTCCGAAGCTACCAGTCGACCTATCCGAACCTAAGCAGTTTCTAAACCTTATGCGCGAAGGAAACACTGATCTGTCAATGCTCGACTGGAAGGTCGTCAAGGTTTCTAAACCGAAAGGCGATTTTGAACTGAAAATCCCAGAGAGGTTGCAGTCTAGAAGGTTCTGGAAACAGCTGTTGGCACAATAATCGACAAAATGCCTCGAGCAGTTTCCTCCTTTTATAGATGACAATCCAAAGAGGAACCTTAGAAATGTGAGCTGTAGGAAATAATCCACTTGTTTGCACTTCTAATTACCTACGCTTCATTCAAGAAACAAATGACAAGAGACATATTTGTAAAGAAATATAATTTTGCGAAATAGTGAAGGTATTTTCTGGAGACAATAGATTACTTAGGCCATCACGCTAAGCGATGTTGTCTATATATAACGTATATTATCTTAAAGAGAAAACATTATTGCTTTTTCTTCCGCTAAACATGGCATAGCGGGGAATTTTCTCGAAAATTCCTGGACCTGCCGGACTATACCGAGATGCAGGTTGGCTTCAAGGGCATTTACATATAACCGCTTGTCGGGATATTCGTTCAGCGAGTGTGTACAAAGAAGTTATCCAGTTCTGCGGGAATATTTGAGAGGGCCGCAGGCTCGATGCGCTGTCACTCAGTGAGGTATCAAGTAGAATAAGGTTCATTGCGAAGATAGCCATTCGACCCTTAGGAGATTGTTAGCCTTATTCTCGAAGGAAACACTGATCTACCTAGCGAAATCGAAAGGCCCCTCTGAATAGGCAATCCCAGAGAGGTTAAAATAAATTGGAGACACCTACAAAATAATTGACAAAACTCTAACAGTTTTCAGCGTTCAGCGATTCTGTAAAAACAAGATGCAGTTGTGTTTGGGAGAGCCCTAGCCTCGATGTGGTCCCACTCAGTGAAATATCAAGTCGACCACAGTCCATCGTTAAGATGCGGTCCCACTCAGTTAGATATCAAGTCGACCAAAGTCTATCATGAATATACCTGTCAACACGACCTTAAGGAGATTCTAGCCCTCATTCACGAATGAAGCACTCATATCCAAACAATCAACTCGAAGTTCGCAAAGATTTCTAAACCGTATAGTGACTCTGAACTTAAAACCACAGAGAGGTTGTAGTTCAGGAAGGAAATAGAGATAGCTACAAAACAACCGTCATAATAACTACAAACAAGATATCAATTTCCATGGGTAAGTTTAGGTGGCCGTTAGGATCGACGTGGTCTCACTCCGTGAGATACCAAGCCGAAAAAAGTCTATCGCGAATATACCTGTCGAACCATCCGACCCAAGGATATTCTAAGCCTCGTTCACGAAAGCAACACTGATCTCTGTAGTCAATTCTACAGAACCCAATAAAGTATATAGATGTATATACAGGGTCTCCCATATTCGACGGACCCATCTGGCAACGCCATAACTTTTGACAGAGATGTCAGATCGCTTAATGACATACCGCGTTTGAAGCGTCAGTCCAAGCAGATTTTTACCATGGAACAATACACGCCACGCGAGCGCTCTGAAATAGTTGAAATTTACATTCAACAGAAGAAGTCAAGTCAACGTGCTTTTAAAATATTAAAAAATGTGAGAAGTGCGCCTTCTAAGAACACCATTAAGCGTTTATACGAAAAATTTTCGACTGGTGAGGCTCTTTCTAATCCGAAGAGGCCAAATAAAAGTCGACCAAGGCGATCGGCCGAGAATATCGCTGCCGTACGAGCCAGTGTTGAGAGGTCCCCAAGAACATCCCAAAAACGCCGTTCTCAGCAGTTGGGCATGGCTCGGTCCACTTTACAATGGATTATTCGCGTTGATTTGCATTTGTTCCCGTACAAAATTCAATTGACGCAAAGATTGTTGCCTGCGGACAAGCCTCGTCGATTGGAATGGGCCCAACGAGTCCGTGGGTCCGTCGAATATGGGCAACCCTGTATATAAATATATGCTTAATCGTCGTACAATTCTAAGACAATTTAGACATGTCCGTCCGTCCGTCTGTTCTAAACAAGCTACAGTCTACAATAATTGAGCTAGATAACTAAAATTTGGTATAGATACTTCTTATAGCTGCAGGTAACTTGGATTTAAAATGGGCAATATCGGTCCATTTATAGCATCTCCCCTATTTGGCTTCTTAACTTCATAGAGACCACAAATGTCAACTGATCGAACTGACAATTGGTAACTGGGTCTCATTTATACCCGGAATCCTTTACACGAACAACGGTACTCATAGGTCCATGGTTTGAGATATCCCCTATACTAAAGTTCCTCTAGATGCCATAAAAACTTCAAATTTCATCAAATTGGGCTGAAATTTGGTATAATTAGTTTATTTGTATCCGAAACCATTCAACTGCGATCCATGGTGGAGGGTACATAAGATTCGGCATGGCCGAATCTAATCCGTCTTTACGTGTTGTACTTTCAATTAACCTGGAAAGAGGAAAGTCTAAGAAATATAAGTCAGAGGAATGAATTCGAATTTTTTTTTAACTTTCAATTAACCTGGCCCTCATACAACAATCCAGATATTCAGTCCTGCGGAGAAGTTTGGAAAGGCGCTATTCTCAACGCGGTCTCACTCATTGAGATACAAGAATCTATCACGAAGATAACTGTAGACCCATCATACCCTAAGGAGATTCTTAGCCTCATTCGCGAATAAACAACCCTAGACCAGGCTATGAAGCCGACACGGCGCTAATCGGCGGCGCGCCGCAGCCTGTCATTTTTTTCCAGACAGCGCCGCCGCTGATTTTAGTGGCTCACATCGGCTGAAACTCAGCCGAAAAGTTTATTTAGTGAATCAAAAATATGTATTTCATGTAACCATGAAAATTAAGAAAGTGACAACTAAGTAATACAATAGGGTCAGAATTTTTAATACCGACCTATGAAGTTCATTTTTGCGTAAAAAGTTTCTAAATGTATCTCGCTATTATTTATTTAAAAAAAATCTAACATTTTATGGGGATTTTAAATTAAAAATTGCATGGTTTTTACGAAAATGGTTTGTTTTATGGAGAACACAGCGGGCACTTTGTCTGTCACAATAAATTCTCTTTCACATTAGAGACTAATAAGTATAAATTTATTAAACTGATTTTCGCATTACATCAATTTTGGTATTGCGCTAGGCTCGAAGAGGCCTCATTTTGTGAGATACTCATACCAAGTCGCCCAAAGTCTATTGATTTCTGTCGATCGTGAACAGTGATCTCACAACTCTGGACTGGAAGATCGCTAAGGTTTGGGTTACACAATGAACTGCCAATCGCTGAGATGTGGTACTGGACAGAACGAAACTGGGAATAGCTGTTGAAACAATAACTGACTTCGCGACTCGAGTAATTTCCCCCTTCTTTTAGGGCGAGAAGAGGAAACCTGGTAATGTTAGGTAGATTAAGGTTTCTACGGTGCAATAGCGCAATGGGCTAATACACAAGCCTAAGTTATATAATTCTCAAGGAGAAGATCGCTGCTTGTAAACGCTTAATACTGTTTTTTTCACTGCACATTCCGAGAGATATTGAAATGAAACTGCTGTTGTCTGTTTGTATGTGATGAGTGTGAAAAAATCGTCTAAAGAACAAGAGGAGGAAGAACAAAAATCAATTGCAAATATTAAAAAAAAACTAAAGCAAAATCGCCGTATACGAATTTGTGGCCCTCGGCCATTCAAGGCAATTGGGAACTGAGGGGCGGAAAATACTTTATGCTGCGTTTGGGGTTTTTGGTACCCGAATTTTGTATTTTTCTTTTTTCGTTCACTTTTACTGAGAGTCGATTTTTCGCAATGATGATTGCTTTCTGTTACAAAAAACTGCCAATGATAGACACTTCCTTCCGTTTCCTCACTCGCACACATATACACAGAAATACGCACATGAATGAATGTACAATGTTAACGCCGGGTGTTCTTTTTTTTTATTGTACTCTATAGGTTATCGGTTTGTTCATGTGAGAAAAAACTGCAAATGTGTCTGTGTATGAGTGACATAGTGTAGGTTTGTTTATTTATTTTTTGGTCGGATACCCAAGCCCCTCCTCACCCTTCAAAAAAAAATAGGTATAAGATTCAATCCAAAGTGCAATTTTAAAATTTGGTTTTTTTATGTTACGTTACGTTCTCTTCCTCACTTCGTTGCCGGAAAGCAAAAGTGTCCTCAAACCAAAACATTTTCAATAAAAGCCAAAAATTCAACCGAGGTTCTGACAAGGTTCACCCTCTCTCTCTTTCTCTTTTAGCGCTGTAACGGAATGGGGCTCGTGAATGACATAGTGTGTGAATTTCATTTGGCCCTTTCTTTGCTTGTCCTTTGGCGGCTGGGCTGGTGTCGTTGTTACAAACGAACCTTGATGATGGCACTTATAGGGTATCAAAAGAAATTTTTGCTGCTCAACGGCGGCGGTAGCAACAACCTCGTTGGGTAGCGAGGAGAAAAATGCAATTTACCCATGTACAAGTAACTGCCATTCAGACAAACTGGCATTTTATAGCGAAAATAAGCGTACAAAATGACAAAAGTCAAAACTGCAATATTGGCTCAAAACTAAAGGGTTACTAAATGCACTTTACAATTTAACCGACGTTTTCTTTAGTATTTAAGTAACAAATTTTTGTATAATTACAGCTAGACCTTCTGATTGAATCATCTAAAAACAATTTTACGATATCTCGTAGAAAAGTGTAATTTTGTCAAATTTCCTAAAAATTTAAAAACGTACAAGAATTTTTCTTTAAAAATTTAATTTCAATGAAATTTCTAGAAAAATCAATTTCGGCAAAACAAAATTTTTAATGAAATTTTGGTAAAAATTTTTTAAAAGAAGTCAGTTTTGGCGGTATCTTGTAAAAATATGTATTTTTAACGAAATTTTCTAAAGAGAATTTTTTGTAAAATTTTCTTATAATTTAAAATTTAAACAACATTTTCAATACAAATGCAGTTTTTATAAATTTTTTTTAGAAAAATGAAATTTTGATAAATTTTTGTATAATTGCAGGTAGACCTCACATAACATGAACTTCTGATTGAATCATCTAAAACCAATTTTACGATATCTTGTAGAAAAAAGCAATTTTATCAAATTTCCTAAAAATGTATAGGAATTTTTCTATAAAAATTTAGTTTTAACAAAATTTGTAGAATAATCAATTTCGGCAAAAAAAATTGAAAAATTGCATTTTGGGCAAAATTTTCTAAAAGAAATCAGTTTTGGCGATATATTGTAAAAAATATGCATTTTTGACGAAATTTTCTAAAGAGAAATTTTGGTAAAATTTTCTAAAAGTGTAAAATTAAAACAAAATTTTCAATAAAATGTTTAGGAATTTTTTTAGAAAAATTTAATTTTGATACATATTTCCAGAATAAATTTTTCCAGAAACAATTTTTCGAAATCTTCTATATACATCGATATTTAACGATATGTTATAGAAATTTAAAAATTTTGACAACTAACACAGCTAGACCCACCTTAAAGTATACCGATCGACTCGGAATCACTATCTGAGTCGATTTAACGATGTCCATCCGTCCGTCTGTCCATGTAAAGTTGTTCGTCGACTACAGGTCGCAATTTCACTCCGATCGTTCTGAAATTTTGCAGTTTAGAGTATTTCCCAGCTGTTAAGATCGCTATTGAATTTGGTTGAAATCGATTCAGATTTAGATATAGCTCCCATATATATCTTTCGTCCGATTTGGCCCTTTAGTCCTATAGAAGCTGTATTTTACACCCAATCGTTTTGAAATTTAGAATTGTAGAGTTTCTTGATCCATGAACCAACATTGCCGAATTTTAAGAAAATCGGTTAAGATTTAGCTATAGCTCCCATATATATGTTTCGTCCGATTTGGCCCTTTAGTCCTATAAAAGCTGTATTTTACATCCAATCGTTTTGAAACTTAGAATAGTAGAGTTTCTTGACCCATGAACCAACATTGCCGAATTTAAAGAAAATCGGTTAAGATTTAGCTATAGCTCCCATATATATGTTTCGTCCGATTTGGCCCTTTAGTCCTATAAAAGCTGTATTTTACATCCAATCGTTTTGAAATTTAGAATGGTAGAGTTTCTTGATCCATGAACCAACATTGCCGAATTTGAAGAAAATCGGTAAAGATTTAGCTATAGCTCCCATATATATGTTTCATCCGATTTGGCTCTTTAGATCCAATCGTTTTTATACCCTACACCACACTGTGGTACAGGGTATTATTTAAGTATAAAATGTCCCAAAAGTAAATTTATGTAAACAATTTATACATGAATTACAAAATTTATATATCAGAGTTATTCAATATTACGAGAGTGGTGTAGGGTATTATATAGTCGGCCCTGCCCGACTTTAGCCTTTCCTTACTGGTTATCAATTTAAATTGCCTTTAATATCTTTAAAGCATGTACTGGTATTAAAGTTAAAAGCTGTTTAATTGTGGTACAAAATAGTCCATTTGTGTGGGAGGTACCAAAAGGAGCGTGCCAATGACGGCCACTTTTCTCTAGACTCTAGGTACTATAAAAGCATTACACTGTACAAAATTTCAAGTATTTATATCCACGGGTATTAATGTTATAACTTGTTAACTTTTGGAGTAAAATGGTTCATTTGTGTGGGAGGTACCAAAAGGGGCGTGCCAATGACGGCCACTTTTCTCTAGACTCTAGGTACTATAAAAGCATTACACTGTACGAAATTTCACGTATTTGTATGCACTGGTATTAAAATTAAAAGCTCTCAACTTTTGGTACAAAACGGTCCATTTGTGTGGGAGGTTCCCAAACGGGCGTACCAATAACGACCACTTTTCACTGGACTCTTGGTACTATAAAATCATTACACTGTACAAAATTGCAAGTACTTGTATGCGCTGCTATTAAAGCCATAAGCAGTTAACTTTTGGTGCAAAATGGTCCATTTGTGTGGGAGGTACCAAAAATGGAGTGGCCACTTCGCCCATTTTTCTTGATGTTTTAGCGACTAACAAACTAATACTTGTGTGCAATTTCAGAAGATTCGGTTTAGTAGTATAGAAGGTATTAAAGAATCAATTTTTACTAAAAGTTAACCCTTTGTGGGGGAGGTACTAGAAGGAGTAGACCTTGGCCATACATCTTCAAACTTAGCCTGATATGGAGAAAAATATTACCGCACAACACATTTGAAGTCAATCGGTTACTCCTTTCGAGAGTTATCGTGCGCACCAGCCAGCAGACAGACAGACGGACGGACGGACATTGCTCAAATGACTTTAAATGACCCAAAACGGATTTCCGCCGAACATACTTAGGCCCTTAGGTCACTCCGTCGTTGTGTTACACTTTTGGCTCGTAGCAAATGATATATATCGTTATAACAAAATTTTCTAAAAAAAAGGCAAATTTCGACGAAATTGTCTAAAAAACTAACTAAAAAATTTTCTATAAAAATACAACTTCGACGAAGTTATCTATTAAAACACAATAAAATATGGACGAGTTTTGTCTATATACGGGTCAGAATTTTTAATACTTATCGACCTACGAAGTTCATTTTTGCGTAAAACGTATATAAAAGTTACTAAATGGTAACATAAAATAAACTTTTCATTTATTTTTTTGAAAAAAAAAATTCCAAAAATTTTATGAGGATTTGAAATTTAAAAAATGCTTGCTGAGTTTTACGGAAATTGCAACAGCTTTTAAACGGCTGAACCAATTGATAGCGACATCTTGATTAAGCACTTAGCAACTATTTGTTAATATTTTAGGCAACAATAAAATGCATAGACTGATAAATTCTGACTCAAATGTAATTTAACGGAATCTCCTAAAAAATTCAATTTTCATAAAATCTTCTAGAAAAATGCAATGTGAAAGATATCTCGTAGAAATAAACATTTTTGACGAAATTTTGTAAATAGCAGTGTTGGTAAAATTTTCCAAAAATATGCAATTAAAACTTAGTTTCTAATAAAAATGCAAATTTGAAGATATATTTTAGAAAAATTGAATTTCGGTAAAAATTTATAGAAAAATTTAATTTTTATGAAATCTTCTACTTTAATGCAATTTTTACAATATCTTATAGAAATTTGACAATATTTTAGGAAAAATGCAATTTTGAGGAAATTTTCTAACAAAAATTAAAATTTGATGAAGTTTTCGAAAAAAAACTCTATTGACGAAAGTCAGACGTACGTTTGTTGAAATTTTCTATAAGAATGCAACACCAACAAAATTTTCTATCAAAAGAAACAAATTTTGAGCAAGTTTCTAAAAAAAGTGCGAAATGTTTTTAAGAGATTTTTATTAAAAAAATTATTAAAATGTTCTCGAAAGCTGGGATTTTTTCGCAATATCTTGTAACTTATCGTTGAAACCGTTGGTGGGGTGATAAATTATATAAGGAGAAGATGAATCTACATATATCGGGATCCTCTAAGCTTTTCATTAGAATTGAAATATTATTTTTGTATAATTACAGGTAGACCTCACCTTACATGCACTTCTGATTAAATCATCTAAAACAATTTTACGATATCTTGTAGAAAAAAACAATTTTTATCAAATTTCCTAAAAAATTGCAGTTTTGTTAAATTTTTTTAAAAATATAAAATGTTAACGAGTTTTTCTATAACAATTAATTTTAACAAAATTTGAAGAAAAATTAATTGCGGAAAAAAAAATTTAAATGCAATTTTGGTAAAAATTTTCTAAACGGAAACAGTTTTGGCGATATTACAATATAAAAAAATATGCATTTTTAACAAAATTTTCTAAAGAGAAATTTTGGTAAATTTTTCTAAAAGAGTAAAATTTAAACTAAATTTTCAATACAAATGCACTTTTTTATGAATTTTAAAAAAAAAAAATGGAATTTTGATAAATATTTTCAGAATAAATCAATTTTTACGAAATCTTCTGCATAAATGGATTTTTGGTGATATCTTGTAGAAATTTTAAAATTTTTAATAAAATTTCTAAAAAATTTAATTATAACTATAAATTGTATAAAAACTCACTTTTGGACGAAATCTTCTAGAAAAACTTAAGTTTATTGAAATTTTTTATAAGAATGAAACTTTGACGAAATTATCTATTAAAACACAATATCGACGAGTTTTATCTATATACGGTTATTTTTAATACTAATCGACCTACAAAGTTAATTTTTGCGTAGAAAGTTTACAAAAAGTTGCTAAATGGTAATATTTTTATTTTATTTTCTTTGTTTGTATGAATTACAATACAAAGTAAATTTATATTCTAATTTTACGGTCCAGGGAAAAGTCGGGTTGCAAACAACATGTAGCTAGATTTATACAGCGACAGACCAGAGCCTCTGGTCGAAATTGAACCCACGACCCCCAAACTTATAGGCGAGCACGCTACTAACTCACGTGATATCCCTAACTCATATAAGATATCCGTATTATTTATTTTTTGAAAAGAATTCCAAAAATGTTTCACAGTTTTGTTTTTGACTATTGAGTTCGAGATCGTTGTTTTTGTTTTCTGTTAAACAGAAAAACAAACCTTCTTTGAAAAAGAAGAATAAGAAATGTGTGAAATGTATTAAGGGTTGTTATTCGATCTGTTGTGACTTTTCATAGTTTTGTTTTTGACTATTGAGTTCGAGATCGTTGTTTTTGTTTTCTCTTAAACAGAAAAAATTTTAAGTCAATTTGAAATTTAAAAAATGCGTTTTTGAGTTGTACGGAAATTGCAATGGGGTCAGAATATTTAATATCGACCTATGTATGTAGTTTATTTTGGGTTAAAATGTTTATAAACAAATATGTAAAACAAGATCTCGCTATAATTTTTTCTTTTAAATTTATGGGCATTTTAATTTTTGAAAAAAAAAAATAAAAAAATAGTTTTACGAAATTTGTAATGGCTATCGAACGGCTGAGCCGATTTTTGCAAAGTTTACTTTGTTTTAAAGAGGACAGAATGCGCCATTTTTTGTAAAGAATTTTTAAAAAAATTTTACGAAAGCTTTTTCTTAAAAAACCTTTGTAGAATAAATTGCTCCGAGGATTTTTTCGAGGATTTTCTTCAAATTTTCACAGAATATTCGCCGCACTCTCGCTAATAGAAAATTTCGTCGAAAATGCATATTTTTTAAAATATATCGCCAAAACTTATTTCTTTTAGAAAATCTTTACCAAAATTGCATTTTAATTTTTTTTCCGAAATTGATTTTTCTTCAAATTTTGTTAAAATTAAATTTTTATAGAAAAATTCTTTAACATGCAGGAAAAATTCTTGTGTCCTGCAAATATGAATTTAAAAACCCCTTGTATGGCATTTACAAGCAGTGATTTGCAGAAACAGAAGAAAGATGTCAAAAATTAGCCTGACCTGCCTTAGCATTTCGCCCGTAACTTTTACAAATATTAAGTCTGCAGAAATCCAATTAGATATTTAGGGACTTGTGAGAAAATGCACCAGTTCTGTGTAAATTTCAAAAAAAAATATAAATAAATTATATACTCGAAAAAATTGACTTTTATATTCTCCTTAAATCGACGCAAACTTTATAAAAATCGTTTTAGTTTAAAAGCAATTACAAATTTCGTTAAACGCAAATATTTATTTTCAAATTTTGAAAAAATTTGAAAAAAATTTTGGATTTTTTTTGTCAAAAAATAAATTATAGCGACATCTTAATTTACCTTTTTGGCATCTATTTATAAACTTTTTAGGGAAACACAATTGCATTGGGTGATATTAAAAATCCTGACCCAAATATAATTTTTAAAAAATTTTTAGAAAAATTAAATTTTGACACAATCTTCCAAAAAAATCAAATCTTCAAGGAAAATGTCTCCATAAAAATTTAAAACAAGTTTCCATAAAAATGCAATTTTGACAAAATTTTTAAGAAAAAAACATTTTCAGTAGAAATTTATAGAAAAACGACGACATTTTCTGCAAAAATAAATTTTGACGAAAATTTTTTAGAAAAACGGAAATTTTCTATCAGAATGCAACATTTACAAAGCTTTCTATCAAAACACAATACAAGTTCAACGAATTTTTTTCTATAGGTTATGTTAGGTTAGGTTGGGAGGTGGAGACAGATTACTCGGCCTCATGTCCTTGGACATATGTACACATAAGCCAGCATTCGGCCTGTTGTGCGCTTTAATTTGTTTCACGGATTCGTCCTATATAGTCTATATATTTACAGTAAATTTTGAAGATTTTTTTTAATTTGGATAAGCATAAGCTTGATAAAGACGGGATACCGTTTATGACACATTATTTTTACTTAAAAGAAGAAGTTTAGTAACTGTCGTTAAAACAATTAACGATACCACGGCCCTATTGGACTTATAATTAAAAAAATTGGTCCAAATACTAAAAAAATTAAAAAAAAAACTTTATCAAAAATATTTTTTGTTTTTGTTTCATAAAGTAGTACGCCTCAATCTAAACAAAAATAAGTTTTTAGGTCTCGAACCGAAAAAATGTTGTTGCATAGTGTTATTTTATTCGTTACTATGCTTGCTTTCAAAAATTGGAACAAACATTTTTTGCGATTTTTTTCTATATTTTTATGTTTTTTTTGCGCCAATATTTTAACGACAATTACAAGTACTAGGCCCTTATTCATAAAAATTTAAAGAAGGTTTGAAGAACGCTTTAACACTGCTAAAGCGTTCCTCAAACCTTTTTTAACTTTTTATGAATAAGGCCCTTAAACTTTTGTTTTTACGTGAAAATTCATATTTTCAACATTTGAAAATATACTTTGCCGGACGGCGTTGCCATTACAGTGGTCAGACTCCTCTAAGGCCGGACTCTGTCACATCAGTTATTGACTCATATAATATTTTAGAGAGGGACCAAATGGACCTCTAGAACGTGAGTATTTCATACAGCTTCTTTGACGACCTCTAGAGAAAAAAGCGGGGGAATATCTTTGTGGAATATTTGAAAGTTCAGATTGACAGTTCTTTGTCTTTTTAATTTTACTTACAAAAATGAGCTAACAAAATGTATCAATTGACAAATTGTTTTTATACCCTACACCACACTGTGGTACAGGGTATTATAACTTTGTGAATTTGTTTGTAACACCCAAATAGACCCATCGTTTATTATACCGATCGACATAGAATCACTTTCTGAGTTGATTTAGCTATGTCCGTATGTCCGTCTGTCTGTCTGTGCATGACATTTACAGAAAATTTTGAAGATTTTTTTTTAATTTGGATAAGTATAAGCTTGATAAAGACGGGATACCGTTTATGACACATTATTTTTACTTAAAAGAAGAAGTTTAGTAACTGTCGTTAAAACAATTAACGATACCACGGCCCTATTGGACTTATAATTAAAAAAATTGGTCCAAATACTAAAAAAATTCAAAAAAAACTTTATCAAAAATATTTTTTGTTTTTGTTTCATAAAGTAGTACGCCTCAATCTAAACAAAAATAAGTTTTTAGGTCTCGAACCGAAAAAATGTTGTTGCATAGTGTTATTTTATTCGTTACTATGCTTGCTTTCAAAAATTGGAACAAACATTTTTTGCGATTTTTTTCTATATTTTTATGTTTTTTTTTGCGCCAATATTTTAACGACAATTACAAGTACTAGGCCCTTATTCATAAAAATTTAAAGAAGGTTTGAAGAACGCTTTAACACTGCTAAAGCGTTCCTCAAACCTTTTTTAACTTTTTATGAATAAGGCCCTTAAACTTTTGTTTTTACGTGAAAATTCATATTTTCAACATTTGAAAATATACTTTGCCGGACGGCGTTGCCATTACAGTGGTCAGACTCCTCTAAGGCCGGACTCTGTCACATCAGTTATTGACTCATATAATATTTTAGAGAGGGACCAAATGGACCTCTAGAACGTGAGTATTTCATACAGCTTCTTTGACGACCTCTAGAGAAAAAAGCGGGGGAATATCTTTGTGGAATATTTGAAAGTTCAGATTGACAGTTCTTTGTCTTTTTAATTTTACTTACAAAAATGAGCTAACAAAATGTATCAATTGACAAATTGTTTTTATACCCTACACCACACTGTGGTACAGGGTATTATAACTTTGTGAATTTGTTTGTAACACCCAAATAGACCCATCGTTTATTATACCGATCGACATAGAATCACTTTCTGAGTTGATTTAGCTATGTCCGTATGTCCGTCTGTCTGTCTGTGCATGTATTCCTGTAATCAAAGTACAGGTCGCAATTATGGTGCGATCTCGACGAAACTTTACACATATCTTTTTTTTGGCCCAAGGACGATCCCTATTGAATATGGTTGAAATCGATTTCAGATCTAGATATAGCCCCCATATATATGTTATTCTCGATTTTACATGTAAGCACTGTAAAAATGTTATTTTATATCCGATCAGTGCAAAATTCGACAAAACGAGGTTTCTTTCTATATGAAGTAATACTGCCAAATTCGTAGAAAATCGGTTCAGATTTAGATATAGCCCCCATATATATGTTACCCCGATTTGACATATAAGCGCTGTAGATACTGTATTTTATATCCGATTAGTACGAAATTCGACAGAAAGAGGTCTTTTTACATGAATGAGTATTCAGGGAAAATCGGTTCAGATTTATAAATAACCTCCATATATATGTTCCTCCTGATTTGGTGTTAAAGCGCTATAGAAGTTGTACTGTTGATCATTAAATTTTTCCAGAAAGATGTTTCTCAATTCAGGAACGAATATTGCTTAATTTAGCGATTATCGGTTCAGAATTAGATAATATGTTCCTACCCATTTACCAATTATTCCAAATTATTATCGCAAATGACCCTTATCGGTATTATATATTCGGCCCCGCCCGACTTTCTGCCTTTCCTTACTGGTTTAATAATACGGTTAGACTCAGTACACCGAAAAAATATTTTTCCTTAACATAATATTAAATTGTAACTCACCAAATTTCCAAACAAAAGCTTACCTAGAAATAGAAAAAGAAGAAATATGAATATTTGTTGATGAAACTTACATTCGAATATAAATTTTCATAAAAATCTTGACAATTTAATAAAGATATAATTAGTTTTTGAAACAATTTAGGATAGGTAAAATAATTATTTTCATATTCTTAGATTTTTTAGTATACCAATCGACTCAGAATCGTTTGCTGATTCGATGTATATATTATTTTCATTCGTCTCTCAGTCTGACCACCTTAAAATTGTACGCAAGGTGCAGGGGCAATATGACTGTGATATTTATGAAATGTGACAGGTAGATCTATTTCACATCAGGGACTATACTTATAGGATCTTGTCGAAATTGGTTCAGATTTAGATGCTCTTCTATGGGAGGTCTAAGTCCCTCATATAACATGCAAACATAAAAATACATATCTTCCGATTTGGCATTTAAGAGCTTGTAGCGCTAGCTAATTACGATAACCGTAATGGTCGACCAATTAAGGTGTCCACAACAGAAACGGTAAGAAAATCTACAAAATCGTATTGGATGATCGTCGGCTTAAGGTGCAAAGGATAGCTGAAGTATAGCGTGATCCATTTCGAGGTTCCCTCCTTTTTTAAAGAAAAAACCAGTAAGGAAAGGCAGAAAGTCGGGCGGGGCCGACTATATAATACCCTACACCTCCCTAACAATGCGATAAGGGTCGTTGCCATAATAATTTGGAATAATTGGTAAATGGGTAGAAACACATTATCTAATTCTGAAACGATAATCGCTAAATTAAGCAATATACGTTCCTAAATTGAGAAAATTTTTTTTGGAAAATTTTAATGATCGGAAGTAAAATATAACTTCTATAGCGGTTTGATACCAAATCAGGAGGAACAATCAATACAAATCTGAACCGATCTTCCCTGAATACTCATTCATGTAAAAAGACCTCCTTCTGTCGAATTTCGTACTGATCGCATATAAAATATAGCCTCTACAGCGCCTACATGTCAAATCGGGGGTAACGTATATATGGGGGCTATATCTAAATCTGAACCGATTTCTTCCAAATTTAACAGTGTTCATTCATATAATAAGAAACCTCTTTCTGCCGAATTTCATACTGATCGGATATAAAATAACATTTTTACAGCGCTTACAAGTCAAATCGGGGGTAACGTATACATGGGGGCTATATCTAAATCTGTACCTATTTTCTCCAAATTTAGCAGTATTCCTTTATGTAATAAGAAACCTCTTTCTGCCAAATTTTGCACTGATCGGATATAAAATACAGTTTTTACAGCGCTTACATGTCAAATCGGGGGTAACATATATATGGGGGCTATATCTGAATCTGAACCGATTTTCTCCGAATTTAGCAGTATTCCTTCATGTAATAAGAAACCTCTCTTTGCCGAATTTCGCACTGATCGGATATAAAATAACATGTTTACAGCGCTTATATGTCAAATCGGGGGTAATGTATATATGGGGGCTATATCTAAATCTGAACCGATTTCTTCAAAATTTAACAGAGTTCATTCATGTAATAAGAAACCTTTTCCTGCCGAATTTCATACTGATCGGGCATAAAATAAAGTTTTTACAGCGCTTACATGTCAAATCGGGGCTAACATATATATGGGGGCTATATCTAAATCTGAACCGATTTTAACCAAATTCAATAGGGATCGTCCTTGGGCCAAAAATAAGATATGTGTAAAGTTTCGTCGAGATCGGACCATAATTGCGACCTGTACTTTGATTACAAGAATACATGCACAGACAGACGGACAGACAGACGGACAGACAGACAGACAGACGGACAGACGGACATAGCTAAATCGACTCAGAAAGTGATTCTAAGTCGATCGGTATAATAAACGATGGGTCTATTTCTTCTCCTTTTGGGTGTTACAAACAAATGCACAAAGTTATAATACCCTGTACCACGGTGTGGTGTAGGGTATAAACACAGAAACTTCAAATTGAATGGGGAATGTTTATTATCATTTGAAAGAACATTCTTTGGCATTTATTTTTTGAAGATTATGTCTATCAAATGTTGGCCGCGGCTACGTCTCAGATGGTCCATCCGTTGCTCGTTCGAGCATTTCGACTGGTAACTGGCGAATGACACGCGTGATGTTTTGCTACAAGGCCTGAATCGAAGAGGGTTTGTCCACATAAACTTTAGATTTTACATATCCCTACAGGAAAAAGACTAACGGTGTGATATCACACGATCTTGGTGGCCAATCGTCCGGCCCAAAACGTGAAATTATCTACTCACCGAAGTGTTCTCTCAATAAATCCATTTATTGATGCGATGTGTGGGAAGTGGCGCCGTCTTGTTGAAACCAAATGTCGCCGAGATCACGAGCTTCAATTTCAGGCATCAAATAGTCGGTTATCATGACACGATAACGGTCGCCATTGATGGTTACGTTCTCACCGGTATCATTATTGAAGAAATATGGACCGATGATTCCGGTACGTCGGATAGGGAATCGGTCAATGGAAAAAGATAGCTCTTAACGAGAGCTAAAATATTGCTCATGGGTGTCAAGGTCGTGGGTCGACTGGAAAGTGTTTTTTTTTTTTGTATTTAAAAAAAGATGGATCAATCTTGCTTTTGATTATTCAATGTTTTGTTTGAATGGGTGACGCAACGGTGCAATTTTAATTAGTTAATCTTGCGAGAAAATTCACTTTTTATTTTTCTGTAATGGGACTTCATTACGACTTACGTCAATATATTTTTATCCCCTCACCTTAGAGAGAAGGGTAAATATCATTTGCTACGAGGCAAAAGTGTAACACATCGAATGAGTGACCTAAGACCCCAAGAGTGTTTGGCGGAAATTCGATTTGGGTAATTTTAAGTTATTTGAGCAATGTCCGTCCGTCCGTCTGTCTGTGTGTGTATGTCTGCTGGCTGGTGAACACGATAACTCTCGAAATGATTAACCGATTGACTTCAAATTTGGTATTCGGTAATATTTTTATCTATCTCCAGCTATGTTCGAAGATGGGCCATATTGGTCCACTCCTTCTAGTACCTCCCCCACAAAGGGCTAACATTTAGTGAAATATTGATTATTTAATACCTTCTAAACTACTTACTCGAATCTTCTGTAATTCCACACATAGTATTATGTATTTGTAGTCGCTAATGGGCAAAGTTGCCTCGCCCCTTTTGGTACCTACCACACAAATGGACCATTTTGTACGAAAAGTTAACTGCTTATAGCTTTAATATATGTCCATACAAATACTTGAAATTTTTTACAGTGTAATTTTTTTATAGCACCTAAAGCAGAGAGAAAAGTGACACGCCCGTTTTGGTACCTCCCATACGAATGGCCCATTTTGCACCAAAAGTTAACAGCTTATAACATTAAAACCAGTACATACTTTAAAGTTATTAAATTCAATTAAAATTGATAATAATTTAATTAACAAAACATTAAATAAATTTACGAATATTTTTTGGAACTCAAGGTGAGGGGATTCAAAAGTGGTGTTACCCGAGTGAACTCTCACTTGTTTTTTATATCTTTTTAAACAGTTTTTTTGCTATACCAGGCACAAACAGCTGTACACACAGCTGTTTGTGCCTACTAATCTCCCTGAATAACGCACAATGAGGAGATGTAAGGAAACGTATAAATTGAATTGGTAAAATATATAATTTGCACTAACAAAAGTTCACCTCTATAGCATTTTATAAGTATTTGTTCTCAAAGCCGTCTCTGGTAATGCATATATCTTCATCAGCTAAATATTTAAAAGTAGACTGCATTCATTAAATCATCTCACTGGGAATATAATCATATATTTGTAATATAAATAGAATTTATTGATCTGCTTGTAAATACATTTTGTGTGTATATTTACAACGAATCTAGTCGTTTGTTTTTTTATCCAAAGAGTTCCTTTGTAACATTGACAAATTTTATACTTATTCGCAATACTTCGTGTAGATGTATAGTATAGGACATTGTCCTTAAGAACATTAATTTTTGATTATATATAATTTTATAGATTACTGCTTTTTTATTTTAAAAAAGTGTCCTCCGAAGGTTCCCGGAGCCATTTGTAGTTGTTACAAATGTCCTACTTTTCTGGCACTAATGTCCTCCTTTCCGAAAATGTTTATGGTAACCCTGCACCTGAGACAATGGAAAAGTCAAAGCATGGACTAAATGGGCGAATCGTGTCGAAAGAAGGCATAGACAGTACCATCTGCAGGCAATTCATGGCCTTGTTTGGGATGCAAGTGGGATAATTTTTATTAATTATCTTCAAAAAGGAAACAAAAATCGACGACGAGTACTATTCTAACTTATTGCAGTATTTATGTCACGACTTTAAGGAAAAAATGCCGCATTTGGCGAAACATAAAGACAATGTACTATTGCTATGCCCCAAAATCAATGAATTTAAGTTGGAATTCCTTCACCACGGAATTAATTCGCCAGATTTAGCTCCCAGGGATTATTTTCTATTTCCAAATTTAAAAATATTGTTGCGAAATAAAGAAACCAATTCAAATTTGTTGTGTTTTTATCTTAGGTCGGCTAATTTTGGGACCGCCCTCGTATTTTGACAAGAATTTATCATAACAAAATTGCACTAATCAGTTCATTCTTTGTTACAGTCTCCATATAGAGGTCGTTCTTACATATTGTTATTTTAGCCATGAATTTAACTCTTTCTAGACTATTGGCTGCCATTTTGAAGTTTTTTACTTAATTTATGTACAACGAAAATATACCATATCGGAAAATATGTTCAGTTGAAAATCCATGGTGAAGATATATACAATTTGTCACCACCGAACATTCATACTACCGTTCATACTTGTATTAAATATAGATTGCTTCCGTTTTCATTTCAGAAAAAATAAGTACAAAAATTGGAATATAAATACATCACCCTTATTTCATAACCCTTTTGAGAAAACATTGTAACGCAGAAAAAACACATTTATAAAATTCTCCTCTACCACCACAGTCGTCCAGAAAATGGACAGAAAATGGTGGGGGCGATAAAAGCATGAGAATAAGAGCCCGCCAGAGACAAGCTGGAAATTCAATTTGCAAAAATACCACAACGCGTTAAAATCCAATGTTCCACTGATACCATGAATTGCTGTAAAAACAAAAATAGCCTCGTAGAGAGGGCGGGGCATGAAATAAACAAAACAAAAGCAAATCCAAAAAAAAGGAAAAACAGAAGAATTAGCGAAGCACTGTTCCAATCGCAGTAAGGTCAGTACCTATGCAACAACCTAACAAATCTCACAACCCCCCGAGGCTACTGGGTCCCCCTTGGTGAACGAGGAGACATTGGACCTCCCACAATGACTTGGCAATTTTCATCACGGCTGTCAGCCCAGAGCAGACTTTAACAGCATTTGTTAGTTTTTTTGTTCCATTTTTGCCTGCGAGCCACGCAATTTCGCCAACCATTCATAAACAGTTAACAAATTCAGTGACAAGAAACGAGGAATGGCTGACTTTGTTGGCAATGAGGGTTTTCGGGTCGGTTTTATTTTTATTTTTGTTTCTTTTTTCCTATTCCCTGCCAACGGATTAAACGCTAACACTGTTTTTGACCTTGCCTTACATAGCAACAATGGCAAACGGCAACAGTAGCGTCAGAAGCAGCATCAGCAGCTGCTGCTGCATTGAAATTTCATTTAAATGAAAACGGAAAACCTTTAGCATAGCATAAAAGATTGTTTACAAAACAGAAAAGTAAAATAAAAACAAGTAAAACACAGAAAATATGTTTGCATGTCAACGCTGTCATTGGACATGACACTAACTACTTTAGGAGGATTAGCTAAGCTGACAAGCAGAATTTAAGGTACAAGGTCTTAAGTAAATTTAAAAATGTTTACAGTAAGTAAAAATGTGTCGAAGACATTTTGAGATGATGGTTAGGGAAATAGTTCCAGGTATCATCATGACGGAAGCTTAGGTTACGTTATGTTAGGTTAGGTTAGGTTAGGTTAGGTTAGGTTAGGTTAGGTTAGGTTAGGTTAGGTTAGGTTAGGTTAGGTTAGGTTAGGTTAGGTTAGGTTAGGTTAGGTTAGGTTAGGTTAGGTTAGGTTAGGTTAGGTTAGGTTAGGTTAGGTTAGGTTAGGTTAGGTTAGGTTAGGTTAGGTTAGGTTAGGTTAGGTTAGGTTAGGTTAGGTTAGGTTAGGTTAGGTTAGGTTAGGTTAGGTTAGGTTAGGTTAGGTTAGGTTAGGTTAGGTTAGGTTAGGTTAGGTTAGGTTAGGTTAGGTTAGGTTAGGTTAGGTTAGGTTAGGTTAGGTTAGGTTAGGTTAGGTTAGGTTAGGTTAGGTTTATCTACTGGGAGAGGTTGGAAGGTTAGCTCATTTGAGAAGGACGTATTTTGTGCATCTGTGGAAGATTTGACCCTCAGTGGATCACCAGAAAACATGGCAGAGCAATGCATTGCCCAAATTATCCGGGCATGTGATATCTCAATGACCAGGAGAGGAAGTAGAGATAACAAACCACCTGTATATTGGTGGAATGCAGAGATAGCAATGTTGCGTGGGGAGTGTATAAGAGCCCGAAGATTGTATACCAGATCAAGAGGACGCCAAACAAACCAAACACATCACCAAGTGTACAAGACAAAAAAGAAAATTCTGAGCCAGGCGATAAAAAGAAGTAAAAGACAGTGTTTCTTAGAGATATGCGACGACCTAGACTCAAACCCATGGGGACTAGCATATCAAATCGTTAAGAAGAAGCTTAAATGCTTAAATGCATCGCCACCGAAAGAAGCCGCTGTTCTCGATAGGATTGTCAAAAATCTTTTTCCTGAACAGACACCTCCTTACTGGATGGATCATACCAGCAGTGTATCAGTTACACCTGTTCCAGTTACCGTTCCTGAAGTTTTGAAAGTAATTTCAAAGTTCAAAGATAAAAAATCACCGGGTCCTGATGGAATCCCCAACCGGGTACTAAAGGAATTCGTTAACACTTGCCCGAACCAAATAATGCTGTTAATGGACACATGCTTGCAAAGAGGCTCCTTCCCTAAAATATGGAAAAGGCAGAAGCTAGTTCTTCTGCCTAAGGACAAGAAACCGGCTGAAAACCCATCATCCTACCGACCATTGTGCATGATTGATACGTGTGGTAAATTATTAGAAGGTCTAATATGTGGACGGCTAGAAGAGCATATTGAATGCATTGATGGCCTGTCAGAATTCCAATTTGGATTCAGGAAACGAAAATCTACAATGGATGCAATAAAAATAGTAGTTAACACAGCTGCGACTGCTATCCAAGGAAAAGGCGGAAAGCACGGCGGAAAAGAATATTGTGTGGTAGTAACACTTGACGTGAAAAATGCTTTCAACACTGCAAAATGGGATGAAATTGTAAATGCGTTGCAACGTATCGATACTCCATCCTATCTCGTGGAAATTGTCAAGGACTACTTTAGAAATAGATATCTGTCTTATGACACTGACGAGGGTCCGAAGGACTGCAAGGTAACAGGAGGTGTTCCACAGGGTTCCGTGCTTGGACCACTATTATGGAACCTGATGTACGATGGTGTACTGAGACTACATCTACCAGACAATGCCAAGATTGTTGGTTTCGCGGATGATATTGCGCTAGTGATAGTGGCAAAATACCTGGGAGAAGCAGAAACGGTAACAAATTCAAGCGTTAAATTGGTACAATCCTGGCTTAACAAAGCAGGTTTAACGAGAACACAAGACGGAAGTCGTTCTGATTAGTAGCCGCAAAGTGATGGAGGAGATACAAATTATAGTTGGTAATAGTTCTATACGCTCCAAACCATATCTAAAGTATCTTGGAGTGCTGATCGATATGAGACTATCATTCAAACCTCACCTGACCTACATTAGTGAAAAAGCTAGAACTACGTTTATGGCTATATCTCGTTTAATGCCAAATACTAGAGGCCCAAAGTACTCCAAACGGAGGTTGTTAGCAGGGGTTGTCAGAAATGTCATCCTGTATGCAGCTCCAGCGTGGTCCCAGGCGATGAAATACCAATCATACAGAGATGAAATCGCCCCAGTATATAGGTTGGCGGCTCTACGAGTATGTTCGGCTTATCGGACGGTGTCGGATGCGGCGGCTTTAGTGATGGCAAACATGATACCTATTGACCTGCTTGCTAGTGAAACAAACTATGCTAACGATCTGAAATCAACGACAGAAAATATGACCCATGCGGAGGCCCAAAAAATTGCAAGGGACAAATCCATCCATGATTGGCAAAACAGGTGGACGACATCCAGTGATGGGCGATGGACGTGTCGACTAATCCCCAATATAAGAGTATGGCTGGATAGATCATATGGAGAATTGGACTACTTCTTGTCGCAGATGCTGAGCGGCCATGGTAGCTCCAAATACTACCTACATCGCATCGGCCGAGAAACAGACCCATTTTGCCCAAATTGTGAATATATTGTGGAGGATGCTGAACATGTCTTGTTTGAATGTCCTCGGTTTACAAATCTGAGGCTGCAGTTGGAGAAATCGCTAGAAGTTGTTTTGACTCCGGACAACTTAGTTGGTTTTATGCTATCTTCACAAAGTAATTGGCAGTGTATAGCGACGTTAATTAGGTCCATTATGACCGAATTGTGCGAGCAAGAAAACTTACGACGAAGAAATGTTAGGTAGTGATGGATCGTGAAGATCTTCCCCACCCTGTGAAGTAATACCTGAAGGTGGTTCCACAGGGCTGAATGGACAAGTGTAGAGGTGTTTTTAGCGGGTTAAAGTCCCGCACTATTTGCCAACTCCATCAGGCAAATGTCTTTCGACGATTTTCACCTCATAAAAAAAAAAAAAAAAAAAACCTAACCTAACCTAACCTAGGTTAGGTTAGGTTAGGTTAGGTTAGGTTAGGTTAGGTTAGGTTAGGTTAGGTTAGGTTAGGTTAGGTTAGGTTAGGTTAGGTTAGGTTAGGTTAGGTTAGGTTAGGTTAGGTTAGGTTAGGTTAGGTTAGGTTAGGTTAGGTTAGGTTAGGTTAGGTTAGGTTAGGTTAGGTTAGGTTAGGTTAGGTTAGGTTAGGTTAGGTTAGGTTAGGTTAGGTTAGGTTAGGTTAGGTTAGGTTAGGTTAGGTTAGGTTAGGTTAGGTTAGGTTAGGTTAGGTTAGGTTAGGTTAGGTTAGGTTAGGTTAGGTTAGGTTAGGTTAGGTTAGGTTAGGTTAGGTTAGGTTAGGTTAGGTTAGGTTAGGTTAGGTTAGGTTAGGTTAGGTTAGGTTAGGTTAGGTTAGGTTAGGTTAGGTTAGGTTAGGTTAGGTTAGGTTAGGTTAGGTTAGGTTAGGTTAGGTTAGGTTAGGTTAGGTTAGGTTAGGTTAGGTTAGGTTAGGTTAGGTTAGGTTAGGTTAGGTTAGGTTAGGTTAGGTTAGGTTAGGTTAGGTTAGGTTAGGTTAGGTTAGGTTAGGTTAGGTTAGGTTAGGTTAAGTTAGGTTAGGTTAGGTTAGGTTAGGTTAGGTTAGGTTAGGTTAGGTTAGGTTAGGTTAGGTTTCTACGAGTATGTTCGGCTTATCGGACGGTGTCGGATGCGGCGGCTTTGGTGATGGCAAACATGATACCTATTGACCTGCTTGCTAGTGAAACAAACTATGCTAACGATCTGAAATCAACGACAGGAAATATGACCCATGCGGAGGCCCAAAAAATTGCAAGGGACAAATCCATCCATGATTGGCAAAACAGGTGGACGACATCCAGTGATGGGCGATGGACGTGTCGACTAATCCCCAATATAAGAGTATGGCTGGATAGATCATATGGAGAATTGGACTACTTCTTGTCGCAGATACTGAGCGGCCATGGTAGCTTCAAATACTACCTACATCGCATCGGCCGAGAAACAGACCCATTTTGCCCAAATTGTGAATATATTGTGGAGGATGCTGAACATGTCTTGTTTGAATGTCCTCGGTTTACAAATCTGAGGCTGCAGTTGGAGGAATCGCTAGGAGTTGTTTTGACTCCGGACAACTTAGTTGGTTTTATGCTATCTTCACAAAGTAATTGGCAGTGTATAGCGACGTTAATTAGGTCCATTATGACCGAATTGTGCGAGCAAGAAAACTTACGACGAAGAAATGTTAGATAGTGATGGATCGTGAAGATCTTCCCCACCCTGTGAAGTAATACCTGAAGGTGGTTCCACAGGGCTGAATGGACAAGTGTAGAGGTGTTTTTAGCGGGTTAAAGTCCCGCACTATTTGCCAACTCCATCAGGCAAATGTCTTTCGACGATTTTCACCTCATATAAAAAAAAAAAAAAAAAAAAAAAAAAAAAAAAAAAAAAAAAAGGTTAGGTTAGGTTAGGTTAGGTTAGGTTAGGTTAGGTTAGGTTAGGTTAGGTTAGGTTAGGTTAGGTTAGGTTAGGTTAGGTTAGGTTAGGTTAGGTTAGGTTAGGTTAGGTTAGGTTAGGTTAGGTTAGGTTAGGTTAGGTTAGGTTAGGTTAGGTTAGGTTAGGTTAGGTTAGGTTAGGTTAGGTTAGGTTAGGTTAGGTTAGGTTAGGTTAGGTTAGGTTAGGTTAGGTTAGGTTAGGTTAGGTTAGGTTAGGTTAGGTTAGGTTAGGTTAGGTTAGGTTAGGTGCAATTTATGACTTGAAATGTTGCAATTTATGACTTCCAAGCAACGCCTGAGTGTTGCAGAGGCATGGTCACACAAAGCCTTACAATCTGCACATTCTTAAGATCTGCGGAATTAAGCACTGCATTAAAATACAAGAATACCCCCTTCTGGGGGGTATTCTTGTATTTTATACAAGATAAATATTTTATACAAGATAAATGTTGGCTATTTATTTTTATACAAATAAATAGCCAACATTTTAGTCTGGGAACCTTTAGTCATGGCCAACATTTTAGTCTGGCAGCTTAGGAGCCACCCTTTCATAACATGTTTTATACATTTATACTAGACAGGAGTGTATGGAAAGGACATATTCTGTGCGGTCTTAAATATATGCTAAAGACCTACTGCTATTTATAGCTCGAAGGCTGCCTGATAACTGCAATGTTTTCCAAGCTAAAATATTGGATATTTAGAACTAGCAGAATTCTTGAGATATAACGTACTAAAAAAGGTTGTAATGAATCTATCCTGCCAGGATGTCATTAAATATCTTGTATTCTTTAATCCATGCAAATATCTTAATTGTCGCACATCTTTTAACGAGATGCCTGAGCAGCTAAAGATTCGACTGCTATGGGTGTCGGTCCAAATAGATATTCCAGGGAACTATATGTAGTGCAGATGATCTTTGAAGTTTAGGAATTACCTTACAAGCTTATTGGGACTTGGAATATCTTGGCATGTCTCCAGCAACTGGGAAAGCCTATGATACACAGGCTGCCACTTTATCCTAACCCAACCTTCACTGATCGCTTTGAGGATACTTGCCCGTTAACATACAGTTATGCTAAGAAATCCAATCCAGCCAGATGACTTGTAAATTCGGAGAACTCAGAACAGGACCAACACTCGCAGAACCCAGGACCGTACACTAAAAAAAAAATTGTCATAAAATTAAAGAAATGCTCCAAAGACATCCTTAGTCTTTAAAATATGTACATTTTGTACTTAAAATTAAGAAAATTTACTTAAAATTAAGTAAATTACTTAATATTATTGAAATTATCTATATTTTAAGTACAAAATGTACTTATTTTAAAAACTAATGACGTCTTTGGAGCATTTCTTCAATTTTATAACGTTTTTTTCAGTGTACGGATTGGGAGGATTAAAAGAAAAATATGGCCTCATGGCTGAATTTAAGTGAATCCATAGTGATAAACGAGACATCCTGATTCGGAGGCCTACAAGGAGAGGCTGCTTAATGATGCAAAATGAGTCCATGAACACTTGGCTCTTTAGCCAAAACCAATTCCGCTGACTGCCTGGATGCGGGAGAACCCCTCTAACGCAAGCGGCACAGTCTCCTCTATCAGACAGAAGTGGAGGTGATAAATTATGTCTCAAATGAAAAAAGGATACTATTGGTACTGGAGTCTTTCCACCCTTATAAATCGCAAATGAAATAAGCCCAGCAATACTTCAAGCAGCAGGTCCCATTGAAATACAACTACTATCCTAGATTTTCGGAGCATAAATTCAGGTAGCTCTCATACAGAGCCGATATCGGGAGGTAAGAGTCTTTATTCCTAGAGCAGAAAAAGAAAAACCTTGGAAAGTGGTCAAATACATTGACATCATCAGACCATGTCAACAGCTTTTCTAGATATTGAGGGATGAATAGCGTAAATCTGAAATCGATTTCTGACGCCCTCATGGATCAAATCCCTGCTTCTTGAATAGCTAAAATGCTTAACAGTCGTATTCATCGATCTCAAGTAGGGTCAAAATTGTTATCTTTACGCTCAATCGAAAATGACATTTTCTGCAATTAAAGTATGCAAAGTCCTTATTTGAAAGACGTCTTTGGAGCAAAATCATGCAAATTGGGATAATTCTGTTAGTGTAGTGTGGTCATAGTGAGTCAAAGCAACTGCGATATGTATATATGTATTCGTACTATATATTTTACCGTCTACATGTTTGTTATTAATCAAAGAATTTATCCTAAAAGCTTCAATTTAGTTATATGGTAAATAAATCGTTTGCAGTATATGAGTAGTGAATTAAAAGGCCCTGGCCCTTTTTTCACACCACATCTACATGAATTTCTATATAGATATGCCAGAAATATTTTTTCCGCTAACTTTTTCCGGTGTATTCCATCGTTGCCTTTTTTGCAACAATCCTCTATTGCTTTTTTGAACAATTTCCTGAAAACGAATGATAAAAACTCGGAATCAAACCAGAAAAACTCTAGTGACAAATTTGATTAAAATTCACACAAAAACAAGTCAATCCTCAAAGATGCCAACCCACCAACACCACAGACAACAACCAAAAAACAGTAACTGAAACTTTACAAAAAAAGAGGAAAACAATTTTCGGCTATCAACATAAAAGGTGGCAGCAATACTGTTGCTGTTGCAATGTTTTTGCACTTTTTTTCTGATAGAGTTTAAGGATAAAAATATTTTTCTAGCCAAACATCAGAACTATTTTCTTTTCTTTTTTCTGTGTAAAATGAACCTTAACTGATATTCTGGTATTTGCTTAAGGCATTCATGATGCGATTGCTGAAAATCTGCAGCCTTTATCCCCTTGTGATCAACTTCAGCTGGGTGTGAAGGACCAGGGAAAGCCTTTCTGCAGGACTTAATTTGCTTGTGGCAGAATTTTTATTTCTTTTGGAGCGGAAACAATAAAACTACATTATACATCGTATACGAAACATAATTATAAAGTTTTTCCCTGTTATTTTTTTTCGTTCGTCCTTTAATAGTTTCGTTTTATTTTTAGCTCAATGCCATGACGCTCATTTGCGATGATGGACAATTACCGAGAGTGGTCAGCGGCCATACGACTTACTCACCCAGTCACCCATTCACTCACTAACCCGGGGAGATTCATAATATACACATCCAGTGACGTACTTGTCACTTCATTCATTCGTTTGTTCGTTTCAGATTCATTTCGTTGCCAAGGAAGGCAACTATAACCAACAAAGGATGCTATAATTATGGTAGAGGGGTTTGAAATGGGCAGTAAATTATTTCCGATAAATAAATAAAACGCAAATAGAAATTTAAATCCTTAAGTACGGTTTTAGTTGTATAGAAATGGATATTCCGGCTAATTCCATCCCCCACTTTTGGTGAAGTTATTGGTTTTTAACCAATATTAGGTTTAATAAGTTTCAAAGCAAATTTAGTTTTTGTTTTCGATATTAGCTTGTCCAGTACATTTTGTCGAAACGTACATTTTCTAGAAAATTCTTCAAAATTTAAATTTCTAGAAAATTTTAGTTTCAAAGCAAATTTAGTTTTTGTTTTCGATATTAGCTTGTCCAGTACATTTTGTCTAGAAAATTTTGTAGAAATTTAAATTTCTAGAAAATTTTGTAGAAATTTCATTTGTTTTTTAAAAAAAGTGAATATTGCTTTTTTAGAAAATTTTTTTCAAAATATAACTTGTATAGAAAATTTTGTCGTAATAACTTTTTCTAGAAAATTTGATTGAGTTTTAATATTGCTGGAAAATTTCGTCGAAATTATATTTTTCTAGAAAATTTTTATCCTGAAAATTTTGTCGAATTTTTATATTTACAAAAAACTTTATTTCTAGATATTTCGTCGTATTTCCAGTTTTTTGGAAAATTTAATTTTCTAGAAAATATAATTTTTTACATAATTTCATCAAACAGAATTTTTCTAGAAATTTTTTTCAGAACGTACCTTTTTTCTAGAAAACACGTCAAAATTTAATTTTCTAGAAAATTTTGTTAACATTTAAACATTCTGAAAGATATCTTCAATATTTCATTAAAAAATCAAGGATATTGTAGATATTTTGACAGATAATTATGTCAAAATTAATTTTTTTAGAAAATTGAGTCGAAAATTATTTTTTTTAGAAAATTTCATCAAAATTGCCCTTTTCTACAAAATTTTATCGACATTTAATTTTTCTGGAAAATTACATCGAAATTCATTTTTTTTAGAAAAATTCGTCAACTTTTTTTTTTATCGAAAATTAATTTTTCGTGGAAATTTTGTCGAAATTCCATATTTATAAAAAATCGTTATTTCTAGATATTTTGTCTTATTTCAAATTTTTGGGAAAATACTAAAATTTAATTTTCATTTTTCAAATAAAAATTTCATCAAAACTGAATTTTTCTAGAAAATTTTGTCTGAACGTAAATTCGCAGAAAAATTCGTCAAAGTTTAAACTGCTACAACATTTTTCCGAAATTTTAATTTTCTGCAAGATTTCATCAAAATTTCATTATATTTAAAAAATCGTGGATAATAAATAATGCATTTTGAGAGAAAATGTCGTTAAAATTAATTTTTTCTAGAAAAATTGGTCGACATTTAATTTCCATATCCATAAAAAAAATATTTCGTCTTATTTGCATTTTTAGGTAACTTTTATTTATGTACAAAATCTTATCAAAATTGCTATTTTTTTAGAAAATTTCGTAGATTTTTTTAGAAAATTTTGTTGTTCAATTTTTTATAGAAAATTTCCGAAAATTAAATTTTGATAAAAAATATTTTTTTAGAAAATTTCTTCGAAATTCCATTTTTACACAAAATGTTCCAAAAATTAATTTTTCTATAAAATGTTGACGAAATTTAATTATAGGAAAATTTCTTGTTTATTTTCATAAAATTTCGTTCTCTATTTTTTAAAAATTTTTCGAATTTATTTTTTTTTTCAAGAAAATTTCATCGATTTCTCATTTCTTCATTCGATGAAATTCCATTTATACAATTTTTATAAATTTTGGTACGCAAAAAAATGGTTACAATTTATTTTTTCTAGAAAATTTCGTTAAGGCGACAATTCTTCAAAATTTCATTACTTCTAAAAAATCGTGGATATTGTATTTTGACAGTCGTTTTTCAAACATTCGGGAAAATTTTATTTTTCTAGAAAATTTCATTTTTGTAAAAAATTTCATCAACAAAATTTAATTTTTCTAGAAAATTGTGTCTGAAATTTTGTGGAAATTTAAATTTTCTGCAAGATTTCATCAAAATTTCATTATCTAAAAAAAAACGTGGATAATAAATAATGCATTTTGATAGAAAATGTCGTCAAAATTAATTATTTTTTTGAAAAATTTATTCGAAATATAATTTTTATAGAAAATTTCCTCGAAATTACTTTTTTCTGAAAAATTGCGTCGACATTTAATTACCATATTTATAAAAAAAAATGTTTTCGTCTTATTTCCATTTTTAGGAAACTTTTATTTTTGTACAAAATTTAATCAAAACATATATTTTCTAGAAAATTTCGTAGATTTTTTTTAAAAAAAAAATTTGTTAAGTTAATTTTTTGATATTGCTGATTGTTGACCTTTATGATGTTTTTAATTTTGGTTCAGTTTTGTTTTTTAATTTCAATAGTTACTCGTATTCTCGATATTTTTAGAAAATTTCAAAAAATTTAAGTTTGATAAAAAAATATTTGACGAAATTTAATTTTAGGAAAATTTCTTGTTTTTAAAGAGAACTGAACTTTAAAAGAACTGACAGAACTGTTTTATTAGCTAAAATTTGGCTGGATGACAGCAAAATGAAATTTCTTTAGACGTACTACAATAGTAACATATCACTGTAAGGGTCTACAAAACTATTTGAATAAAACTGATTTTAAAGGGAATGTAAATGATTTTATACGGAAATGTCTGTCTTTGAGCTCTGATAAACCGCGAAAATAAGGGGTAATCAAAATGCTTTTATTATAAATGTTCCACGCACCGCTGCTTGCACATTCAACGAAATTTTCTAGAAAACAACTTTCTGCGTACTTTTTTGAAAAATTTTCCTTTAAAAATAAGATTTTTTCAATAACTTGGTAATCTTGTTGAATTTTTGTATAAAAATATATTATTCGACGTAATTATGCAAAAATATTTAATTTCAACGAAATTGTCTAGATACTCGTATATGCAATTTAGAGGAAATTTTCTATAAAAATGATATTTCGACAAAATTTTCTATAAAAATGAAATTTCGACGAAATTTTCTATAAAATTGAAATTTCGACGAAATGTTCTATAAAATTGAAATTTCGACGAAATTTTCTATAAAATTTAAATTTCGATGAAATTTTCTATAAAATTGAAATTTCGACGAAATTTTCTATAAAATTGAAATTTCGACGAAATTTTCTATAAAATTGAAATTTCTATGAAATTTTCTATAAAATTTAAATTTCGATGAAATTTTCTATAAAATTGAAATTTCGACGAAATTTTCTATGAAATTGAAATTTCGACGAAATTGTCTATAAAATTGAAATTTCGACGAAATTGTCTATAAAATTAAAATTTCGACGAAATTTTCTATAAAATTGAAATTTCGACGAAATTTTCTAAAAAATTTAAATTTCGACGAAATTTTCTAAAAAATTGAAAGAAATTTTCTATAAAATTAAATTTTCAGCGTTATTTTCTATAAAAATTAAATTTCGACGAAATTTTCTAAAAAAGGAAATTTCGTTATTGGTTTGTCACTAGAATATTCTCCTGGCTTTGGAATATCTTTGTCTCTGTTATGTATTACAGAATGCAAAGTTTTTTTTTTTAAAACAACGGCGAAGCTAATACAATTACTTGAGAGCTCATCTCCTCAAATAGGTATTTCATGGATGCTACTCCAATCACTCAACGGGGTGGTCGCTCAAAAATCCAGCTCTAAGAGGCATAGCTTCTTTCAAACTAATAAGAATTAAAACAAATGAGAATACATAATTAAATTTTGAAAAAAAGTGTCATAAAACTAAACTTTCGACGAAATTTTCTATAAATATGAAATTTTTCTATAAAACGCAATTTCGACAAAATTTTCTTTGACGAAATTTTTCATTTTCATTAAATGTTGTCGGAATTTTCTATAAGAAAATTTAATTTCAACAAAATTTTTCTGACAAAAATTCGAAGATTTTTTTTTAAATTAAAAATCCTCGATATAGTTTATAGAAATTAAGTATCGACGAAATTTTCTATAATTATTCAAAAATTAACATGAAATTTCGACGATTTTTCAGTTTAAGTCCTGTATTTAGTGATGCATGTTTTTATTTATTGATTCCCAATTTATTATTTTGGCTTTCCAAGTTCTTACAATTTTCAAAACATACGAGTAGAAACTTTTAGTAGGTTCTTTTCTGATAACCCTATCCTTAGCAACAATGTGATGCAACAAGGTTACCAGCAAAAGCCTTCACAGTCAAGCAACATCATCATCGCCAACAAAAGCTACAGCATTATTGCACAGGAGCAGCAGCAGCAGCAGCATTAGCGGCAGCATAAATAAATAAAAGTATTATTACAATGCCAAGTGGAAATAACAAAACATAAATGAAACTTTTACAACTGATTACTATTTGTTTTTATTCTGCCTCTCATTGTGCTTTTTCTTGTTTACACCAGTTTTGGCTCAGCGCATTGCTGCTTTTCGTTCCGACCGTGTAGTGTTGGTGTAATTACTTGCAAGTACAACAACAACACACAATAAAAAGTTGCAAACATTTTTCCCCGGATTTTCCGGGTCTAAAGTTATTAAATCACACAAAGACTTTATAAGACCAAACCAAAAAAAAAAACAATTCAGCGGCAGAAAAAAACACATAGGAAATGTTCCTTATGTTGCCTTGGCTGGTCTGAGCTGGTCTGACTGGCAAAAGAAGAAAAAGTTAATTATGAATTTTTAGTAACAAATTTTATGAAATTTAATTAAGAGAAGTTTTGGACTTACGCCATTTGGCTGGATGGTTGCGGGTAAACTCTAACGAAGGCAACACATGGAAGTGCTTATGTGGGAGTTGGGGAAACAATTGTTGTGAAACTTGGAATTTGTTTCAAGGTTTGTGAAATCGGAATTTTCAGGAGGAATATCGGAGAGTAAGTAACAAATTTTAAAATATTTAATGGTTAATAGCATAGTTAAGTTATCTAATAATATAGCGCATTTTGGGTAACTAAAAAGTGATAAATATAATTATAATATAACCTCTAAAGGACATGTTCGCCCTAGGTCGAACTTAAAAACAATGACAACTCCAATTTTTGATTTTTTTCTACCAAATGTGGTTTAATAAAAAGCAAGAGTCTTAATATAAGAGTAATTTTTACAACATTCATATATTCACTATTTCTGCAGAACATTTTTCTTTTAATCCTTTTTCGGGAAAATCTTAAATTGTACTAGAAACCCTTACATGTACCAGAAAGTAAGAGGTCAATTTTTCACTTGTCCTAAGATTAACACAGATGTTTTTTGACATTTTTTACAAATACTTCGGAGGGAAATGTAATAAATGTATGCCAGGGATGCCATTATGGTCAAGTTTGACCCACGGCAAACTTTTCATGGGAAGATATGTTGTCCTCATCCGAAGATATGCGAAACCGATATAAATTTATCTCTAGAATAGTTCACAATATTTTGTTCCCAAAATTAACAAATCTTTTATTAATTCATCTTTGGGAGAGCTAAACATATTTCGTACTTTTTTCCAATTAAAATAGATGACTCTTGAATAGTTTAAAATATTTGACCACAATTTGTCCTTTGTTTATCCAATTCATCTCTAAGAGAGTTTCCCTCTTTTTATTCCAAATAGTACCAATCCGTTGTAAATGCATTTCGAGAAGATTTAAAATATTTGGTCCTATTTTTACCCATTTTATACCGAGAAATTCGTAATTAATTCATATCTGGGAGAGTTTAAAATATTTGGTCCCATTTATCTATAAAAGTACGAATACATTACGAGTATAAATTCATTTCTAGATCTGAAAACATTTGACCCCATTTTTACTCTTTTTTATCTCAAAACAAACGAATGCGTTATTAATTCATAGACTTTAAAATATTTAGTCCCATTTTTAACCCAAAAACTACGTAGTACGAATTCGTTTTTAATTCATCTCTTTGAGAGTTAAACCTTTGACTGTGGAGATGGTGGTCAATTTTACCGTCTCTTGACGATTATTTTCTGTATTAAAAAAAGGCTTGTGGAAAAGGTTCCAATTTTTTGTCGAACACAACAAAAATTAATAATTTTTTTGGATTATTTTAATAAAATGTATAGTAATTTATTTCTAAGCCACAAATAAGAACAAAAAATATGTTTTGTACTAAAAAATATCTAATAAAATTACAAGGGGTACAGTTTAACCTACCTCCGAAACTATGTATGTCATAAATGTTCACCTCTTAACTTAAAGGCTAAGATATTTGACCCAATTAAAGCTGAATTTTATCAAAAAATGTATGAACCCGTTCATGACTTGAAGAGCTTTAAATATTTGGCCAGATTTTGTCCCCTTTCGGTCCCAAAAAGTACCCGTTATTAATTCATATCTAGGAGAGTTTAAAATATTTGGTGGCATTTTTGCATTTTTTTATCCCAAACTGCACGAATCTGCTATTAATTCATCTCTAGGAGGTTTTAAAATAGTTTGTCCCATTTCCCCCTCTTTATCCAAAAAAGTCCGATATTAGTTCATCTCTAGAAGGGATTAAAATATTTAATCCCATTTTTTGCAAAAAGTATCGTTTTGTACCCCTTTTATATCAAAAAGTACGTATCCGCCATTAATTCACCTCTAGAAGAGTTTTAAATATTTGGGTCCCCTTATTACCCAAAAAAGTACGAATTTTGTTATTAACTCCTAGAGTTTCCAATCTTCGGTCCAATGTTGTTCTCCTACAACCTACGAAACCATTACTAATTCATCTCTACGTTGCGTTATAAATTCATCAATTGGGGTTACAAATATTTGGCCCCGTTTTGCTCCCCTTTTATTTTAAAAAGTGTCAATCCGTCATATACTCGTATTCACTTTTAGAAGAGTTTAGAATATTTGGCCCCATTTACCCATTTTTATAACAAAAATTTCGAATTTTGTTATTAACTCATAGAATTTAAAGCATAGAGCCCCATTTAGTACCTTTTTCTTCTCAAAAAGTACGAATTCGTTATAAATTAATGTACAGAGGATCTGAGAAAATTTAAATAATCTCAGTTTACGAATCCGTAAATAATCCGTAACCTTATGAATCCATTATTAGTTCATAGATTTTAAAATATCCGGTCCCATTTTCAGGCCAAATACTACAGGGTGGCTGATATGTAATGCAACAATGTAAAGCGCTATATTTTTTTTTAATTTTTTTTTTAAATTTTATTGTTTAAAAACAAAACATGTCGGAAATAACATAAAATTTTAGAAACAGTTTAGATTTGTTCGAATTGGCCACCTTTGGCACGAATTATGTCCTTCAAACGGCCGACAAAGCCATCACACGCTGCACGAAAGTGGCTCTGCGGTATTTTGGCCCATTCCCGGCGAAGCGCCGTCTTGAGATGATCGATACTTTTGTATTTTTTAGTGTGAACCTTACTCTCTAAAATGCCCCAGGCGCAAAAGTCCAACGGATTGAGATCCGGAGATCTTGGTGGCCATTGTGCGGTAGAAATGAAGCGAGGAACCTCCTTTTTAAGCCATTCTTGGTTGACGCGTGCTGTGTGCGATGGTGCTGAGTCCTGTTGGAATGTCCATGGTCTGCGGCCGAAATATTTGTCTGAAATATAAATCTGTCAGCTATCAGACTAGCGGTTTAGAAATGATAGCTACCTGAAGTTGGTTGCAATACATATCAGCCACCCAGTAATTATCAGTTATTTTCTTGGTAAGTTCAAAAATTGGCAGCATTTTGTCCCCTTTTTATTCCACAGACCACAAATCCATTATCAATTCATCTCTAGAATAGTTTAAAATATTTGCACCATTTTGTCCCCTTTTTCCCAAAAGTACGAATCCGTTATTCTATCATTCTATGAATGTTTAAAATATTTGACCCAAATGTATTTGTCCCTTTTTAATCCCAAAAAGAACGAATCCGTTATTAATTCATTCTATCAGTGTTTGAAATATTTGACCCAATTCTGTGCCCTGTTTATACCAAAAAGTACGAACCAGTTCATCTCTATGAGAGTATCAAATATTTGGCCCCATTTTGTCCTCTTTTGGTTCTAAAAGTAACTGTTACCAATTAATATCTAGGAGAGTTTAAAATATTTGGCCCCATTTTCCCCTTTTTAACGCAAAAAGTTAGAGTCCGGGATTAATTCATATTTAGCATATTTTAAAAAACATTTCCTCATTTTGTCCTATTTTTTTACAATAAGTACAAATACATTATTAATTCATCTCTACAAGAGTTAAAAAAAATTTTATTTCAAAAAGTACGAATACAACTTTTATTCACCTTTAGAAGAGTTTAAAAAATATAATCCCAATTGGTTAAAATATTTGGCCCCGTTTCGGCTTCTTATTATTTTAAGATTTTTTACCTCTAGAAGAGTTTAGAATATTTTCTCCCCTCCCTAAAAAGGGTGCAATTTTTATCTCAACAAGAACGAATTTTGTTATTAAATCATAGAGTTTAAAGTCTTGGGCTCCAATTTGTCTCCTTTTCACCCCAAAAAGTACGAATACATTATCGAAGAGTTAAGAATATTAGGACCAATTTTATCCGGTTTTTATCCCAAAAAGTACAGTAAATTTTTCGCCCCACTTTGTCCTCTTTTTGGTCATAAAAAGTAAAAATCCATTATTAAGTCATCTCTATGAGAGTTTAAAATTTTCGGCACCATTTTGTCCACTTTTTATCCCAAAACGTAAGAATCCGTTATTAAACAATCTCTAGGAGTTTTTAAAATGGTTAGTCCCATTTTTAATTGATTCATCTTTAGGAGAGTTAAAAATATTTGGCACCATTCTGTCCCCTTTTTATCTCAATAAGTAAATAAGTAAAATATTTGGTCCCATTTTGTCATAAAATGTACGAATTCGGTACCATTTTGTCCACTTTTTATCCCAAAACGAAAAAATCCGTTATTAAATAATCTCTAGGAGGTTTTAAAAAGGTTAGTCTCATTTTTAATTGGTTCATCTTTAGGAGAGTTAAAAATATTTGGCACCATTCTGTCCCCTTTTTATCTCAATAAGTAAATAAATAAAATATTTGGTCCCATTTTGTCATAAAATGTACGAATCCATTAGCAATTCATCACTGCGAGAGTTTAAAATAATTAACTCTATTTTCTCCTAAAACCGCAAAAAATCTCAACTTTCTAGACTGGACCCCTTAGTAATTCCGGAAATCAATTTTAAGTCTTTTTAAGTTATTTGAAGACTATACGCATGGGGCTAATCTAAACCGATTTTCCCCAAATTTGGCAGTGTTCGTTTCTGGATAACATTTTTCGTTGCTCATTCTTGAGGCAACAAAACACCTTTCGTAATGACCGGATTAAAAATGGAGCTTCTCCAGCATTAAGATTCGAGAAACATATAATTGGGCAATATCTAAATTTGAACCGATTTCAAGCAAAACCAATGGAGGATCGTTCTTAGACCAAATACATATACATACAAGTCATCTATTATCGTTGGCAGACAACAAAACGACCAGTGTTTTGATTACAGGGATACATCGACAGACGGACGGACGACCAGATGGGCGGACATACGAGTATAGACGAAAAGATGAACGGACTGATGGATGGACAGATGGACGGATAGATGGGCGGAAATATGGACAGAAATATGGATGGACGGACAGATGAACAAACAAATGTTCGGACATACGAGTATGGGTAAACCAATGAGTGGACAGATGGGTGGAGCGAAAGTGAGACTTAGAAAGAGATTCAATTTAGCTATTGATAATAAACGATATGTCTAGCCCTTCTCCTTATGGATGTTTCAGACAAGTCCCTATGCCACAGAGAGCTGTAGGGTATAAATAAAACATTTTATATAAATAGGATTAATTTCAAAAAGGCACTTGCAAATTAATTAAATGATTTACGTTAGAAAAAATCCCCACATTGTATATAATTTGTTATCCCGTGGTATTTATTAATGTGCTATAGTTTAAACGAAACTATTATTCCTTAAACAATAGGCAATTTGTCACGAAAAAATGTGTATAAAATTTTTCCTCATTATATGTAATTAATAACTACTTTTTTGTCATCCGCCCTACAATCACTAATAGTGTCACTTTTTAACCCAATTAATCCACAGCACTTTTTGTCTCCCCTCTGCCCAACATACCACTTCCACCAACAAATCAATTCATATTTCATCGCTGTAATTGATTACGGGAATGTCAAATGTTTTTTTTTTCGTTGTCACGAGTGTCAATAAATTATCATTTTTTGTATGGTCAATTGGTTCAGGAGTTGACAAATTAATAACGCCACAATCAGTGATTGGTTCCACCCGCACCGCACCGCGCCGCCACTGACATTGTATATCATTAATAAAACAATTCAGTCAGGAACAGAGAGCAAACGGCTATACTGTTATCCTTGTATACTGATATCCTGCCATCCTTCCACCCCTTTGATTGTATCGTTTGTTGGACTTCGTCCTTTAATAAATATAACATTTGGCTACTGGTTTTGATATATGGGGCATACTTTTGGGCCGGGGCAGAGAACATTTCCATCGTCATATTGCGACAACTAGGATATCACTCAAAATGTCCTTTGGGTTTACTGCAAACGAATCCACACACCGGCACAAAAACCCGGAATATTTTTATGAATATTAAGTGGCTATAATAAATACGTTGTAGTGATATATGTATGTGTGTATATTTTTGTATGTATTGTTGGTTTTTCTCATGTTTGTGGGAGTTTTGGGGAAATTATTGTTTAATAGGGGTAATATTTTTTAATTTTGTTTTGCATTCGGAATTTAAAGCGGCAACTACATTTTTAAAGGATAACATTATTTGTTTTACAAATACTTCAAGGTGAATTTTAAGTATAGGGTGGTTAATTTGAAGGGCCGATGTTGATTTTGAATACAACAAAATTATTTAGGAAATCATAGACATTTCTTTTTATTATGATAATATTGGTATGGTTCAATTATGTATGGTACAAAATTGACTTGAATAGCTGATAACCTTAGTATCAAAACACACAAACGCTTGAGATTCGGACAGTAAAATGTTCGTAGGTACACACATTTACCTCAAAATGGGCCTATCTGTCAAGTGCCTTCTGGTACCCCAGCAAAAATTGGCAAATATCATACGAAAACCATTTTTGATAATTTCTATATTTATATTCTCAATGTCCATATATTCAGTATTTTAGCCATTTTCTGGAAAGAATTTTGTCTTGCAAAGAATCAGCAAAATTTGTCCACCATTCAAATATCTCCCACAGAAACCAACCAATTTCATATAAAATTTTTCACAAAGTCAGGATATACTTGAATAGCTTTTCACGACTGAAATGTTCTTACTAATTTTCAATTTTTTTTTCATGCCATTGAAAGCTCAATATTTCTTCGTTTGAAAAATTCACAATCGAAAATGACCCTAACTCAATAAATAAACTTTCATTCAGAGAAATTTAATACCCTGACCTTTGATATATATATTCGTTGAGTAAACTACTATGGAACAAGTATGAAAGTTCAGTCGGGTAAACCGACTTACGAATTCCCTCACCTTGAGTCCCAAAAAAATATTAGTAAATTTATAAATTTTTTTGTTTTAATTAAATTATTATCAATTTAAATTGCATTGAACAACTTTAAAGTATGTACTGGTATTAAAGATATAATCTGTTAACTTTTGCTGTAAAAAGGTCCATTTGTGTGGGAGGTACCAATAGGGGCGTGTCAATAACGGCCACTTGTCTCTAGACTCTAGGTACTACTATAAAAGCATTAAACTGTACGAAATTTCAGGCATTATTTTGCTCTGGTATTAAGTTAAAAGCTGTTAACTTGTGGTACAAAAAGGTTAATTTGCGTGGAAGGTACTGATAGTGGCGTGCCAATAACTCCCATTTTTCTCTGGACTCTTGATACTATAAAAGCATTACACTGCACAAAATTTCAAGTATTTATATGCACTGGTAATAATGTTATAAGCTGTTAACTTTGGTGAAAAATGGTCCATTTGTGTGGGAGGTACCAAAAGGGGCGTGGCAAAATGCCCATTTTTCACTGTATTTTAGGTACTATTAAACCATTACACTGTACGAAATTTCAAGCCTTTGTATACACTGGTAGTAAAGTATGGTGTGGGAGGTACGAAAAGGGGTGTGGCAACTTCCCCCATTTTTCTCGAGGTAATAGTGACCAACAAACTAATACTATGTGTAGAATTTCAAAGGATTCACGTAAGTAGTATAGAAGTTATTAAATAATCAATATTTCAATAAATATTAACCCTTTGTGGGGGAGGTACTAGAAGGAGTGGACCAATACCATCTTCGAAAGTAGCCGGACATAGAAGCAAATATTACCACATACCAAATTTGAAGTCAATCGGTTACTCCTTTCGAGAGTTATCGTGCGCACCATCCAGCAGACAGACAGACCGACAGACGGACGGACATTGGTCATTCGACTTAAAATGACAAATACGGATATCAGCCAAACATTCTTAGGGTCTTAGGTGGCTCCTTCGAGTGTTACACTTTTGGCTCGTAGCAAATGATATACTCGTATACCCTCCTCTAAGGTGAGGCGATAAAAATATCAGTAAACAAATTAAATATTTTGTATACAATAAAAATATTTATTATACCCTCACTTTGGTGTGACGAGAGTATACATCATTTGCTACGAAAAAAAGTGTAACACATCGAAGGAGTAACGTAAAACCCCAAGTATGTTCGGCGGAAATCCGTTTTGGGTCATTTTAAGTCGAATGAGCAATGTCCGTCCGTTCGTCTGTCTATCTGTCTGTCTGCTGGTTGGTGCGCACGATAGCTCTCGAAAGGAGTAACCGATTGACTTTAAATTTGGTACGTGGTAATATTTTTCCATCTTCGAAGATGGGTCATATTGGTCCACTCCTTCTAGTACCTCCCACACAAAGGGTTAAAATTTTGTGAAATATTGATACTTTAATAACTGCTATACTACTTTTTCGAATCTTCTGAAATTTCACACATAGTATTAGTTTATTAATCGTTATCAACTCAAGAAAAATGGGCGAAGTTGTCACGCCCCTTTTGGTACCTCCCACACAAATGCACCATTTTGCACCAAAAGTTAACAGCTTATAACATTAATAACAGTGTATAAAAATACCTGAAATTTTGTACAGTGTAATGCTTTTATTTTACCTACAGTCCGTTGAAAAATGGTCGTTATTGCCACGCCCCTTTTGGTACCTCCCATACAAAGGTACCATTTTGCACCAAAAGTTAAAAGCTTATAACATTAATACCAGTGTGTAAAAATACTTGCAATTTTGTACAGCGTAATGTTTTCATAGTGTCTATAGCCCTGTGAAAAATGTGCGTTATCGCCACGCCCCTTTTTGCCAACTCTCACACAAAATGGCCAAATCATACCGAAATTTAAAATCTCATAACGTTAATCAACCAGTGCACATAAACGCTTATAATTCGGCACAGTGCAATGTATTTAAAGTATCTACTGTTCAGGGAAAAATAGTCGTATTTATAAAACCCCTCCTAGTACCTCCCACATAAATTGACAGAATAGTTGGTGTAATATTCCAACTCACAAAATGAGGGCATACCTTTAGGTTTAGGTTTAGGTTAGGGTGGCAGCCGTATTTTTTATACAAGCTCACATAGACCATTTTAGGTCCCTAGTGTTACCACGGGCTGAAATGCCCCTCATCGAAACCAACCTGTTTGATATACAAATTTATCGATAGTACAAATATCGGTACTGGAAAGATCTGTTAGGCTGCCTAGAAAGGCCGACCCCAGTATGTCCAGTCGTCGTTTACTCAGAGCGGGGCAGTCGCATAGCAAGTGCTCAATGTTCTCCACTTCTTCCTCATCTCCACAGCTTCTGCAGAAGTCATTAGAGTCAATACCCAATCTTTTGGCGTGTTCGCGATCAGGCAGTGTCCCGTCAGAACTGATACTAACGTAGACAATCTTTGCCTCTCTAGTGCGAGGAGACATTTTGATCTTCTCAGGTTATACCTTGGCCAGATTTGTCTAGCTAACCTGCAGGTGCCGATTTCTGTTCATCTTTCGTTGGACTGCCTGATTGCCTCTTGCCTAAGCCAAAGCTTACACGTGGATAGTGGCGCACCAATATGTGCAAATTCTTCGAGAATTTGTAATGTCGTCCCTTTCCTAGCAAGTTCATCGGCTTTGCAGTTCCCCGGGATATCCCTATGCCCAGGCACCCATATGAGGTGTATATTTAACTGCTCAGCCATCTCGTTAAGAGATCTGCGGCAGTCGAGGGCTGTTTGTGAATCTAGGGATGTTGCCTCCAGAGAATTGATGGCAGCCTGGCTGTCCGAGTAAATGACAACGCCAGTGTTGGTTACTATGTTGCGACTCAGCCACTTGGCTACTTCCCATATTACCATTATTTCGGCTTAATAGACACTGCAGATATCTGGTAGTCTGTGAGCTATATCCAAACTAAGCTCTGCACAGTGTACTCCGAAGCCAACCTTTTCATCAAGCTTCGAACCATCCGTGTAAAAGTGGAGATGGTTTCTATTACCTGGTATTCTTCCAACCCATTCATCTCTGGCGGAAATCATAGTGATGTAATTTCTCTTGAAGGTGTACACAGTTGGTATATAGTCCACTCGGTCGGTTACCATAGCACTACACATTGATATCCTCATGTGACCGTAGTTTTTGTACCTCCACATTGAGAGGCAGTTTAATCTTATTGTCGCTTTGGTTGCAACTTCTCTCGCCACAATATTAATCGGCAGTATATGGAGTAGGGCTTATAGAGACTCGGTCGCTGTAGTCCTTAAGGCTCCGCTTATGCTCAGGCAGGCTGTTCTCTGAACCTTTGTTAGTAGGTTGGTGATGGTTAGTTTGTCAGTTGCCGTCCACCATACCACAATGCCGTATAACAGTATAGGACGAACTACTGCTATATATATCCAGTGGACGATTTTAGGAGAGAGGCACCACCGCCACCCTACAGCCTTTTTGCAGGAATATAAGGCGACGTTGGCCTTCCTTACACGTTCCAATACGTCAAGTCTGAATTACAGTTTTCTATATAGAATTATTCCTAAAAAAATTTGCACTTTCAGAAAAGACTATATCTGTTCTATTTATCCGAGGTGGAGGGTCCACATGTGGGACTTTATTCATCCTAGTAAAGAGAACCAATTCTGTCGTGTTTGGGTTTACGCCCAAACCGCTGCTTCTGGCCCATCTAGCCAATTTGTTCAGAGCCACCTGTAGAATGTCTCGGAGGACGTTTTCGAATTTGCCTCTCACTGCGATTGTCACGTCGTCCGCATATGCCACGACCTTGCAGCCACAATGTTCTAGATGTAGCAGGATTTCATTCACCGCTGGGTTCCAAATTAGTGGTGACAGTACTCCTCCTTGTGGGGTCCCTCTGTTTACAAACCTTGTTAGAGTTGTGGACCCAAGACATGCTGTTATGCGTCTTCTGTTGAGCAGACTTTGAATTAGTCTAATCAAACTGGAGTTAACTTTTAGATGTGACAGTGCCGCAATTACTGCATCTGAGTGAATGTTGTTAAAAGCCCCTTCTATGTCAAGAAATGCCACCATGGTGAATTCCTTGAAATGCAGGGACGATTCGATAGTGCTCACAAGTTCGTGCAAGGCTGATTCTGTACACGCCTTTTTTGATATGTTTGAATCGAAAGAAAATATGTTTGGAACACTAATTTTCAAATATTATATATTTCTTAGCAAATAAATTTTATTTGAAAATCAATAAAATATATTTGAAAGCATATATTAATATATTACAACAAAATATATTTGCAAACTAATTTTGTCAAATAAAATATGTGTTTAAATACAAATAAAATTATTATTTAGGAATTTTTCCAAATATATGTTATTTAAAAAAGATTTCCAAAACATTTGCTGAGTTTTTCAAATTTCAGTTTCAATTTTTCTTGGGTTTCGAATTGTACCTCCCAGTTATGATACCATATGCAGCATTACCTTCTGTTTTAAATCAATCATTTCAAATTTCTGAGTATTCCAAGCCATCATTAGTTGTCAATCCTCTAAGTACTTTATATTGATCCAAGATTATATGATTTTAATTATTATTTTTTTTACGAACATTAAAAATTTCTAAAAATTTAACTTTGAATTACTGAAAAATTTTACACAATTTATGTATTTTATGAATACTTAAATGCAAATAAATATTTGTTTCACAATCAGCAGCCACATTGGGATGTAAACAAATATTTATTTAGAACAACATCTTCCCAAATACATAATTTTTGTGTGTACCAAATATTACATGCTTAGAGTCTACCCTAAACATATATATGTTTCAAGCCGAATATGTTTGGGACAATATACTACAGAAGCGATTTTTTTTCAGCGTGTAGACTTTCCCTTATTGTAAGCATGTTGGTTCACCGACAGGAGTTTTGTATCCAGGTTTTCCCTAATGAAATAATCTAAAAGTCTTTCCAGACCTTTCAATAGGAAGGAGGATAGGCTAATTGGTCTGAAGTCTTTTGGCCTACACGCTGAAAAAAAATCGCTTCTGTAGTATATTGTCCCACACATATTCGGCTTGAAACATATATATGTTTTGGGTACACTCTAAACATATTATATTTGGTACACACAAAAATTATATATTTGGGAAGACGTTGTTCTAAACAAATCTTTGTTTACATCCCAATATGTGTTTACATTGAACTATTTTTTCCGAAACAAATATTCATTTGCATTTATGTATTCAGAAACTACCTAAATTGTGTTAACTTTTTTTGATGTCGTAAAAATAATAAATAATAATAATTGAAATCGTATAATCTTGGATCGAAATATATTTCTTGGAGGATTCACAATTAATGATGGATTGGAATACTCAGAAATGTTAGATGATTGATTTAAAACAGAAGATAATGCTGCATTTGGTACCATAACTGGGAGAATCAATTCGAAAACAAAAAAAAAATTAAAACTGAAATTCGAAAAATTCAACGAAAGTTTAGAAAATCTTTTTTAAATAAAATATATTTGGAGAAATTCCTAAACAATAATTTTATTTGTATTCAAAGACATATTTTATTTGAGAAAATTAATTTGCAAATATTATATGTTGTAACATATTAATATACGAGTTGCAAATATATTTTATTGATTTACAAGTAAAATTTATTTGCTCAGAAACACATAATATTTAAAAAGTTGTGTTCCAAATATATTTTCTTTCGATTCAAATATATCAAAAAAAGAGAAAAAAAGACGCTTTAGGTATGAATACCTCTTTGGTATCCCTCCATCGATTCGGGATGTATGAAAGCCTGATACAGCCTACATAAATTTTCTCCAGCCTGCTGGAGTGATGCCGTCGGGTCCAGGTGACTTGAAGGGCTCAAAGCTATTAATAGCCCAGCCTATTCTGGATCTCTCAGTCAACAAGCTAGCGACGCTTGCAGTCCACTCGCACTCTTGTTGGTCCTGCTTATCCTCTGGTTCTGTAAGAGAGTTCCCCGGGAAATGTGTGTCGAGCAGTACATTGAGCGACTGCTCGCTGTTTTTGGTCCAATTATTTGCCTCAACCTGCAAGTAACCCACTGTACATGGTGAAGCTGATAGTATTTTCCTCAGCCTTGCGGCGTCGGAGACCTTTTCCACTTCGCCACAGAAGGTATACCAAGAGTGTCTTTGCGCCTTCCTAAGCTCCTTCTTGTAGATCTTGAGTTGCTCTTTTCAGGCATCCCAAACATTAGCGACCCCAGTAGATTTAGCCTTGTTGAATAGCTTGTTGCAGGTCTTTTTCATAGCCGTTAGCTCAGAAGTCCACCATTGGGGTTTAGTTTTACCCTTGTACCTTGTTTTCGGACAGGCTTCTTCAAGGGAACTATTGAATGATGTGGTGATATGTTCGACCAGATTATCCAAACCGGCTTTGTCATTCGGTTCGTACAGAAGTTTGGAGTTGAGGACTTTCTTGAAATTCTTCTCATACAGGTGCCACTTTGACTTTCTCACATTTCTGTGGACGGCAGGTTCAGGCGCTTTTTCTGCGAGTTTGAACTCAATATAATGGTGATCTGAGAATGAGTGATCGTCCAGCACATTCCACCCAATAATTTTGCCTGACAGCCGGTCAGTAGCAAACGTTACGTCTAGTACTTCTTGTCTGTCTTTAATAGTAAAGGTCGGTTTATTACCTATGTTACAAATACTTAGGTTGGTAGTTAGAATAAAGTCAAGAAGCGAATCCCCCCTATTGTTTATACCCCAAATAGTATGATGAGCGTTCGTCTCTGCGCCAATAATCAGCTCGACCTCGTCAGACGTTGCTTCTTCTACTACTTCCCTGAATAGAGCAGTCTGTACTACAGCTTCATATGGCAAGTAACTGGAGACCACCCAATATATGCGGTTGCCAATCTCCAGCCTAGCAGATGCTTGGTCTTTACCACTTAAATTAGCGAGGAGAAAGATACTTAGATCTTTCCTGGCCAAAATGCAGGTTCTTAGAGTGCCTTCACAGTTGGCCACAAGCAGTTTAAAGTTGGGTGTCCTGATACCACACACCCTTGCTCCCACTGCGTAGGGCTCCTGTATCAGGACGATGTCTACTGCACCTGTGGACAGGCGCAGCAATAGAGCCGCTGAGGCTGCTTAGCGTGATGGAGGTTAATTTGTAGAATTCTTACCATCATTGGTAATTGACAGATTAACATCCACCCCGACAAGGGTGTTATCGAACTCTTCGTCCGTATCATCGAGAAGCGTGTCCCCGCCAGATGCGTCAAAGAGTCCGGAGACTCCCCTCAGCCCCTCTGTGTCAGAAGTAGAGCTTTCGTCCTCAGAGAAGGACGTTACAGATCTTCTGTTATAGTTGGAATCACCCGAAATGATGGTCGTGGATACCTCCGCACTTCCAGAAAGCTGTGTATCAACAGCGGTGGACGACTCACCTTCCGCAGTGGGAACTATATCCTGCTTGTATACCTTCAAGACTATAGTCTCGAAGCCATATTGTAGGGTTGCACTTGCACGTTGTATATGGGAGGTGGATTCAGCGTTAAGGATCAAATTGACCTGCCGCTTTTTTCCATCCGCCTCACCCACATTGCTGATTCTCCAATTATGAGCGGGCAGATCAGGATTGCAATCTTTTATTCTTTCTAATATGTCAGGGCATACCTTAGTCGGTTTACTCGACTTAAACTTCCTTACTTGTTTTTAAATTGAATTTAATACAAAAAAAATATTTTTTTATTCACTTTATTTGTTTTATGTTTCTCTATATTTTATGTAATTAAATAAATGTCTCAAATTTCAATGTTTTATTTTATTTTTTTTCCCGAAACTTTGTCGTATGAATTTTAATTCATCATCGTTTTATTATTGTTATTAATTTTTAGTTATCAAAATATTTTCATACAGTATTTGTGTATATGAATAATTGTTTAGAAAAATGTATAACACTTTTTTATGTTTCTAAAACATAAAACATAACATAATTTTTGGCATACACGAAAAGTTTTAGTTGTAAAACAACGACAAAAAATGCAATAAGGATTCACAAAAAGTGTGAACAATTTTATTATGTATTAGTTGTTAAAAGTTCATACGGTTCATAAACACATATGTGCATAAACGCACATACGGGCGGTTGTAGCTACATATAAATTTACAACAAATCTCACCTTTGTATATATACATAAATGCACATATGAACATTAGGCTGTATTGGAGAAAACATGTTTCATTCTTTTTCCAAAATATTTTCCAATCTTACAAAGTATTTTAGAAGTGTTGCAATTGGTCTATTGAAGGAGCGTCCACGCACGCGGGAGAAATACTTCTAGGAATGTGTCCTTTATTTTGTTCTTTGACATGCAACATCTATTTCGAAGTCTTCGATTCTAAAATCGTGTTTGAATTTACTAACCTCCTTGTTTACCCACCAAACTGTGTGGCTAAATATCTCGAAAACGCGATGTCACAGAAAACAAGTAAAAGCGTTAAGCTCGGCCATGCCGAATCTTATATACCCTCCACCATGGATAGCATGTGACCTCACAAAATAACTCAAACCTAAAGAAAATAACACCGAAAAACACAAAAAAATATATAGTACAGTAGGAATGACAACAAGTTAGATGCTATATATGGGAGCTATATCTAAATATGGACCGATATTGCCCATTTTCAATCCCAAGTTACCTGCAGCTATAAAAGGTATCTATACCAAATTTCAGCCACCTAGCTCAAGTATTATATATGTATTGTAGCGTGATTACAACAGACGGACGGACAGAAAGGACATGGCTAAATCGTCTTGGAATTTTAAGACAATTAAGAATATATATACTTTATGGGGTCTCAGATCAATATTTAGAAGTGTTACAAACGGAGTTACAAAATGAATATACCCCCTATCCTATGGTGGAGGGTATAAAAACGGTTAATGCCATTCCAATTAGCGGGTCAAAATTATGCGGAGTACGTTGGTTTCATCGAGAATACATTTGTGTGCACACACAGTGTTATTAATATCACGTATGTAACTAGGTAGCCCATTTATATTTAATTTTCTTCTTTTAATTAGAGTTTTATCATGAACAATTTTATTAGCAAAGCATTTGGCGACTTCCTTACGTTTTTATAAAACACCGTAAGAAAGTTCAGTCGGGTAAACCGACCTATCGAATCCCCTCACCATGAGTCCCAAATCGTATTTTTTTGTTTTAATTAAATTATTATCAACTTAAATTGCATTTAATAACTTTAAAGTATGTACTGCTATTAACATTAAAAGCTGTTTACATTTGGTACAAAATGGTTCATTTGTGTGGCAGGTACCAAAAGGGCGTGCTAATAAGGGCCACTTTTCTCTAGACTCTAGATACTATAAAAGCACTACACCGTACAAAATTTCAAGTATTTATATTCACTGGTATTAAAGTTAAAATCTATTAACTTTTGGTACAAAATGGTCCATTTGTGTGGGAGGGGCGTACCAATAACGCCCACTTTTATGTGGACTTTAGGTACTATAAAAGCATTACACTGTACAAAATTTCAAGTGTTTATATGCACTGGTATTAAAGTTATAAGCTGTTAACTTTTGGTGTAAAATAGTCCATTTGTGAGGGAGGTACCAAAAGGGGTGTGGCAATAACGGCCGCTTTTCTCTAGACTCAAGGTACTATTAAAGCATTATACTGTACAAAATTCCAAGCATTTGTATGCACTGGTATTAAAGTTATAAGCTGGTAACTTTTGGTACAAAATGGTACATTTGTGTGGGAGGTACAAAAAGGGGCGTGCCAATAACGACCACTTTTCTCTGGATTGTAGTTACTATAAAAGCATTACACTGTGCAAAATTGCATGTATTTCTATGAACTGAAATTAAAGCTATAAGCGATTAACTTTTGGTGCCAAATGGTCCAATTGTGTGGAAGGTACCAAAAATGGAGCGGCCATTTTTTTGACGTGTTAGCAACTAACAAACTAATACTATGTGTGAAATTTCAGAAGATTCGAGTAAGCAGTATAGAAGGTATTAAAGAATCAATATTTCACTAAAATTTAACCCTTTGTGAGGGAGGTACTAGAAGGAGTGGACCAATATGACCCATCTTCGAGCCGGAGATAGAGAAAAATATTACCGCTTACCAAATTTGAAGTCAATCCGTTACTCCTTTCGAAAGTTATCGTGCGCACCAGCCAGCAGACAGACACACAGACAGACGAATGGACGAACATTGCTCAAATGACTTAAAATGGCCCAAAACGGATTTCCGCCGAACATACTTAGGGTCTTAGGCCACTCCTTCGATGTGTTACACTTTTGGCTCGTTGCAAATGATATATACCCTCCTCTCTAAGGTGAGGGGATAAAAATTGTGTATAATTTCCCGTCTAAGTTTGAAGGATATAAACTACCTTACAGTCTAATATATTACATCTACCATGTGTGACATTTAGGGTCTGTCTTTCTGCGTGAGTATGTGTGTGTGAATCCCATTGTTGGGTTATGTTTTAAATACCTTTTTTGCATGTAAGTGTTTGTGCTACCTCACACACATAGCTGAATGTCCTGGCGGTGTGCCGTAAAAGCAAAAATGTGTAATGTATGCGTACGTAGAGGTATGCGAATGTGCGGGTGTTTTGTTAATATAGTATATCAAAATTTGGCTACCCAAATATCCATTTGCAAATGTTTGGACCAACAGTTGTGTGCGGCAAACCAAAAGTTAGACATGTGTTTTGGCTCTAGGGTTTTCATGTGTCAAAGTTTGAGGGGGTTTTTGAATATTTTTTTTGTTCATATATTTTGTTTTTTGTTTTCATACTTTTTTTGTTGTTGATATACATATTTTGTTGCCGTTTTGTTTGTGGTTTTTTTGTCGCCCCCCGTGTGTTCTACGTCGATTTGTTTCTGTTTGTCTCGTGTCACAATTTTATGAATATTGATGCGTTTTAGAGGTGTTTTGTACAAAAAAGAAATCTATTGGGGATGGGAAATAAAAATGAAATCAATGTTGTTGGACTCATCAAGTGTGCTTTGGTATTTTGTCTTGTTTGCAATCACAGCTTTGTACAATGCCAGTGTATATAGAGACACCGATGCTCACTGACAGTTGTGAGCATAAGAACAAAAAAGGTAGATTAAAGTGAGTCGTAATCACAGTATAAACAATTTTATGTATTTTGGTTTTTTTGTTCTTTAGAAATTGTTTAAAACTTCACGCGATTTTAAAAAGTTATTAACAAATTTTGTCGATTCATATAACTGAGCTTATAACGTATAAGCGATATCAATTAATTATATCACGTCTACAACTAGTTGAGCCATTCATATTCATTTATCTTTATCCCCTCACCTTAGAAAGGAGGGTATACGAGTATATCATTTGCTACGAGCCAAAAGTGTAACACATGGAAGGAGTGACCTAAGACCCCAAGTATGTATAGTATTTTTTTGGGACTCAAGGTGAGGGGATTCATATGTCGGCTTACCCGACTGAACTTTCTTACTTGTTTTTGACAACAATTAATACTATAGAATATTACTATTGAATTAGAATTTAAGGGGTTTTACATTAAGGACATAACATTAACTTTGCCAGAGCCAAATCGGAGAAGTTTCGGCATTTCAAAGGATCAACTGGCTTAAGTTCTTGAGTCAGTTTGATCTTATAAGGATGAAGGCCAAGATTTTTTTTGCAAAATACGCCACAGTGTGATTTGAGAGATGCCACATTCCTGAGAACGACGTGGAATCGACTGATTTGGAACATTTTGAAAGTATACACTTACGGCTGTGATATTTTCGGGGCTTCGAACATCCAAACGTGGAAATTTGAATTCAAATTTATCCACTATAGCAAGCACAGCCTGTCGGGTGGGGCGATTATTACGGCCGAATATTGGAGTAAGCTCGTTTCGGTAGTAATTTTTAATGATTTCCAAACGTTGCACGTAAGTTACCATGATGAAAATGTTGACTTCGACTAACGTTTTGACACCGAAAGATCATTAAAAATGTTTGAGGGTGCGTTAGCATAAAGATGCGAAATTGTTATGTCCCTATTAGAAAATCCTATATTTCAATTTGCACCTGATTTTGTTTCAAGTTAATAATTCCCTTGATTTAGGAATAATAAATATGAGAAAAGACATATCTTTTAAGTAATATTAATTATTAATATCACGTACACAATTTGTTGACCCACTCATATTCATTTTTCTTCCTTGAGTTGAAAAAATTAATACTATAGAATATTATGTTAACCAATGTGTAACACCTCGAAGGTGTAACCTAGGTTAAGGTTAGGGAGGCAGCAGGAGTTACCAATTCGCCTAGACTAATAGACTAACCAGTTCGATACACAAAGTTATCAGTAATGTGTATTCTGACGTCGCACAGTGGACCAATTCTCGCGAAGGCGGCAAAAAATCTATAATTTTTGATTGGATTGGAATTTTGATACGCGATTTTTTGTTATGTTGTGGGACTTTAGCCTTAAATTTTTGCTATTAAACTTAAAAATCGAATTATGCGGATTTATGAAGGGTTTACAATACATTTTTGTTTTTAGTTGAATTTTAGTTTAAAGTGAAGTGAAGTAAAACATGCTAAAAACTGTTTTCTTTATACCCTACACCACACTGTGATACAGGGTATTATAAGTTTATTTCACGACAGATGTCTATAACACCTAACCGTTGCTATTTGAACTACGACAGCCTCGCAGCTGCGATTTGACTCCGTTGGTATATTTTTTGTGGGGAGCAGTTAAGGATGAATGCTACGCCGACATCCAGAGACGATTCATGATTTAAAACAAAAAATTGAAGCCATAGAGAGCCAAACAATCGATTTTTTTTTTGAAAAATTGGGCTAACACAGCATGGGACATCCTGCATCCACATGAAGGAAGTGGTGATCCACCATTAACTGGAATGTTGAGACATTTCAATAAAAGCAAAATAATTGAAAAATATTTATGCGTTTTTTTATAACAATTTTAAAACGCAACATTTTTGGTGGACGCCCTTTAGCAATACGACAGGTAGACCCACATTAGAGTATACCGATCGACTCAGAATCACTAGCTGAGTCGATCGTCTGTCTGTCCATCCGTATGTCCATTGTTCGTTGAGTACAGGTCGCACCTATTAAAATTGGTTGAAATCGGTTCAAATTTAGATATAGGCCCTCTATATATGTTTCGTTCGATTTGGCCTTTTAACCCTATAGAAGATGTATTTTACATTCAATTGTTTTGAAATTTGGCATGGTAGAGTTTCTTTATCCCTGGACCAACATCACTTAATTTGAAGAAAACCGGTTCAGATTTAGATATAGCTCCCATATATATGATTCGTCCGATTTGGACTTTAGCCCTATACATAGTAGTAGTGTATGTATGTACTTTAGATTCAATTGCTTTAAAACAACAGGGTGGCCCCCTAAATTATTGTTTTTTTTTTTATTTCTTGCGTTAAAGAACTAAGCATTTTATAGTCGACTCACTCTACTGTTTAATATGAATATTATTTATTTTATTTTTTGGTGCCTAAGTTCACATTACCACGAACTTGACACGACTTACCTACTTATTGACAAAGTAAAGATCTTCGAAAAGAAGACAATGTCATTGTTTATGTGCCGTGTCTTATAGTCTGATTGTTTGTTTTGTTCACTTTTTTTCTTGTACTTTCTTTTCCTAAGAAATTATTTGTGGTGGTCTTTTTGTATCCACATTCATGGACATGTTAATGCAGAGCTCAATAACCCTGAGACGCGTGGTTTTTTATATTCCGGAGAAAAATGGCGAGACTTTTTGTGAAAGGAAAATGGACATTTGTAAAGATAATGAAATATAAATTTAAGAGGATTTAGATATATATGAGGTTTAAAATGTAAGCCCAATTGAATCGATATATATTTATTCTTATTGTAAAATGTATTAATTGATGATTTAAATGGAAAATAATGGTAATTTTCACAAAGTGAGGTTATCCTGCAGTTAGAGCTAACGAACACGTTAGAGCTAACATATAGTTATAGCTAAGCTACAGTTATAGCCTACATTAATTTATAGATAACTGTCAGTTATAGATAATATATAATCATAGCTGTCATAATGCAATGCATTTAAATTGTCTAACTATTGTTTAGCTCTACCATTGCTCTGTTACGGGAAAAGTTTCCGGACCGTGTTATCTCTCGAAGAGGTGATCACAATTGGCCACCGAGATCTTGTGATTTAACACATTGCGACTTCTTCCTTTGGGGCCACGTGAAAGATAAGGTCTACGCCAACAGCCCAGCGTCGATTCAAGACCTCAAAGATAAAATTCGTGAGGCTATCGAGGACATGGGGCAGCCACTTTGCGATTTGGTTATGGAAAATTTCATGAAAAAGATATGGTCCTGTAAGAGTGGTCATGGTGGCCATTTGGCTGACGTTGTTTTTCATTATTAACGGCATACCTTCCTCTTTATTATGAAATAAACATCCGATCATTTATCTTAAAAAATTGCATTTTTCTTTGAATACCAAAAAACACCTCTTGTTGGAAACGTTACTATGGTTATACTCGTATATATGTTTCAAACGCTAAAGGAACTTTCCATGAAAATTTAAATTTAAGTAAAAATTAAAAAACAACTATCATCCTAAGTAAGAATAAAATGCCTATTTGCAAAATATCTATGGATAAATGTATAAATTATGACCCATATTGTAAAGGTAGGGAAAGTAAAAAATATAATTTTTCATATTTTTTATTTTGGCAATTTTGTTTGGGAGGTACCAAAAGGGGCGTGGCATAACGACCATTTTTTAATATACTAAGAGTACTATAAAAACATTACAGTGTACAAAATTCCAAGTATTTGTATGTGCAGGAATCGAAGTTATACGGCCATGCAACAGGGTCGTTTACAGAACGCGCTCTGTCTCCAGCCTAAGTGAATTGAGAAAGGGACAGCTTCGCACAAAATTTAATTTTAGTCATATTCTTATTTGTCTCCAGACCGACCACATCCAAAATGGTGACTAGATCCAGTGATAAATTTCGCACCGTACAATCAGTTGGACATGTATCACATACAATATCTGGAGCCAAACTGCCGTCAAACAGACAGATATTTCATGATGTGATAACTGTAATGTATAATGCTGTGACGCCTCTGACCTCTGTTGGTGAGCTTGTGATTAATCGTTCTACACATCAAAATTTTTGGGCGCTCCCAAAATCCCGGCTGGTACTGGAGAAAATATGGCCAAAGTCGTTCATGATACACTCATCAAATACAGGTCAAAACACTGGATCGTGCATTTTGTTGCAGAACAAATTAGATCGAAAATTAATCAAGTTCTCATCACATGATGGAGATAGTATTGAAACATGTGTTTGAGGTTAAACTTCGGCGACTTGTGGTCCTGAAGTGCCTATTTTTAATCGTTTTGCTGCCGTTTGGGTAAGTCTCGACCACAAATCGTTTAAAAACGGACTCGAAGATCCAACTGTACGCTCAAAAATAAGTAATGCTGACTGCGAAGTCATTAAGAAATTCTGCATTAAACAGCTAAATGAAACACAAATCCGAGCTGATTACAAGGAACTATTACAATTAACAATAATGTTTCTTGGTGGTGTCGGCGATAACTTCCGAACACCTGGTCCAACATCCCACGCAGGTTCATGGGAAAAGGCATTTACGCCTTAAAAATATACCTATTTCGAAAGCAGTTTGCATTGACAAAACGAGAGTCCAGTGGGCTACGGGATATATGTATTTTTCTCGTGCGGCTGTATGTCAAAGCGTGGTTTACATGCAAAATGCCATACGAGCACCAAATCAAGATATACACTTGTTGAAAGACTCCATCGCATACGCAGAAATCGACCGAGATGTGTCTGAATGAATGTTATGAAGAAATGGAAAAATCATTTGTGGTATTTGGCCCTGGAATCAATGGCTTTGGCATTTTTCGATTCGGATTTTTCACTCGAAGAGAAACGAAAAATGGTTAGGCATCTGCAATCAACAGAGCCCGTCGTAAATCTGGAAAACGATCGAAAATTCTCCGTCCCGAAACTATTGCTGTGTAATAATTTGAGCGATTTCGTCTCATACAAAACCAAACATTTTTTCGGTGCTTTTGGATTGAGTACTGAACTTTTAATGCATGACGCATCCATTTGGGAAGATTATCAAGATACTCTCGATGTTTGTCGTAATCTGTTTATTGTTAACGACACTGCTGAACGCGGTGTACAATTTATGAATGATTACAACAGAATACTTACGAAAGACGAATAACAAAATCAATTTATATTACAGTGCATTGAAGAATATCGTAGAAAATGTCCCTCACATAACAAGTCAGATCTAATATAATATTGAATTTATTGTATTTTTTGTTTTTTTCACCGATCTTAATATTTAAAAACTATTTATTAATTAATAATACAAAGAAATGTAATTTTACTTATTTAAACATACGACTTTTGAATAAAAAAAATATTTCCCCTATAAAGTGTGTTCTAAATTTTGAATGAACTTTGGGCAGACCCTAGGGTTATCAGATCGGCACAAACATTTTTATAGAAGTCTTGTAGGCCAAATGGAAACTCAAAGACCGGAAATCAAAGATCGCAGCAACTTTCACTTTTTGCATCATGTGCTTTAAACGGTCCATTGGACATTGATAAACTGATTTAAAATGAACCAAAATGGATTTACGCCGCATTCCTGGGGTCTCTTAAGTCACTACTTCGATGTGGTACACTTCTGGTTGGCCGCCACTGATATATGGGCACATATCCACATTTTTTATCATCGGTTTTTACAACAGACGAAGATAAAAATATAAACATGCAAAACCCGTTGTTGTAAATAAATTTCATCAAAGGCCGCGAAAGTTATGGCGGTTCCAAATTGAAATTTAAAAACATGTATACAATGAAATTTTCGTCGGAATTCGGAAAACCAAAATTACAATCATAGAACATTAGCATTTCTATCAGCCTATGACAAAATGTTCGCTGTAGCTTTATTATTCGGATAAATATAGCGAATCAAAATAATTTTTAATTGATGAATGATGTAATATATCGAATACCGCGATATATAAAAAGCGAAAAAATATAAGTCTAATTTTCACGATTGTATGAGGCAATGTTCTGTGGCCTACAAAAGGAATGAGGATAGTATCGCTATTAGTTCAAAAGTTATGTTTGTTTCAAAATTCGTAGTTCACATCATATGTGTTTTATTTTAATAAAAAATTTTATGATTTCATCGTTATCATACGAACATTATTTTTGATGAAATATAATTTTTTCAATGTGCATAATTTGCACAATCATCAAAATAAAATGACGGCCCTCCGATTTTGGAATAGAGCGTTAAAAATCCTTTTATTTCATATACACTTCCGCCATATCTGTACCCCGCACTGGGTGTGCCTTGAAGATCATTGCTGAGACAAAAGTGCATTTTTCGCGTACAAGACTTCAATCTTCAAATAAGTATCCATGATTGTTAAGTGCACCCCGAAGAACATAGAAATGAATTTCAGACGTTTAAACTATTAAAAATGCCCAGGACAAAATTTGCAATTTTTGCAAAAATTGAAAAAAGTGAAAAAAAATTCAGCGATTCATTATTTTGTTACGGCCCCCTGATTTTTGGATTTACCAGTTCAAAAGCCATCTGGGATAATTAATTCAGCTCAATCTATACATAACTGTCGATGTGCTCCGCGAAATACACTATCAAAAAAAATTCACCCAAGTTTAACAAAGGTTTGGGAAGCTATAGCGGTGGTTCCATTAAGAGCACATCAACAACACCTATATAGATTTATAGGTATTTCAAGCCACTATAACCGCTTCTTTAGTATTATTTCGTTAAATCGCGGGCCGCGCTGACCGCGGTCAAAAAACAAAAAACACTTGAAATCGCATTTCAAAAAGTAATGAGCTATAATTGTTTGCGGAAAGATCTCACATGCACAGTGCTCACGAAAAATTCTTCCTCCATGTGCCCCTCGTGTTTTTTGTAACTCACCAGTTACTTCAGAATAAATAGTTTGGCCACAACTTATAAAAGAATGGATACAGATATGAACATTTCTAAGTCTTTTTTCACAATTTTGGATATTAAAACCGAATTTTGTTGAAATTCTCTTATTTCTACCAAAAGTGCTATAATTTCTATATTTTTCCATAGATTTTCTTGTTTTCTTCTTCTGGAACAAAAGACTTTTTGGTGATTTTTTTTTAGTTTTTTATGGTTTTCTCGTGCCAGCAAAAGACGTTGTTTTCGAAAAAAATCGATTTTTTTTCTAATTATTTTAATGATTGTTACTAAACTTCAATTTCTACATGAAGGTGATGTTTTCATAATTTTTAGCCCTCACAATTTCCTTTAATTTAAATGGTATCTCGGCTGTATCGAGCTTATACTATGGTTATATATATGTTTCAAATGCTAAAGGTACTTTCCATGAAAATTGGAATTTAAGTAAACATTTTAAAAAAAGCTTTACCAAAAAAATGTTTGTCCATATAAAAAACAATTTTAGGTTTAAATTTAAATTTATTTCCAAAATCGAAGATATTTAAAAAGATAGCTTAGGTCTAGTCCCTTAACTCCATAGAAAAGGTGCAAAGAAAAACGAATATAAAATATTACCATAGGATATATAAAGGATTTTTCAACAGGGACGCTACAAAAGTAGACCGATAGGGACAGCAAACGGCGCCATATTTTTTGCCGCTCTTTTGACATTTCTCTTCAGTAAGGTTTGCCATTTCATGCTGGAAAGATATACGAGTCAACAACGAGTCCAAATTCTTAAAATTTACTACCGAAATTCGGAGTCAGTGGCCTCAACGTTAAGAGCGCGAAAAATCGAAAAATCATCTTCAGCGATGAGGCTCATTTCTGGCTGAATGGCTTCGTCAATAAACAAAATATGCGTTATTGGTCAGACAGCAATCCACACGTACTCCATGAATCGTCATTGCATCCCGAAAAAATTACGGTTTGGTGCGGTTTATGGGCCGGCGGCGTCATTGGTCAAATGGTCCAGTCGATTGGCCGCCTCGGTCGTGCGATTTGACCCCTTTAGACTATTTCCTGTGGGGCTACGTCAAGTCTATGGTCTATGCCAACATGCAGCAGTATCGGCCGATTTATGCTCGAAAATTGAGTTCAGCGTCTGGACTTCTGCAAGCGTGCCCGTGGTGGCCATGCAAAAGAAATCGAGTTCCATACATAATGGCATCGAACGTACTTTCACAAGAATAAAAAAATCCATTGATATCCAAAACCGTTTTTGTTTTATTTAAAAAAAAACTTTTGTAGCGCTCTTATTGACGGACCCGATAGTATATAAGGTTGGATAATCATAAATACATCTCCTATATTTTCGAGCAACAATGGAATTATAACTTTTTAACTCCATATAAAAAGCAAAAGGAAAATTAATATAAAATATCCTCCACTGTAGTCCCGGGAGCAAGGACATTAATGCACACTATTATTAATAATTTATTACTAAATTCACTCTATCTGTACTATTTAAAAAGCATGGAGCTATTTTACATATTTGTTATAGTAATTTAAGATATTACATTATAGTCTTAAGTTCTATTTAAAATATGTAGCTAATAATAATGGAGTAATTATAACGATTAAAAAAAAACGCTCAATAAAACCTTAAACTAAACTAAACTATAAAATATCCTCATTAGGTCAGTAATATAAACTTCTGTAATCAAAATATCCCCTCTATTTTTGAAGATAAAATATGCTGCTATTGGAACAAAAACGCCAGAAATCTCTGCCATTATTTTTTTTTTGCTATCACAACCTTGCATTAACCTCCAAGGAAAAGATATCCCTCACTCTTAGGCAATGGTTCATTTGATTAATTTTGGCAAAACTCTGAATTGTCTATAATTACCAATAATCTACAAACAATATCAGAACAATATATTTTTCTTTTCTCCCCAAAATCCAACATCGTTAAGGAAATGACATACACAGAGATCTCTGCCAAAGATGCCAATTAATGGTGACAATATTTCATAACGTATCAATGTAACACAGCAAATTAATTGTTATTTGCAGAAAATGGAAACAAACCGAAATGGAGCAAAAGCCAAATGGGTTTCATTACACATTAAATGAAACGGCACATATTCATACAAAATATGGCAAATAAATAACAAAACAAGAAAACTGGAATACATTGATATTTTCGCAGTATATCAAATACAGGCACATGGTCGTATGATTGATATTAATAATAATTAATTTATGCTATTTGGACTGTTTCCATAATATTTATAAAGACAAATATTTTGAAGAGGAATGTTATGAATATTCTGAACATGTATTGGTATTTGAGAAACGATTTTGAGGAAGCCATATTAAAGTTGTATAGAAAATTTCCTTGAAATACCTCGAACATACAGAGACCTAAAAACTTTTTTGTGTAGATTAAGGAATACTATGAGTATTTTATAAAACCAAAACAAAAAAATTTTTTAGTAATAACTTTTTTTTAATTCAAATTTTGAATTACATATTTTTTAGGTAAATGAAATTTAGTGAAAGAAAATTATGAGGAGAAAGAAGAAAATATATAGTGAAGAAAACAAATGTTGGGAATATGATTTTTATCAAGAAATACTGGTTAAAGTTAAGTACAGACGATTGTCAGATCAGACAACGTTATCAACCCTGTTAAAGTACTGCAAATGTACGGACAATGATAGATTGTTAGTCATATGTGAATTGACGGTTCAGACGATTGCAAGAAAATAATAAAATTTTATACATTTTTTTTTGTAAATATTTATTTGCAGGATTGCCAATAAAAATATTTTATAGACAGTGTTGCCAATAAAATGCTTCTGTCACATGCATAAATATCGCACATCTGACAATCAAAAGTGTCTGCAAATTATCTTGCAATGACCGTTCTGCTAACGTTGCAAGACAAAAATTTTATGTTCACACGGTTGTACGTTTACTGGGTTGCAGTTTTCCGCCGTTTTTCTGACAATATTGTCCGATCTGGCAATCGTGTGTTCACAGCTTAAGTAACTGTCGTTAAAATAATTAGAGAAATATATATATATAAATCATACCAAATAATAAAAAATCGGCAAATTTTTTTGTTCCATATAGGTACTGTAGAAGCATTATTCTCCACAAAATTTGTTAGTATTTTTATTGACTGGAATCAATGTTATAAGTGGTTAACTTTTTGTGGAAAATGGTCCATTTGTATGGGAGGTACCAAAAGTGGTGTGGCAGTAACGCCCATATTTTACGGGGCTATATGTACTATAAAAGCAATACATTTCACCAAATGTCAAGTAAGTGTATGGACTGGTATCAATGTTATAGGCCGTTCACTTTTTGTGCAAAATGGTCCATTTGAATGAGAGGGACATGGCAACTTCGCCCATTTTTCTCAAGATGATAGCTACCAAGAAGCAAATATTATATGTGGAATTGTGAAAGATTCCGAGTAGTAGAATATAATTTATGTCCATCGTTTACGATGACCTGAGATAGATAAAAATATTGACATGTAACAAATTTGAAGTCAATCGGTTAATCCTGTTGTACTCGTATTTTGTCGTGCGCACCAACCAGACAGACAGACGGATAGGCGGAGGGGCATTGTTTTCTTCACTAGAATGCCAACTATCGAAAAACCGATTTTCTGCGTTTTTATACCCTCCACCATAGGATGGGGGGTATATTCATTTTGTCCCTCCGTTTGTAACACCTCTAAATATTGATCTGAGACCCCATAAAGTATATATATTCTTAATCGTCGTAAAATTCTAAGACGATTTAGCCATGTCCGTCTGTCTGTCCGTCCGTCTGTGGTAATAACGCTACAGTCCGCAATAATAAAGCTAGGTAGATCAATTTGGTACAAATACTTCTTATAGTTACAGGTTGTTTGGGATTGCAAATGGGTGATATCGGTCCATATTTAGATATACATAGCTCCCATATATATCATCTAACTTGTTTTCATGACATTATAACTGAAGTATTTAAAGAAGAAGTTGTATATGTATAAGGCAAATTTTGCAGTCAATGACAATCACATATGTTTGATATTTATTTCATACCATAAGTATACATTAAGGATCTACTACTCTCGAACCGTACAGAAAAAGAACTTCCAAAAGAGTGATGAAGATGCTATTATTGCGATCCAGAAGTACTTCTATATCGAATTTTCAATTTCATTTGCACACATTATTTGGCAGTACATTCGTAACAGAGATCATAGAGTAATAACCAAACTTTTGGATGCTCTCAGGATGGTAACAATTTCCTCAAAATAAATAGTTTCTTTTCTATTTGTTTATGAAAATTTTTTTATTAAACTTTTCAAATACACTGTATTTTGTTTTGACGTGAGTTGAACCTGGGTCTCCTAACTCTGCAGCACGCATAACACCGCATGCTAACGCGCAGATACATATACTCATCTTCACTGCTTTGGGTGCTCCCTTTATCCAGGAATATTTAAATATGTGTGTCCGAATACCGCAGCAGTTGCTCCACTTTATTATTATTATTTTTTTTAATTTTTTCTAACGTATTAAATTTTAAGTAAAAGTGTTAAGTTCGGCCTGGCTGAATCTTATATACCCTCCACCATGGATAGCATGTGAACGGTTTCGGGCACAAATAAAGTTATATTACAAAATTTCGGCCGATGCGATGAAATTTGTGGTTTTTGTTGCGTTAAGAACAACAAAAACCACAACGATAGCCATGAACCTATGGCTATCGTTGTTCGTGTGAGTCTATCGTTGTTCGTGGTCTCTATGGAGTTAAGAAGTCAAATCGGACAGATGCTATACATGTGGGCTATATCAAAATGTGGACCGATATAGCCGATTCTCAATCCCAAGTTATCTGCAGGTATGAGAAGTATCTACACCAAATTTCAGCCACCTAGATCAAGTATTATAGATTGTAGCGTGATTACAACAGACGGACGGATGGACGGACACACGGACATGGCTAAATCGTCTTAGAATTTTAAGACGATTAAGAATATATATAAAGTGTTTTCCAACAAGAGGTGTTATTTTGGTATTCGAAGAAAAATGCCATTTTTTGAGATAAATGATCGGATGTTTATTTTATAATAAAGAGAAAGTTATGCTGTTAATAATGGAAAACAACATCAGCCAAATGGCCACCACGACCACGCTTACAGGACCATATCCTTTTCATGAAATTTTCCATAACCAAATCGCAAAGTGGCTGCCCTATGTCCTCGATAGCCTCACGAAGTTTATCTTTGAGGTCTTGACTCGACGCAGGACTGTTGGCGTAGACCTTATCTTTCACGTGGCCCCAAAGAAAGAAGTCGCAAGGTGTTAAATCGCAAGATCTCGGTGGCCAATTGTGATCACCTCTTCGAGGGATAACACGGTCCGGAAACTTTTCCAGCAACAGAGCAATGGTTTCGTTGCTTGTGTGGCACGTAGCGCCGTCTTGTTGAAAGTAAACGTTGTCCAGATCAATGCCATCCAACTCCGACCATAAAAAATCATTAATCATCTCTCGATAGCGCAATCCATTCACCGTAACTGTTGATCCAACCTCATTTTCGTAAAAAATAAGGTCCAATGACTCCGCCGGACCATAAACCGCAATAAACAATAACTCTTGGGTTTTCCGAGTCCCAGATGTTTGTTGTTTGTTTGTTTTGTTTGTTGACGTAGCCACCGAGGTGGAAATGGGCCTCATCAGTCAAGATGATTTTTCGTTGATTTTTCGAATTTTAATAATTTCAGTGCGCTTTTGAATCGTGTATCGTTCCATTTTTGGCATTGGCGTAGTTTCTACTTGTCAAGTGTCAAAGAATAAAGCTTCAAAAGTGACAGCTACCGAAATACCGGGTGATTCAAAATAACACCTCTTGTTGGAAAACCCTGTACCATCATTCTTTCTGAAGATCACAGCTAGTTCTCTCATCTATTCGGTACATTATTCATACATTTTTCCGATTATATATATATAAAATTATATATATATATAATCGGATATTATATATATAAAATTATTATATATATACAATTGGATGGCTTTTTGGAGTCCAACTGGGAGTAGATGTGAATCTACGCGATTGGTCCAAAAATGGTGGCAGTCTATGTGATTGGTCCAAACGCCCATGTGTGCCATATATTGAAATGGAGATATATTGAAAAAATGTTTAGCGTGAGTGCTGTAATTTTTTGTAGATGCATTTGATGGCAGTCTACGTAATTGGTACAAAAATGGCGCGGATCGGTCCAATGGGTTTGGCACTGGCCATATGAGCCAAGATTTGAAATGGAGATATTTGAACATATTGTTAGCGAGAGTGCTGTAATTTTGTGTATATGGATTTGGTGGCAGTTTACATGATTAGTCCAAAGATGGACAGGATCGGAAAACTGAAATCTGGGGCAACGTAGGGGACCGGGTCCAGGTAGTATTATATAAAATTTCAGTTAAAAAATGTTTTGTTTCGCTAGATTTTTGGCAAATAATGAAGGCACTGCGAATATTTTGACATATGCTGACAGAAATGGGAATGGTCTACAATTGTAAGATTCTTAATTCCACTAAAAATTCCATTTTATAGAAACTTTCGCGCCCCTTAATGAAATTAAATCACAATAACGGTTTCTGCACTCTTATATTTTTATCTCTGTCTACCACAAACGCGGTTGATGTGCTCGCCAAATTTTTTTCGAAAAAAATTTACTCGAAAATTTAAAAATGTTGATTTTTTCCAAATACCTTTTTCCAATAAAATAAAGGGTCCGCCATCTAACGTTTTTTTTCAACTAGTGCTTATTTCGTGAATGGTAACACTTAGCTCATGTCTGATTTGACAGATAATTAGTTTTGTCCTTCCGCTTAACGAATGTGGTTGTGTATACGCTTGAACAACGCTGGGAGCGATCGACTTACAGAAGATGCCGATTTTGCCAAAAAAAACATATTTTCAGATGAAGCTCATTTTGATCTTGGCGGGAATGTAAACAAGCAAAATTGTCGCATTTGGGACACAGAAAACCCGCATACATTGAAAAGCCGATACACCCAAACGTGTCACTGTTTGGTGCGGATTTTGGTCCAGAAGGATAATTGGGCCATTTTTCTTCGAAAATGAGCAAGTGGCCGTTACAGTCAATGGCGATCGTTATCGGGCCATTGAAGAGGAGGATATTGGCAACATGTGGTTTCAACGGGACGGCGCTACGTGCCACAAAGCCGAAGCTACACTCGATGTTTTCAAAAAAAAAGTTATTTGGCGGACCCTTTACAAAAATTGCCTACATATATTTTGAAAATATAAATTGATATAGCTATAACTTTTGACACATTTGACCGAAATTTTTTACATTATATATATAACAAATTTTGTTGTCAATTTAGAGAAGTTGATGTAAGAGAAATCGGTTTATATTGTGCACTGATGTTAAGCAAGTGCTAGGACAGTTTTAGGAAAAAAGTAAAAAAATCACTTTTCAAATGCAAACAGAAATGTAAAAACGTCATAAAATATTTTAAAATGGACATATTTCAATGCAATATTTTGTAGTTTTTAGGTCTTGATATCACAAATCGAATGCAATTCGCAAATCATTATATTTCCAAAAGTCAATCCTACAATTCCCAATATGATTTTGAATATCCCTATTGAATATCTACTATACTAAAAGCCGGGATTCAAATTCCCTCTGCAGTTTAACTTACAAGACCTTATTATATATAAAAATGGCAAAAGTTTTAACATTTTAGCTTTGCGATTGGAGAAAACGTGGCTTACTTTTGAAATTTGTGTAAAAAATGGTGTAAATTGGAGAAGCTTGGTAACAATACCCGTGAGCATTTTTGACCCGTTCTTTCCATAAGAACATTCTCTGCAAATTTTCCTTCAAGATGATAGATGTTATGTTATACTTTTTTAACTAACTTCTTCTAAAACTCGAAAATTCGACATCTACTTTTTTCCTAAAAAATGACAAAAAATCAGATTTTTGAGAAAATGTAACTTTAAATGGCAATAACTTTTGTCCTATTAGGTATATCGAACCAAATTATTTTTCTTCGTTATTTACGAAATACTAGCACAGGGTCGGGGGAAATATTGCATTTGTATATATCTCGGTAACTACACAACTATAACTGTTAGGTGCACAGAAAAAATATTTTATGAATAGGACGAAAGACGAAAAATACTCGTGCTTAAACACTTTAAGGCCCCTATATACCACAGGGGGCCCAAACTCAAAACTGTACTTCTCCAATACCTCTTCTATAAACGTGCCAAGTTTGGTCTCAATCGGTTGTCTGGTTAAGAAACGGCAGAATTTTTTCCCTTTTTCTTGGAATTCCTCCCAATGTGCGGTGTAAATACAATACGCTTTTAATATGAGTTCACCATTTAAGGCAGTACCACAAACGTATGAGTATGTGTTATGTTTAGGTCTAACATGAATATAGGTATCTATTAATTTCAAGAAAAAGTATCGACTTTAAATCTAAATTATAAAGAAAGAAGTCCAACGGTGTCAAATCACATGATCTTGGCGGCCAATTGACATCGCCACGACGTTAGATAACACGGCCATTGAATTTGTTGCGCAAAAGAGCCATTGCTTCGTTAGCTGTGTGGCAAGTCGCACCGTCCTGTTGAAACCACATATTGTCCACATCCATATCTTCCAATTCGGGCCATACAAAGTTCGTTATCATCTCACGATAGCGAACACCATGCACAGTAACTGCCTGACCGGCCTCATTTCTTAGAAGTACAGCCCGATGACGTCTCCAGTCCATAAGTCGCACCAAACGAACTGGGCGAGCAGGTGTTTTCACATCTCCTAAAGACCCCGTTTGTTGAAATTTGCGCACAATTCTCCCGATTGTGGACACATTTGGTCGATTATGCTGATCAAAGAAACATCACGGAGTGCACGAATTGCATTTTGATTTGAACGCCCATTTTCGTAAAAGGCTTAAAAAACTTTAATGCGTTGCTCGATTGTGTATCTTTCCATGGTTCAAATTGAGTTAGTCTGAAATTGAGAACTGTCAAATGAAATGCAGAAAAAACTTGACGTTTAAGTGTGGTTCGCATTCAACATCGGCCCATACAATGTAACCACCCTTTATAAAACTCCTCTACCAAAGTAAGGATGTAAAAAGAAATATATTTCTTCCGTTTTTTAGTTTTAGATTTTTGCGATTTATTCAACTGTATTTCTCTTCTGGTTTACGTATTTTTAACAAAACAAGTAAGAAAGTTCAGTCGGGTAAACCGACTAACGAATCCCCTCAATTTGAGTCCCAACAAATATTAGTAAATTTATTAATTTTTTTGTTTGAATTCAATTAATATCAATTTAAATTGCATTTAATAACTTTGAAGTATGTACTGGTATTAAAGTTATAAGCTCTTATCTTTTGGTGTAAAATGGTCCGTTTGTGTGGGCGGTATCAAAAGGGGCGTGCCAATTACGGCCACTTTTCTCTGGACTCTAGGTACTATAAAGCATTGCACTGTACGAAATTTCAAGGATTTGTATGCACTTGTATTAAAGTTAAAAGCTGTTAACTTTTGGTACAAAATGGTCCATTTGTGTGGGAGGCACCAAAAGGGGCGTGGCAATAATGCCTATCTTTCTGGTATTAATGCTATAAGCTGGTTTAAAATTGTCCATTTGTGTGGGAGGTACCGGCGTGTGGGCGTGGCAACTTCGCCCATTTTTCTCGAGGTAATAGTGACTAATAAACTAATACTATGCGTATTTTTAATTTCAGAGGATTCAAATAAGTAGTATAGAAGTTATTAAAAAATCAATATTTCACTAGATATTAAACCTTTGTGTGGGAGGTACTAGATGGAGTGGACCAATATGGCCCATCTTCGAACTTAGCCGGAGATAGAAAAAAATATTACCACTTACCAAATTTGATGTCAATCGGTTACTCCTTTCGAGAGCCAGCAGACAGACAGACAGACGGACGGACATTGCTCATTCGGCTTAAAATGGCTCAAAATCGTAATTCCGCCGAACATACTTGCGATCTTAGGTCACTCCTTCGATGTGTTACACTTTTTTATAAGAAAAATTTCGAATTTTGTTATTAACTCATAGAATTTAAAGCAGAGCCCCATTTAGTACCTTTTTCTTCTCAAAAAGTACGAATTCGTTATAAATTAATCTACAGAGGAGCTGAGAAAATTTAAGTAATCTCAGTTTACGAATCCGTAACCTTATGAATCCATTATTAGTTCATAGATTTTAAAATATCCGGTCCCATTTTCAGGCCAAATACTACAGGGTGGCTGATATGTAATGCAACAAAGTAAAGCGCTACATTTTTTAATTTTTTTTTAAATTTTATTGTCCAAAAGCAAAAAATGTCGGAAATAACATAAAATTTTAGAAACAGTTTAGATTTGTTCGAATTGGCCACCTTTGGCACGAATTATGGCCTTCAAACGGCCGACAAAGCCATCACACGCTGCACGAAAGTGGCTCTGCGGTATTTTGGCCCATTCCCGGCGAAGCGCCGTCTTGAGATGATCTATACTTTGGTATTTTTTAGTGCGAACCTTACTCTCTAAAATGCCCCAGGAGCAAAAGTCCAACGTCCAAGTCCAAATGCTTTTGTAAGCTTGTAAACAATAAAATGAATTGTCACTGAAATAAATCTGTCAGCTATCAGACTTGCGGTTTAGAAATGATAGCAACCTGAAGTTGGTTGCAATACATATCAGCCAGCCTGTATACCCTCCTCTCTAAGGTGAGGGGATAAAATGCTATTGGTTTCAGATATATATTTTTTCAAATTCACTTTGTCCCAAAATGAAATCCACAATCCCATTTTCCATTTTCCGTTCAATTCATAAGCTCTTTGAATTTAATATTCATAATAGTCATATTTTCAATATCGTTTGTTAAAAACAATAACAACCCATAAACAAAATAACTTAAAAACACAAACAAAATCATTGAACTTTAATGTCAGACACAGAGCTGGCCCCCGCCACAGCCATATTTAAGCAATGCTAAGGTTACAGTTTAACTTTCGTTTTTTCCGCTTTTTAGCTTTTTTCCTTTGGTTTTATATTTTATGTTTATTGTACAAACAAAATGAGGTCACAAAAGCGTTTATGGAATATTATTAAAAAATCTGTATTGATGAATGTCAGCTCGTAGCAGAAAATAAATTTACAATGTACATACACTGAAGAAAATATTAAATAAGTTGGCATTAATTTGGGACCACAAGCGAAACGGCTTTAAAATAACTCTACATTATACCTTAATTAAGGATATTTTTTTCAGCATTTAGTATTTTTTTTATGTTTAAGTATGCTATTGCTCTATTTTAATGATCTACTTTAAACTAAGTCCATTTTGTGCTTAAATTTAGGCTGGTATTATTAGTGGTAACTAAATTGCTCTTAGTTCCTTCTTAATTTTTTACTCTCTTTGATTCCACATTATTGCCTTTATTATTAGTCAAATTTTCTCAGTGTATGTGTACACACTTTTTATAAACAAATAACATCACAACTACAGTTCTTGGTAGTATTTTTTTTTAATATTTTTGTGTGCTTCCAGATAAAAAGTAATTTCAATTTCAATTGAGAAAAGAGTCGGGGGAGTGTTTCGATTTAAACTGTTTCAAAGATACTGAATTGATGATTTTTCAGCTTCAGCTTCATGTTTATGTGTTATGGTATTAAATATTTTTTATCGTCTTTAGAAAGATATAGGGAATATGATGTGTTCAGTTTATTACTTCTAGTTGAGCACGTTTGGAAATATTATTGTTTACTCCAGTTCAGAAATAAATTGATATTACATTTTATTTATCTGGAAATGGGTTTCTGTTAAATTCGTTATAAAACATTTGCGGAGGAGAAAATTAGAAAGTGTTGAGGGAAAAATAGACTTTAATAAGGAAACGTTTCTGTAAGAAAATAAGTTACGAAGAAAAATGTGTGTGTTTCTAAAACTAAGGAAATTGGTAAAAATTTCGAAACAAAGACAATAATATTTAAAATAGCTAAATTCCACAGATAAACCTAAGACAGGCGGAAAAAACGAAATTTGTTAAAACACCAGTAAGGAAAGGCTAGATCCGGTCGGTGCCGACTATATGATACCCTACACCAGATTGGATTTTTCAATTAAAATTTGTTTACACAATTTACATTTGGTACGTCTCTGCCTCTGTAGCCAAATTGGACGAAACATATATATGAGCTATATCTTAATCTGAAACGAGTTTTAAATTTAGGAAAAATCGGGGGAAAGATATATATGGTGGCTTTAGCTAAATCTGAACGGATTTTCTTCAAATTCGGCAATGTTGGTGAATGGATTAAGAAACTTTACCATGCTAAATTTCAAAATGATTGGAGGTAAACTACAGCTTCTATAGGTCAGAGGGGCCAAATCGGACGAAACATATACTCGCATGTAGGGGATATATCAAAATCTGAAACGATGTTTTTCAAATTCGACAATGTTGGTCGATAGATCAGTAAATACATAGATTCTAAATTTCAAAACAATTGGTTTTATAATACAGCTTCTATAGGGCTAAAGGGCCAAATCGGACAAAACATATATATGAGAGCTATAGGGTTTTTCAAAAGGGACGCTACAAAAGTAGACCGACAGGGACAGCAAACGACGCCATATTTTTTGCCGCTCTTTTGACATTTCTCTTCAGTAAGGTTTGCCATTTCATGATGGAAAGATATACGAGCCAACAACGAGTCGAAATTATTAAAATTTACTACCGAAATTCGGAGTCAGTGGCCTCAACGTTAAGAGCGCGAAAAATCATCTTCAGCGATGAGGTTCATTTCTGGCTGAATGGCTTCGCCAATAAACAAAATATGCGTTATTGGTCAGACAGCAATCCACACGTACTCCATGAGTCATCATTGCATCCCGAAAAAATTACAGTTTGGTGCGGTTTATGGGCCTGCGGCGTCATTGGGGCGTACTTCTTTCGTGATGATCAAGACCGGCACGTTACTGTGAATGGAAATCGCTACCGTTCAATGATAACCGAATATTTGTGGCCCCAATTGGATGATATGGACTTGGAGGACATGTGGTTCCAACAGGACGGCGCCACAAGCCACACAGCGAATGCCACAATCAATTTATTGGAAACCAAGTTTGGAGAACGTGTTATCTCACGAAATGGTCCAGTCGATTGGCCGCCTCGGTCGTGCGATTTGACGCCGTTAGACTATTTCCTGTGGGGCTACGTCAATTCTATGGTCTATGCCAACAAGCCAGCGACGATTGATGAACTTCGTACGAATATCGAACGTGAAATTGCAGCAGTATCGGCCGATTTATGCTTGAAAACCGTCGAAAATTGGGTTCAGCGTCTGGACTTCTGCAAGCGTGCCCGTGGTGGCCATGCAAAAGAAATCGAGTTCCATACATAATGGCATCGAACGTACTTTCACAGGAATAAAGAATTTCATTGATATCCAAAACCGTTTTTGTTTTATTTAAAAAAAACTTTTGTAGCGCTGTTATTGACGGACCCGATATATCTAAATTGGAGCTGATTTCAACTAATTTCAATTTTTTTTTTCGGGCGCAAAAGGCTCCTAAGTGCAAAACTTCAGCACGATCGGAGCGAAAGTGCGCCCGGGCAGACCCACAGACGGACAGACATGGTTAAATCGACTCTGCTAGTGATTCTGAGTCGATTGGTATTCTTTAAGGTGGGTCTAGCTGTAAGTGTTAAAAGGTTAGGCTACGTTAAGAGTGACAACTTGTCAAATAGACTATCCAGTCCATTGTGTTACCACAGGGACTTAGGGGAAAACATAAGTTATCACTAGCCCCTTCCTTTGAACCAATTCGATTGCTTTAAAAAGCTCAAAAGTTGGCGGATTCCAACATCAGCCATCAGCGATTGGTATACTTTAAGTTGGGTCTAGCTGTAGGTGTTACAAGGTTAGGTTAGGTTAAGAGTGACAACTTGTAAAACCGACTATCCAGTCCATTGTGTTACCACAGGGACGTAAGGGAAAACATGAGTTAGCCCTAGCCCCTCCCGTTGAACCAATTCGATTGTTTTAAAAAGCTCAAAAGTTGGCGGATTCCAACACCAGCCAAGTCAGCTAACTCCTCAAAGAAATAAGAGCCCAAGTTTGTATGCCGCCTTATAGAGTCTACTCCTCCTTTCGATTGTCTCTTCCTCCTTTTCGTCTCCACAGCATCTGCAAAAGTCATTATGCAAGACCTTCAATCTCGCTGAGTGCTGTCCAATAAAACAGTGACCTGTCGTGACAGCCACGATAAATGAGACTTGCGTTCTCGACAACGACAGCAGTGCTTTGGTGCGTTTTGAGTCTAGGCCGGGCCACATCAGCCTGGAATGTATGAAGTTTCTGACCAGTGACCACCTGCCATTTGTTGCCGTAGGTGCACTATCTCTCAAGATGAGCCTGCAGGTTGCTAGAGGCATGTACACATGTTCCAGGTCCCCTGGAGCGTGTAAGGTAGTTCCTGGTCTTGCATGTTCATCTGCCTTGCAGTTCCCTGGAATATCCCAACGGCCCGGCACCCATATCAGTTGAATATTGAACTATTTAGCCATCTCGATAAGAGATCTGCGACATTCGAGGGCAGTTTCTGAATACAGAAATATAGTTTCCAGGGACTTGATAGCAGCCTGACTATCAGAGAAAATATTTATACTGACTTTGGTTAGCACACTAATTTTCAGTCATACCGTTACCTCTTTAATAGCTAAGATTTCTGTCTGGTAAACACTAAAGTGATCAGGCAGTCTTTTTGCATGTTATAGCTGATGTTCCTCAGAAAAGACACTAAATGAATCTCCTCTGTCCTGGTATACGACCAAGGTGTATCAGGTATAAGAGTGAGATACTTCTTGTCAAAGAGTGGTTCAGTCATAACGTAATCAAAAGTGCCCGGAAGGTTAGGCATTCTGTCTAAAATGACACTATATCGTAGCTATTTCCTGACCATAGTGACAATTCCCTGAGTCTAATCGTAGTACATGAGGCACTACTATAATATCGAGCGGCATTAAATGTATTATAACATCTAGTGCCGCAGTTGGTGTCGGCCTTAGCGAAACAGTGATACATATAGCAGCCATTCGCTGAACCTTGTTTAGTATCGCACAGAAGGTGAATTTCTGCAGAGCTGTCCAACAAAGGACAATGCCGTACTGCATTATCGGCCTGACTACTGCCATATACAACCAATAAACTATATGCGGGTTCAGACCCCAGCGATTTCCTATTGCCTTTTTATAGGTATATAGCGCTACCACAGCCTTATTTGCTACGAGTATTTCCAAAATGTTTGGATTGAAGTGCAACTTCATGTCTAGTAAAATACCTAAGGATTTTGCGCTTTCAGAGAAGGGTATTTTAATACCCCCAAGGAGACAAGTGTAACTCGTGGTACCTTATTTCTTCTGGTGAAAAGAACTAGTTCCGTCTTGGTCTGGTTAACACCAAGACCATTCCCGGAAGCCCATCTTGTGGTTGTATGAAGGTCTGCTGTAGGATGTCTCTGATAGTATCCAGACACTTCCGTCTAACAGCTATTGCCACGTCATCTGCTTAGACAACAACTCTGACACCCATCATTCCCAGAGAAATCAAAAAATTGTTCATGTCGAGATTACATAGCAGAGGAGACAGAACACCCCCTGCTGACAAATCTATGGTTGTCAGTTGACCTTAAACTGGCTGAAATGTGTCTTTTAATTAGAATGTTATGAATGAACCTACGTGTACTGGTGTCAATCCCCAAGGTTTCTAACACCGTCATTATAGCGGCTGGATTTATGTTATTGAATGCTCCCTCTATATTTAATGGAGATTTCGATTCTGAAAAAATGTTGCCCCGTCGACAAGAAATTCTGAAAAATATTTTTCCTTTTTATGTGGACTGATGTATTCCCTCGAATAAATCTTAGCTCCTATTTCCAAATTCCAAAATGTGGTATAAAAGTCTAGGTTTCCGGAAGGCCAGGCATTCTGTCTAAAATGACACTATATCGTAGCTATTTCCTGACCATAGTGACAGTTCCCTGAGTCTAATCGTAGTACATGAGGCACTACTATAATATCGAGCGGCATTAAATGCAGTATAACATCTAGTGCCGCAGTTGGTGTCGGGCTTAGCGCACCAGTGATACATATAGCAGCCATTCGCTGAACCTTGTTTAGTATCGCACAGAAGGTGAATTTCTGCAGAGCTGTCCAACAAAGGACAATGCCGTACTGCATTATCGGCCTGACTACTGCCATATACAACCAATAAACTATATGCGGGTTCAGACCCCAGCGATTTCCTATTGCCTTTTTATAGGTATATAGCGCTACCACAGCCTTATTTGCTACGAGTATTTCCAAAATGTTTGGATTGAAGTGCAACTTCATGTCTAGTAAAATACCTAAGGATTTTGCGCTTTCAGAGAAGGGAATTTTAATACCCCCCAAGGAGACAAGTGTAACTCGTGGTACCTTATTTCTTCTGGTGAAAAGAACTAGTTCCGTCTTGGTCTGGTTAACACCAAGACCATTCCCGGAAGCCCATCTTGTGGTTGTATGAAGGTCTGCTGTAGGATGTCTCTGATAGTATCCAGACACTTCCGTCTAACAGCTATTGCCACGTCCTCTGCATAGACAACAACTCTGACACCCATCATTCCCAGAGAAATCAAAAAATTTTTCATGTCGAGATTACATAGCAGAGGAGACAGAACACCCCCTGCTGACAAATCTATGGTTGTCAGTTGACCTTAAACTGGCTGAAATGTGTCTTTTAATTAGAATGTTATGAATGAACCTACGTGTACTGGTGTCAATCCCCAAGGTTTCTAACACCGTCATTATAGCGGCTGGATTTATGTTATTGAATGCTCACTCTATATTTAATGGAGATTTCGATTTTGAAAAAAATGTTGCCCCGTCGACACGAAATTCTGAAAAATATTTGTCCTTTTTGTGGACTGATTTATTCCCTCGAATTGATCTTAGCTCCTATTTCCAAATTCCAAAATGTGGTATAAAAGTCTAGTTTTCCGGAAAAGGTTAACGAAAATGTTGCACTTTTTTGCAGAAACGAAATCGCCATAAGAAAGGTTTCGGTGGACCTGCCATTGCTTTACGCATGCTGTCGAGTGGACAGTAGCCTGTGATCAATTTTAGTCCTAAGGTAACTATCTAATAATCTCTCCAGAGTTTTAAGGAGAAATGACGATAGACTTATTGGCCGGAAATCCTTAGCTCCAGTGTGGGATGACTTTCCTGCTTTTGGGATGAAAAAAACATGGTTTCTCTACATTTTGTTGGTCCTGGTTTGTCTGGTCCTGGCGACTTAAATGGTTTAAAGCTTTTGTTCGGTTCAGTAGTTATGAGTGGCACCGTCTTAGAAAACATGGGTTGTGGGAAAAACCCTTTAAAGTTTTTCTGATTGTCACATATGAGGTGCGGTTGCTAAGACTGTTTCTGTTTCTTTGTCAGATTTGTTCCGATTCACCTCAAATTTTCACACAATATTATTGAAAGTTATTTATTCGGAAAAAAATAAAAAAAAATGCAAAAAAAATTTGTGGACGTTAACACCCCCTACCCCTCCTCGTAAGGAGAAAATGTTCAACTTACCTCAAGTTTCAGTAAAATCCTGAAAAAATAAAAAAAAATATTATTATTATATGTATTAACTCATGCACCAAGAAATCAAAAATGTTGTTTTTAATTTGAGTACCTTAGTGACATTAACGAGGTTAAAATTACATTTATGTGGGGGAGGTAGAGTGTTAATATGTTCCACAGAAATATTGGGCAAAATGTTTTCCACAAAGTTCGTGAACATACTTCACACCTCAGTTGTAAAGAATTCGCAGTTTACTATACCGATATGCTGCACGTATAGGTAAAAGGGGGGAAACAAGAATATTCCGTGTAAGAAATCACTATTGGATCCCACAATGCACTTAAATGGCAACACAATCGTTTTTAAAATACATCGATTTCTACGATATTTTATACATCATTGTTTTTGGAGTGCATTTTTATGGGTAAGGGGATGAGCAGGGTTATCTGTTGTTTTTGGAGAAATGCTTTCTGAAGTGTCTCCTTTATTCTGTTCTTTTACATGGAACATCTCTTCCGAAGCCTTCTGTACTAAAATTGCGCTGATTTTACTAACCCTGGGTTTACCCATTAAACTTTGTGGATAAATACTATATATTTATATAAAAAAAACCAGTGGTTTGCCATTAAAGTGCATTGTGGGACCCATAGTAATGTTTTACAGGGAATCTTTTTGTAGAATACATCATCCAAAAAATTCATCTACTTCTACGAATATTGATACGAGTATATCATTTTTTTGGAAAGGGGTTTTCTGATTTTCAGTGTGGGGTGTCGCGTGTTTTGGGAGAAATACTTCTTGAAGTGTCCCCTTTATTTTTTCCTTGCAATGAATGTCTATTCCGAAGCCTTATATAATAAAATTGTGTCTTACAACAATTTAAAAATTGGGTGTAAAAACAATTTAAATTATGCACCGATTTTCATCAAAATTGGCTCATTTTATTCATGATCGATCAAGCTTTACGATAAAATTATGAAAATAAAATAATTTTGCTATGTTTCTATTACAAATATATTTAGAAATTATAAAAAATATAAAAATATATGGAGTTTTTACGTCATAATTTGACACATATATTCAAAGCCGTTCAACTGATGAAAAAATGGTATTCGAAAAATTTAAAGGTCATACAATTTCCAATCTTTTAAAACAATCCTAAAACAATTGGGGACCATTGTTCTCGAGTTTTGCTCAAATATGTGGAGTGACCTCTTCATTTTTCCACAAAGCGGTATGCAAGGAGAACTAGAGCAAACTCAATGAAACTAATTTATAGCTTGAGATCTGTATTATCCTATATACCCAAATCGAAAGCCAAATCTTATGCCGCAAAAAAATGTTGCCCTTTTTGATATACATTTACACAAATTCTGATAGCTTTTTCAAAAAAATTAAAAAAATAGATTCCATCATTTCACCACTTCCAAAATTACAGATGTCTAAGAACATGACTTTCATATTTCAAAAAAATCAACTGGTAAAAATGATTATGAAATCAAATCTAAAATATTAAAATGATAAAAATCTTAAAAATTATTATGGGGTGATATAAGACAGCTATTATTTTTTGCAAGTAATTAACAGTACCTTTAAAACAAGGTATAGTAATCGGTCAAGTATTTCAGGTGTTAAAGCGATTGAATGAACAAACCTTTTAGAAAAAATTTTGAAAGAAAATTTTTAATTTTTTTCTTGAAACACGTATAAAATATTTTTAAAAGAAGCAATCAAAGCTTGTGATGTCAAAATCGTGCCGTTTGGCATGGAATCCTTATGTAAATTTTGTATTTTTTTTGGAAATTTTGTATTTAAAGAAAATTTTTTACCAATTTTGTATTTATAGAAACTTTCTTCGAAATTTTGTATTTATAAAAAATTTCTTCTAAATTTTGTATTTATAGAAAATTTCTTCAAAATTTTATATTTATAGAAAATTTTTTCAAAGTTTTACATTTATAGAAAATTTCTTCGAAATTTTGATTTTTATGGAAAATTTCTTCGAAATTTTATATTTATAGAAAATTTCTTTGAAATTTTTATATATAGAACATTTCTTCGAAATTTTGTATTTATAGAAAATTTCTTCGAAATTTTCGAAATTTTGTATTTGTAGAAAATTTCTTCGAAATTATGTATTTACAGAAATATTCTTCGAAATTTTGTATTTATAGAAAATTTCTTCGAAATTTTGTATTTATAGAAAATTTCTTCGATTCGTATTTATAGAAAATTTCTTTGAAATTTTGTATTTATGGAAAATTTCTTCGAAATTTTGTATTTATAGAAAATTTCTTCAAAATTTTGTATTTATAAAAAAAGTCTTTCAAATTTTGTATTTATAGAAAATTTCTTCGAAATTTTGTATTTATAGAAAATTACTTAGAAATTTTGTATTTATAGAAAATTACTTAGAAATTTTGTATTTATAGAAAATCTCTTAGAAATTTTGTATTTATAGAAAATCTCTTAGAAATTTTGTATTTATAGAAAATTTCTTTGAAATTTTGTATTTATAGAAAATTTCTTCAAAATTTTGTATTTATAGAAAATTTCTTCGAAATTTTGTATTTATAGAAAATTTCTTAGAACTTTTGTATTTATAGAAAATTTCTTCGAAATTTTGTATTTGTAGGAAATTTCTTCGAAATTTTGTATTTATAGAAAATTTCTTCGAAATTTTGTATTTATAGAAAATTTCTTCGAAATTTTGTATTTATAGAAAATTTCTTCGAAATTTTGTATTTATAGAAAATTTCTTCGAAATTTTGTATTTATAGAAAATTTCGTCGAAATTTTGTATTTATAGAAAATTTCGTCGAAATTTTGTATTTATAGAAAATTTCGTCGAAATTTTGTATTTATAGAAAATTTCGTCGAAATTTTGTATTTATAGAAAATTTCTTCGAAATTTTGTATTTATAGAAGATTTCTTCGAAATTTCGTATTTATAGAAGATTTCTTCGAAATTTCGTATTTATAGAAAATTTCTTCGAAATTTTGTATTTATAGAAAATTTCTTCGAAATTTTGTATTTATAGAAAATTTCTTCGAAATTTTGTATTTATAGAAAATTTCTTCGAAATTTTGTGTTTATAGAAAATTTCTTCGAAATTTTGTATTTATAGAAAATTTCTTCGAAATTTTGTATTTATAGAAAATTTCTTCAAAATTTTGTATTTATAGAAAATTTCTTCGAAATTTTGTATTTATAGAAAATTTCTTCGAAATTTTGTATTTATAGAAAATTTCTTCGAAATTTTGTATTTATAGAAAATTTCTTCGAAATTTTGTATTTATAGAAAATTTCTTCGAAATTTTGTATTTATAGAAAATTTCTTCGAAATTTTGTATTTATAGAAAATTTCTTCGAAATTTTGTATTTATAAAAAATTTCTTCAAAATTTTGTATTTATAGAAAATTTCTTTATAGAAAATTTCTTTATAGAAAATTTCTTCGAAATTTTGTATTTATAGAAAATTTCTTCGAAATTTTGTATTTATAGAACTGTTCAAAGGTGACCCGCTCTTTTGAACACCAGTGTAAAACGGTGACTGCGGCGCAGCTTTGTATACATGAATGTGGGGGTGAGTATGTATATACTCACGCGCATTCCAATGCATTTATGTACACATAGCAGTGCGAGTGCGTTTCTTCGTTCATTTTTTTTGCTTATGTTGTTTTGTCGCCATCAAAGTCAAGGGCTTCGACTAAGTTTGGAGCTCTGACCGGCAAACAGCAAAAATCAGTCTAGTTTCAACAACTCTTTAAACCGTGCGCCTCTCTCCCGTGATTAAAAAGTGAATAAGTTTAAAGTTAAAGTGTATAGTGTAAAGTATTTTTTCATCTGCAATTACAGAAACGCAGACCCAAACATTAAAGTGAAGACCCATAAAACTATAAAACATTAAGTTAAAATTGAACATAGAACAGTGAATTAACTAGAATTGTACAAAATAATAAACATTTAATTTTGTCTACATAAACTCTGTACATAAATGAACAACCAAAAGATAAGAAAAATATATTGAATTGTAAAATAAAATAAAATAAGTTTAAGACACACAAATTGAAACACCACTTACCACTTACTTACCTAGAAATTGCCACTTACCATTGAACTAACGTGTACATACTTACCTTTATCTTACCCTATTTTTTGTTAACAATAAAACCGAATAATTTGAACTTGATACAATTAAGTTTTCTACTCTGAAAGGCAAACCCCAAAGTGCGTAAGTAAACATTTTGGCCCTGCGAACCGGATCAAAGGTGTGTTTTTTTAAATAACTAAAAAACAAAAAGTGGATGTGTTGTTTCAATTTCAAAGTTGTGTTTAAACTTACTTTTTATTTTTTTTGGCGGTAAATTTTAAATAAATTTAACAAAATTTCGGTGCGGTACGGGAAAAAACTAAAAATATAATTTGCAACAACAACAAAATTCAAACAAAACAGTTAAAAAGTGACATTGAAGTGAAAAAAGTGAAACAAAAAGACTCGACACAACAACCAAAAGACCCAGCACGACACCGAAAAAGGACCCCGCCAAAAGACCCTAGAAGGAAGAGCCAGCGACCCAAGCCAGCAACATCGAGACCGAAGGAAGCCATATAAGACACTTATTACAGGATCAAAGTGAGTACCCAAAATTTGTGCAGGTAGCGTTGTTACATAGGGTGCCAAAACCATTTTTTTCGAACTCCGCCATATTGCTATATGAAGGAGATTTTGGCGGGTCTGGCCCTATGTACGACGCTGGCTTGGTTTTTGCCTTTTACATATATACAAAAATAACTGAACACTTAACTGCAGTTAGCTTGCACTTATATACATACACTTATATACTTTGATATACATACTTACATAAGTGCAGTTAGCTTGCAGTTACATACCTACACATTGCTACACATATATACCCTTTACATATATACTAACCTATTGCATAACCTACATGCATTCTAACCTATGAAAGTTTTTTGACGATTTTTTCGGTAACAACGCGCGACTTTACTGTTTTCTAGTTTTCGAAACTTTAGGAAAATAGCGACCCAACCTTTTTGAAAACCCTTCGATAATTTGTTCAAATAATTTATTACGCATTCTGATGAATTTTTCTGAAAGCCAGCGGCTAGTCGAGTCGATTTATGCCATCAAGTTATTTTTAAGATAAGAATATTAAGATAAGAGTATTAAGATACGATTATTAAGATAAGTTTATTAAGATTTCGGACGCGCGGACGGACACCCATTGACTTATTCCGAAAACCTCAGCAAGAATTCCAGATAATTTTGTGCTGAATAACGCGTGGACGGACAACTTTCTTGCGAAACAAAAGAGCGAAAATTTCTTGAATTTTTTCGGCTGCTTTAATCGCGGTTATATTTATTAAGCTTACTTTTATTCTTATTACTATTATTATTAGCTGCTTAAAAGGAAAAAAAGGAAAGATTTTTATTGGCTCGACTCATCCGCTGACTGGCTTGAGAACCCTACAAATTACTTCGTGATTTTTGGGTACTTTAAACATCAAGTTTGCAACTTAGAGAAAAAAAATATTTTTTTTTGCCTTCTTTATATGCGATTTTCTGAGGGAGAAATCGACCGTATGATATTAGCTGATGCTTTGGAGACGCTAAAATCAATCCCAATCAATAAATTAAAAAGAAAAAATAAATTTATTTTTTTTTTGCTTTAGAAAATACGTGTTCCAACTTTTTGAACGACCCTCGTATTGCTTTAGATTCAATAGAAAAACCCTTTTGAAAAATGTCAAAAAATTTACGATTTTTTAATCTCTATTGCCATTAATATGTGTGGTTTGTGCTACAAATCAGCATTACTGTAGTTTCCAACCGATTTAACGCGAAAATCTTGATATATTTGATAAAAAAGTTCCTGTGCCGACACTTTCAACTCGACCCCTCGTACCCATTAAAACAACAACAACACCAGTCTATGTACATCGATGCATAGAGACAATAGGTAGCGGATTTTTTTTTTCGTTGGTTTCTCGTTGTCTTCTCATTCGTTTTTACTTCTTGCCTTGATTAGGGAACCCAAAGGTTAATGTACCACTGGAGTTTTTTTGTGAAATAGAAAAAAAAGGGAGAAGTAGGAAAACATAATTTCAGCCGTAAAGAAAGGAATGAGAGAACATATGGTTTGATGGTTGATGGGATCGGACGGACATTTCGGCAAAAGCTAAACAGAACTAACACAATAATTTACATTTATTGAAATTTATTTTTATTTTTGGAAATTACTCTTTACAACGAAAAATAAATTTGCTCGAAAAATTTATTAAGTGCTAATTTTTGGAAATTACACTTTGCTACGAAGAATAAATTGGCACAAAAATTTATTAAGTGCTAATTTTTGGAAATTACACTTTACTACGACAAATAAATTTGCTTAGAAATTTATTAAGTGCTAATTTTTGGAAATTACACTTTACTACGAAAAATAAATTTGCTTAGAAATTTATTAAGTGCTAATTTTTGGAAATTACACTTTGCTACGAAAAATAAATTTGCACTTTACTACGACAAATAAATTTGCTTAGAAATTTATTAAGTGCTAATTTTTGGAAATTACACTTCACTACGAAAAATAAATTTGCTCAGAAATTTATTAAGTGCTAATTTTTGGAAATTACACTTTGCTACGAAAAATAAATTTGCTCGAAAAATTTATTAAGTGCTAATTTTTGGAAATTACACTTTACTACGAAAAATAAATTTGCTCAGAAATTTATTAAGTGCTAATTTTTGGAAATTACACTTTGCTACGAAAAATAAATTTGCTCAGAAATTTATTAAGTGCTAATTTTTGGAAATTACACTTTGCTACGAAAAATAAATTTGCTCAAAAATTTATTAAGTGCTAATTTTTGGAAATTACACTTTACTACGAAAAATAAATTTGACTCGAAAATTTATTAAGTGCTAATTTTTGGAAATTACACTTTGCTACGAAAAATAAATTTGCTCAGAAATTTATTAAGTGCTAATTTTTGGAAATTACACTTTGCTACGAAAAATAAATTTGCTCAAAAATTTATTAAGTGCTAATTTTTGGAAATTACACTTTACTACGAAAAATAAATTTGACTCGAAAATTTATTAAGTGCTAATTTTGGAAATTACACTTTACTACGAAAAATAAATTTGTTCAGAAATTTATTAAGTGCTAATTTTTTGGAAATTACACTTTACTACGAAAAATAAATTTGCTCGAAAAATTTATTAAGTGCTAATTTTTGGAAATTACACTTTACTACGAAAAATAAATTTGCTCGATAAATCTATTAAGTGAAACACGTTCCTACAAAGTTTGTTTTTTTGTTTGTTATAAATTTGCAAAAAACACTTTCTTACAAAATTTGTTTTTTGATTTGATTGAATTTTTTCTGATAGAAAAATCACTTTCCTACGCTTTTTTTATTTTTTTTGTTTTGTCACAGAAGAGTTGATTGATAATTTTTTTTTGAGAGTACACTAGCCGACAAAGAATTACTTTCGTCCAAATTTTTATTTATATAATTTTTTTTCTAAAAGACCCAGGTCTATAAAAATTATTATCGCTAAAATTTCTTACTTTTCGCACAAACGACACAAGTTCAAAGTAAACTGCCATTATTTATATCTATTCGTGAAAAAAAAAGTCGGACTGTAAAAGATTGGCCCCATTCAACAAATATTTAGCGTTTTTCTGAAATTATTTTGCAAATATTGGCAAAGTAAGTTTTTACAGAAATTGTTAAAAGAAAAGCTCAATTTTAAAAGTTTCTTGAAATTTTAGCCAGTTTAAAATTTGACAAAGAAAATATTTAAGAAGGAGGAAATATGGATAAAGTTTTACGTGATAAATTTGTAAATTGCGTAAATGACCTGATAGACTTTGAGAGTGGTTACTCTGCTACTAGCACCGATGATAATATTCACTCATTAGAAGTGACACGTGTAGAATTGAACTCTGTTTGGGATCAAGTGAAAAGGGCCTATTTAGATTGTAGAGACCGTGTTCCCGAAAAAGATGAGGCCCCAATCGATAAATCAAAGTTGAGGACCCATTATAAAGAGGCATTAGAGACATACAAACGATGTTTAAGCGCAGTAAATGGAGAAATTTTAGCACTAACCGACGAAAGGCAGCAGGAAAAGTTCGAACGAGAATCGGAGACCCGAAAAAAGGAAACAGTTGAGCCAAACAACCATCTATCGTTACGTTTACCACCATGCGACACCGACACATTTCATGGAGGATACAGCGCTTGGCCTACTTTTCGGGATTTGTTTTCGGCCTTGTACAGGAATAATTCTAGACTTAGTAAAGTAGAAAAACTTTTCCATCTAAAACAAAAAACCGCGGGGGAGGCACGGGAAATTATTAGTAACGTACCACTAACAAATGAAGGTTTTGATCTAGCATGGAAAAACTTAGAAAACAGATACGAGAATAAACGAATGCAAGTTAATGAACAGCTAAAGACTCTACTTAGTTTACCACCAGTTTCGGCAGATTCAGGATCTTCGATCCAAAAACTTCAACGCACTATTGATGGTTGCGTTCAGACACTAGAAACACTCAAGGTAGATGTAAAGGGGTGGGACCCAATTTTAGTTTACCTTACTTCTACGAAACTGCCGAGAAATTTCTTAGAAGAATTTGAAAACGGTTTGGAAGACTGTTCCATACTACCGTCTTGGAAAGATTTGAATGAATTTTTAACGCACAAATTCAAAACTTTAGAATCTGTAGGAAATATTAAGCCCCATTTCTCCAAAAATAATCAGCCTAGACCCGATTATAGTAGGAAGGAAAATAGGGTTAAGTCATTTCAAACTAATGTTGCGCAACAGACTCAAAGTTCGCAAAGAAGATTCAACAATAGCAACAGATTTAGCACATCTACGCAACCTAGTAGTCGTACAAATGGACCGAGTTGCCAAATTTGCAAGGCAAACCATTTGTTACGAAATTGTCCACAATTCCTTGAGAAAAACGTGAATGATCGCATTCACTTAGTAAAACTTCACAATCTTTGTTACAACTGCATCACTTCGGATCATGGTGTAAGAGATTGTAAGAGTCGTTTCACGTGTAGGGAATGTAATCAAAGACATCACACTTTATTACATAAGGGTAACGAGGCCCGACCTACAAATTCACAACCGGTTAGAGATGACGTACGACCTAGTACCAGTGCGGCAGCTCTAACCACCCTAGTACAATCCACTCCTAGTTTACAGTCCACACCTAGTTTTCAAACTCCTAGTATAACGACTGTAACTCTCAAGGAAAATTCACAACTTAGCCAGCAGCAATCGAAAGAAACACTACTCTTCACAGCGATTGTTCAAATTGAATCTAGAGGGCAGCGATATGACGCACGAGCGATTATCGACCCTGGATCTCAATCAACATTTATTTCAGAGAAGATTACAAACCAATTGAAGCTTCCAACTAGGAAGAATCTTGTTCATGTTACCGGTTTAAGTGAAACCGTTTCAGAAACTTCAACAAAAGCTTGTCTTTTTAACCTTTGTTCTCGTACAAACCCTAGTTTTGAATTAGAAGTTTGGGCACCCGTTTTGAAGTCCCTTCCTTCTAATTTGCCGTCGCGCACCCTAGATAAAAATCAACATAGAGAAACAACCCAACTCGAGTTAGCAGATCCTCGTTTTTACGAAAGCCGACCCATAGATCTTCTGATAGGTTTAGACATAGGACCCTTAATTTACACAGTAGGAGCTCCAATGAAATCTATAGGATCTTTACTAGCGCAAAGCACCGTTTTTGGCTGGATAGTGGGCGGACCCCTTGAAAAATCAAACACAAATGATAGGAAAATTTCACTTTACAATACAGTTTCGATCGAGAAAATTCTCACACGTTTTTGGGAGGTGGAGGAGACCCCAAAAAAAGTTTTGAGGTCAGCAGAAGACACCTTTTGCGAAACAAACTTCAAAAATACAACGCGAAGAAATGAAGATGGACGATATATTGTCACGATGCCGTTCAAATCTTGTGCTGAACTTGGAGCATCTCGAAATATAGCAATGGCGCAATTCTATCGAATGGAAAGAAAGTTGCAAAAAACGCCCGAAATCAAATCTCAATACGACGCAGCGATAATGGAATATTTGGAACTTGGACACATGCGGAAACTGAGACCCCAGGAAATCGAGAAGACCCCTCACTTCTATTTGCCACATCATGCAGTTATTAAACCAGATAGGGTTACTACTAAACTTAGGGTAGTTTTCAATGCGTCAAGTCCCACATCAAATAGGAAAAGTCTTAATGACATTTTACATCCAGGGCCTATTCTTCAACAGGATTTAGTATTGCAGATTTTAAAATGGAGGTTTTTTAAATACGTATTTAACGCGGACGTTACCAAAATGTATCGTCAAATACAAATCGACCCAAGTCAGGCCCCATTTCAAAGAATTCTTTTTAGAAGATCAGCAAATGACCCAGTTGAAGACTTTGAACTTTCGACAGTCACTTTCGGAATTAATTGCGCCCCATTTCTAGCTCTTAGGACCCTAATTCAATTGGCAGAAGATGTTAAAGAAACATACCCATTAGGTTCGGAAATTATAAAACAAAATTTATATGTCGACGACGTTTTAGCTGGAGGTCACACTGTAGAAGAATCCCTTAAGTCTATGAAAGAATTAGTAGCAGCCATGGACTCAGCAGGTTTTGAATTGAGAAAATGGAGCTCAAACGACCCCAATCTACTTCGCGATCTGCCACCTGACTCACTCTTGCCGGTCAATTGGTTGGATATTTCGGAAGGAACTTCAACGAAGACTCTAGGTATCCGATGGAACATTTCGGCTGATAACTTTACGTTCACATCACCACCCACGGAAGAAAGGGAATTATGCACCAAACGAGAAGTCCTTTCAACAATTGCCAAATTTTTCGACCCATGTGGATGGCTGGCTCCAGTAATCATCGTAGCGAAACTTATCATGCAGCAAGTCTGGCTGGATAAAGTAGATTGGGACGACGCGTTGAAGCCCATAACTCGAATGAATTGGAAGAGTTTCATTAAAAATTGTCCCTCAATAGATTCAGTTTCAGTACCTAGGTGGATCAGATTCAAACCCTCAAGCAAAATTGAAGTACATGGTTTTTGTGACGCTTCAGAAAGCGCTTACGCCGCGACTCTTTATGTTAGAGTAGAACATTTAGATCAAACAGTCGACACGTTTCTTTTGGCAGCGAAAACTCGAGTAGCACCCATCAAACAAATATCTCTGCCTAGATTAGAATTATGCGGAGCCGTTCTCTTAGCAAAATTAACCACAGCGGTGGTTCCCAACTTACAAATTGAAAATATTTCAACACACTTTTGGACCGACTCAACGATCGTGCTAGCATGGCTCAAAAAACCACCGTGTTCATGGAGTGCCTTTGTAGGAAATAGAATTTCAGATATTTTAGATAATGTAGGCAACGGAAATTGGAAGCACATAGATTCAGAAAGCAACCCAGCTGATGTAGCCAGTCGAGGATGTTCGCCAAATGATTTGCAGTCACATCATTTGTGGTGGACTGGACCCCAGTGGCTGAAGTTTCCAAAAGACCGATGGCCTAGACACGACATTATGTGCGACACAGAGTTAGAAGCAAAAGCAGTTAAAGTTTTCTCGACCACGATTTTTGAAGATCCCTTAAATAGATTCTCATCTCTCTCTAGAGCATACAAAGTCTTAGCATTTGCGATTCGTTTTTGGCGAAATACCGGCGTCAATCGGACCCGACTTAGAATTTCTTCAGCAGAAATCACCCACGGTGAAATCCAAGATATCAAAGATCGTCTTATTGGTTTAACACAAAAACATTATTTCGCAGAGGAGTATTTAGCGTTAACCCAAAAGAAAAGACTCTCATCTAGTAGCAGTCTTTTATCTCTCAATCCATTCATTGATTCAAAAGGAATCATTAGAGCAAATGGCCGCCTTGTTCAGTCCCCAGCACTTACATATAACGAGCGCCATCCCATTCTTATCCCATACGAATCGAGATTAGCCCTTTTGTTAGTAGAATTTGTTCACAAAATTACGATGCATGGCGGAAATCAACTCATGACTCGAGTAATCAGGTCTGAATTTTGGATATTTAAATTGAAGCCCTTAATCAAGAAGGTAATTCATAATTGTCGAACTTGTGTTTTGTATAAACACCAAACTCAAACGCAAATTATGGCCTCACTTCCGCCCCAGCGAACTATGCTGTCTCGACCTTTTACCAATACAGGAGTAGATTTTGCAGGACCCTTCAACATAAAGAATTTTACAGGAAGAGCTTGTTTAATAACAAAGGGTTATGTTTGCGTCTTCGTTTGCTTTTCCACAAAAGCAATTCACTTAGAACCCACTAGTGATCTATCAACTCAATCTTTTTTAGCCGCTTTATCTCGCTTTATTGGGCGACGAGGAAGCCCAGCCAAGATCTACTCAGATGATGGGACTAATTTTGTAGGAGCAGCAGAATTAATAAAAAAAGATAGGCTAGAGTTTATGAAGAATCTGCAAAAAGACGCCACCCAGAACAATGTTTATCAAAATTTAGAATGGAGTTTTATTCCTCCGGGTGCCCCTCATATGGGAGGATTATGGGAGGCGGGAGTTAAATCATTCAAGACACATCTACGAAAATTTATACCGCAAATGAATTTTACCTTTGAAGAATTCGCGACCATTTTAGCGAGAATTGAAGCCTGTCTTAATTCTCGACCTCTAAGTCCAGCCAGCGACGACCCTTCCGACTTACATCCTCTCACCCCAGCTCATTTTCTGATTGGTACTTCAATTTTGACCCCAGCAGAACCAGATGTTTCAGACGGAAACCTCACCCTAGCCAACAGATGGAAACGATTAAAGATTATCTCTCACTATTTTTGCCAAAGATGGAAAACTGAGTATTTAAATGAGCTACATCGTCGATATAAGTGGAAGTATCAAACAGAAAATGTAAAGGACGACGATTTGATTGTAATTAAAGATGAGAGATTGGCCCCGACTGAATGGAAATTAGGTCGTATAGAAAAAACTTACCGAGGAACTGATAACAACATTAGGGTCGTTGACATTCGGACTGCTAACGGTGTAATTAGTCGACCGATAACGAAAATCGTCAAATTATTTTCAGATTGACTAACACTCTATTTATTTGTAAAAGAAGTTGGTACTCGCATCTCTTTTATTCCAGATATGGCTGCGCGACTACCTACTCCAGCATCAAGTCGTGACCCCTCTCCCGACCGTCGACCCAACCACGCCAATCGAAGTCGAGTCTCGCGCCCTCGCCCATCTTCGTGGCAATATTCATGCGGCTTGTGTCAAGCGGATCACGCCATTAGGACCTGTCCCATGTTCCGGCGTTTTACCCCATACCAGAGGTATGAGGCAGTGGAACGACGGGGTTACTGCCGAAATTGCCTCGCCAGGAGTCACCTGGCGCCAGACTGCCCAGCATTAACCACCTGTCGCGAGTGTGACTATCGGCATCACACAATGCTTCATCATGCCCCTCAACTGAAGGACCAACTGGGGGTCATGCCTCCGGAGCCAGCGTTTCGACGGGCAAGCGTTTTCGTCCCCACGGCCACCATTAAGATCCTGACACAAGGAGAGGATTTTAAGGTGGTACGGGCCCTTCTATGCCAATCCTCGACCATATCAAGAATTGCGGCCACCACGGTAGGGAGGTTGGGATTGGAGACGAGGCAGCGCCACGGGTACGTCTTTGCCAAAATCACCATCAAGCCGTACCACGACCGTCCTTCACCAATGGTTCGAACGAGCGCCCTTGTTACCAGCGAGCTGCCGAAGCGACCCTACTCGGAACCAATTCTGGAAGACCCCACAACAGAATTCAGACGGACTTCCCTGGCCGATGTGGACCCACGGGGAAATGATCCCGTCGACGTTGAGATTGGAGGAGATGCATATGCCTACATACGGGAGGAAGAAGTGCGTGCCACAGGACTGGGAGCGGTGAGCGCATTCCAAACGTCGTTAGGCTTCGTCTTCGCAGGACCCGTCGTTAGCGCCACCCATCACAACGAGTAGACCCATTAAAACAGGTATTAATTGTAATCACTGAATCACGGGGGGGGGAGAATGTTCAAAGGTGACCCGCTCTTTTGAACACCAGTGTAAAACGGTGACTGCGGCGCAGCTTTGTATACATGAATGTGGGGGTGAGTATGTATATACTCACGCGCATTCCAATGCATTTATGTACACATAGCAGTGCGAGTGCGTTTCTTCGTTCATTTTTTTTGCTTATGTTGTTTTGTCGCCATCAAAGTCAAGGGCTTCGACTAAGTTTGGAGCTCTGACCGGCAAACAGCAAAAATCAGTCTAGTTTCAACAACTCTTTAAACCGTGCGCCTCTCTCCCGTGATTAAAAAGTGAATAAGTTTAAAGTTAAAGTGTATAGTGTAAAGTATTTTTTCATCTGCAATTACAGAAACGCAGACCCAAACATTAAAGTGAAGACCCATAAAACTATAAAACATTAAGTTAAAATTGAACATAGAACAGTGAATTAACTAGAATTGTACAAAATAATAAACATTTAATTTTGTCTACATAAACTCTGTACATAAATGAACAACCAAAAGATAAGAAAAATATATTGAATTGTAAAATAAAATAAAATAAGTTTAAGACACACAAATTGAAACACCACTTACCACTTACTTACCTAGAAATTGCCACTTACCATTGAACTAACGTGTACATACTTACCTTTATCTTACCCTATTTTTTGTTAACAATAAAACCGAATAATTTGAACTTGATACAATTAAGTTTTCTACTCTGAAAGGCAAACCCCAAAGTGCGTAAGTAAACAAGAACATTTCTTCGAAATTTTGTATTTATAGATAATTTCTTCGAAATTTTGTATTTATAGAAAATTTCTTCGAAATTTTGTATTTATAAAAAATTTCATCTAAATTTTGTATTTATAGAAAATCTCTTCGAAATTTTGTATTTATAGAAAATCTCTTCGAAATTTTGTATTTATAGAAAATTTCTTCGAAATTTTGTATTTATAGAAAATTTCTTCGAAATTTTGTATTTATAGAAAATCTCTTCGAAATTTTGTATTTATAGAAAATCTCTTCGAAATTTTGTATTTATAGAAAATCTCTTCGAAATTTTGTATTTATAAAAAATCTCTTCGAAATTTTGTATTTATAGAAAATCTCTTCGAAATTTAGTATTAATAGAAAATTTCTTCAAAATTTTGTATTTGTAGAAAATTTCTTCGAAATTATGTATTTACAGAAATATTCTTCGAAATTTTGTACTTATAGAAAATTTCTTCGAAATTTTGTATATATAGAAAATTTCTTCGAAATTTTTAAAAAATTTATAGAAAATTTCTTGGATATTTTGTATTTATAGAAAACTTCTTGGATATTTTGTAGATATACAAAATTTCTTAGAAATTTTGTGTTTATTGAAATTTTGTCTCCAGAATAACATCTTTTGTAAACAAATTTCTCATCATACTTAGTCCTTATCAAATAAACACGAGTAAAATAAATATAATTTTCACACATACTTTGACACATTATGAGCACATTTAAAAGCAATATGTGTATTCGTATTCATTCACATAAATACATAGTATTTTCATATATTATTTATAGAATATTGTTTTTATTTTACTGCGTACATCATTTCCTATCATTTCATATACATTTGCTCCTCTTTATCATAATACTCCAAATGATGTAGACGATTTGGGTACTTTTTTTGTAAACCCATTCCTTCTCTTCCTTTTCTGATATACGATTATATATGTGAACACAATTTTTCGAAAAAAACACTGGTTATAAATTTAATATTAATGTATTTTTGCCATAAAACACATAGAGATATTCAGTCATGTCCCCAGATCTGTGGCAATATATTTGGCTGTTTATTCATGAAATACTAATGTACCATTTGGTTGGGAGAGCATGGAATGGAATGTTTTTGAAAAGTCAAAAAATAAAAAAATCTAAAACTAAAAAAGAAACTTTAAAAATTTACCAAAGCTATACATATATATATTTATTTAAAGCGTAGTTTGGTTCAGGAGGGACTTTTTTATGGAAAAACTTTAGAGTTTGTTTCTTTTTTGGGTTTGGCTGCTGTGCCAATACAAATAGGTTTTTGATTGAAGAGATAAATATCGCTTCGGTCTGTTGTCGAAACGACAACAAACCTTGTTAATAAATTGAATGGTATAGCACTGAAATGCATACATTGGCGTTATTATGTGTGTGTGAAATAGTGTCTGTTTGAAATAACAGAAATAACTTTAAAAATGTCATTAAATCCATTTCGGCAAAAGCCACAGGGAAAATGCATTTAAAAATATATTTGTAAATATATAATAGGTTGGGGAGGAGAGTTTCACAAACATTTTTTTTTTTCATAATTGTCTGTCTGTTTTTTATTGGTGTCAATGGACGCACATAATATATAAAAATGCTGGAAAGGTTTGGGAAAACTATGCAACACAATTTATTTCTATTTTATGAAACCAAAACCAATTTTTTTTTAAATTTTTTTTTCTATTATTCCAATTTTCGTGGAAGGTCCTTTTAGTATTTGAACCATATTTCTTGAAATATAAGCTCGATAAAGCCGAGATACCATTTAAATTAAAGGAAATTATGAGGGCTAAAAATGCCGATGGGGGCTATATCTAAATCTGAACCGATTTCCCTCAAATTTGGCGGTGTTAATTCACGTAATGAGAAACCTCTTTCTGCCAATTTTTTTACTGATCGGATATAAAATACAGTCTCTACAGCGCTTACATGTCAAATCGGAGGTAACATATATATGTGGGCTATATATAAATCTCAACCGATTTCCCTCAAATTTGCCAGTATTAATTCATGTAATTAGAAACCTCTTTCTGCCGAATTTCGTACTGATCGGATTAAAAATACACTTTTTACAGCGCTTACATGTAAAATCGGGGGTAACGTATATATGGGGGCTATATCTAAATCTGAACCGATTCTTTCCAAATTTAACAGTGTTCATTCATATAATAGGAGACCTATTTCTGCTGAATTTCATACTGATCGGATATAAAATAAAGTTTTTACAGCGCTTACATGTCAAATCAGGACTATAATATATATGGGGGCTGAAATCTGAACCGATTTTAACCAAATTAAATAGGGATCGTCCTTGGGCCAAAAAAAAAAGATATGTGTAAAGTTTCGTCAAAATCGGGCCATAATTGCGACCTGTACTTTGATTACAAGAATACATCTACAGACAGACGGACATAGCTAAATCGACTCAGAAAGTGATTACAAGTCGATCGGTATAATAAACAATGGATCTATCTCTTCTCCTTTTGGGTGTTACAAACAAATGCACAAAGTCATAATACCCTGTACCACAGTGTGGTGTAGGGTATAAAAATAGATTTTTGTCAAAAAACATAATTTTTTGCTGGTACGAAAAAAATGCAGCAATCAAAGTTATAAGCCGTTTGTATGTATGTGAGGTACCAAAAGGGGCGTGGCAATAACGCCCGTTTTGCATGAGACTGTAGATACTTTAAAAGCATTCCACTTCACAAAATTTAAAGTATTTCTATGGACTGAAACTAAAGTTATAAGCCGTTAACGCGGCAACTCCCCCCATTTTTCTAAAGATAATAGCGGTTAATAAAGTAATACTATGTGTAGAATTGTGAAAGACTCTGGGTAGTGGTATATAAGTTATTGGATAATCAATATTTCACTAAATGGTAATCCTTCTTGGGGGAGGTACTCGAAGGAGTAGACCAACATAGTCAATCATTGACCTAAGCCTGAGATGGCGAAAAATATTGACACATACTAAATTTTAAGTCAATCGGTTAATCCTGTCGAAAGTTATCGTGCGCACCAGCCAGGCGGACAGGCTGACGGACATTGCTCATTCGAATTAAAATGACCCAAAATGGATATCCGCCGAACATACTTAGGGTCTTAGGTCACTCCATCGATGTGTTACACTTTTGGTCCGTAGAAAATGATATATACCCTCGTAGCAAATGGTATATACCCTCGTATCACTAAAGTGAGGGTATAAAAATATGGTACAAAAGATTTTTTGGCGATTTTTTTCTATTTTTCGTGCAAGCAAAAAACCCTTTTTTTGAAAACAAATCAAATCTTTCAAAAAGTTTTAATGACAGTTTCTGAACTTCTATTTTCACACGAAAGTGTCTTTGCTAACATTTGTAGTAGCATTAAAGCAATTTCCTTTAATTCAATGTTTATACCGGCATTATCGAGCATACACTTCAAAAATATGGTCGAAATATTAAAGGCAACTTCCAAGAATATTGGAAATTTAAAGAAAAATTTTTTAAAAAAAAATTATATTTTTTCTTGTTTAGGACTCCATATTAATTCAATGTTTATACCGGCATTATCGAGCATACACTTCAAAAATATGGTCGAAATATTAAAGGCAACTTCCAAGAATATTGGAAATTTAAAGAAAAATTTTTTAAAAAAAAATTATATTTTTTCTTGTTTAGGAGAAAATTTTATGCGCAGCCCTTCGTCAAAAATTTGTTGCATAGTGGAATCTGTGATATGAATAATTTTGATCTATTATTCTGGACAAAAATCAGTTAATAATCATATGCTTTCAGTCGCAACCTACTTCGATTGGTAATGGACAACTTATATAAATCTCACCACTGCCAATAATATTCTACAGCAAAATAATTAATTGTGATTGTTATCTACAGTTCCTGAATAATTTGAATATTTTTTAAATCAATTACAAAAATATAATTTATAAGTGGTTTAGTCAGCGATTCTTTTCAATTCCGAGAAACATATTTATATTGTCATGAAGCTGTATCAAAGTAGATTATTTGTTCGTTCAATTCATTTACATTTAGTGATAAATTATCTTCAATATTAACATATTACTTGAAAACCTCGGAATTAATATCATGCATACGCACTGGTGTACCAAATTGATAATATTGCAATTTTTCAAATTTCTACTGCTGAATGCGGATTATTTGAAAACTTTATTTTGTAAATTTTATATTAATCATACGCATGGATATATTACTTAGATAATATTATAAATGATCAAATTTCTAAAGGGAGAAGTTGCTTTAAATTCTGTGTAGATTTATAGAAATTCTTGTGGGTCCTTACGCATCGAATTCTTGAAGACATAAATTCCAATCGCTTAGTCATCGTTACCTTTAAATTTACTTTGACAAATTTTTATTATATTATTATTATTGAGCAAATTTAAGTTATCAAGTTTTAGTCAGGCGATTTAGATATTATTACACAAAATACCTTCACGAGTTATTTTTTGTCAGAAAACTGCATTTATAAATAACACAATGCAACAAAATGTTTGTCCAAGGGATGTGGTTAACAGTTTCTGGTGCAATTAAGTGTCACAAACACGAAAAAAATATAAAAAAAAATTTTATGGTAAATTTTTTTTAAATTTTTTTTTAAATTTTTTTTTAATTCCAGCTTTCAGGAATGTACATTCAGTATTTGGAATTTGGTGTTTTCAAGTATAAGCCTGATTGAGCCTTGTTATGCCTCAAATTAAAGGGAATTATGAGGGCTACATATGCTGCAAATACGTAGAATCTTTGGTTTAGTAACAGTCGTCAAAAATATGAGAAAAAAAATGTACAAAAAAACCATACAAAATAGAAAAAAATAGTTTATCACATTTTTAAAACCGGCATGAGAAGAAAACACAGTCTATTTCAAAAAACATCTATGGATATATGTAAAAGTTATGAGCCATTTTGTAAATGTTAGGGAAATTCAAAAAAATCTTTCATATTTTTTCGTTTTTAAATGATGTTTTTGCTTATATTAATTCGCCATATGTGAGAGAGACATACAAGAGACATTGCACTTGCATTTTATTTTATGATGATTGATGTCAGACATTATAAAACTATAGAGAGGACGAAGTTTTATGGACGTTCGTAACCCTCCATAGAACATGATATGCAATGTGAGAGCTTTATTGGATGAGATCCGCTCAGATACAGGGTCATTCAACAATATTTGTGGTTTTTTATTTATGAGGTTTCCATTCAGTTGCGCCTTTAATGGGCATGGACATCCCAGTAGTATATACAGGTAGTAAAATTATATGTATTGGATTTCTACGTTCGAAGCAAACTATATGTCAGCTACAGGTACTGCAACTTATGTACCTAAATCCGTAATTTATGAATGAAATTACTTATTAAAAAATTAGTGTATTTCAGCGCCTTAAAGAGAGAAGTCGATTTTCTGAAAAATATTACAAAGTATAACTTTCGAAGTATGAGTAAAAGGCAAAGAGCGTTTCAATGTGTAAATGATCTCGACAATTTCTGCTACATCTGCGGAATATATGTAATTAAAAAAAATCGATGTGAGTTTAGTAAAATAATAGAAGAAATATATGTGCAATATTTTAGTATACGAGTTGAAAATATGAACGAACCGTGGACACCTAGTATTTTGTGTAATTCGTGCCATGTACATCTTACTCGATGGAGTAGTGGAAACATGCGGTAAGTACTTTAAAATTAATGTATTACAATATTTTGTGGAATAAAACGTTTTAATTTTAGAGATCACGTGCAATGTGGAATGCCAATGATTTGGAGACAACCATTCATTCACGATACGGACTGTTATTTTTGTCTAAGTAAACAGATTGGAGTAGGAAGGAGCATTCGCTGGAACTACGCTGAAGTAAAATCTGCCACTTTGTCAGTTGCACATTCGGAAACAATACCACTTCCCAAGTGTCCAAGTATAGCTAACAGCCTAATTACGGAAACATCAGCAAGTTCAACTGAGTACTCAACTCTGAGCGATTCTAGTTTGAGTCAGAAGTCATCGCTTTTAACACAGTTTCAACTCAATGATCTAGCGAGAGATTTGGAACTGACCAAAGATAAGGCAGAACTACTTGCATCTCGGATGAAACAGTACAATATTTTGGCCCCAGATGTTAACATATCATATTATAGAGTCCGTGGGCTTACAAACAATTTTATACAACTGTGGATAACATATGCTTTTGCAAGGACATTCCCGGATTTTTCGAGGAACTTAATCAAGCATACAATTCAAAAGAATGACGGTTATATGTTGACAACAGTAAAGAAAGTTTGAAAGCAGTACTTTTGCACAACGGAAATCAGAAAACGTCGATTCCCATTGCTCATGCCGTCAACACTAAGGAATCAACGAAACAATGGCTAAATTGATAAAATACATAAAATATGAACAACATGACTGGAAAATTTGTTGGGATTTAAAAGTAGTTGATATGTTATGTGGAATGCAAGGCGGATATACAAAATATTGCTGTTTTTTATGCCTCTGGGATAGCGCTCGGGAAGATCATTACAAAAGAAAGAAATGGCCAACAAGAAAATACATTACATTGGGTGAAAACAACATAAAATACACACCTCTCGTCCAAAAAGAAAACTGCATATTAAGCAGGTGCTCTTTAACAATTTTGTAAAAGCCTTAAGGAAAGATGGCAATTCACTCTCATATTTAAAAAGATTATTTAAAAGTCTTTCTTTTCAAAAAATTGAAGAAGGCGTTTTTGATGGGCCTAAAATAAGGAAACTGATGAAAGATTTAAATTTCGCATCCTATGAAATTGCAGCATGTAGGTCGTTTAAACTTGTAGTTTCAAATTTCCTTGGATCCAATAAAAGCCCATATGAAAGCGCAATATGAAACATGATTGATATGATTTGTTAAAAAATTATGAAAAAATTGGTAAGAAATATATTATTCTATATTTATGTATATAACACATATGTATGTATTCTTCTAACTTATTTTTCGCTTTATGTATTCCAACAGGTGTAAATATGTTCCTCAAAATTCATTTCTTGCATTCTCATTTAAACTTTTTCCCCGAGAATCTTGGCGACGTAAGCGACGAACATGGGGAAAGGTTTCACCAAGAAATGAAGTCCATCGATCGGCGTTACCCAGGGCACTGGGATGAAAGAATGATGGGAGATTATATTTGGTTCCTCATTAGAGAAGCCGATTCCGAAATCTACAAACGTCAACAAAGAACTCACAATTACTTCTAATGAAACTTGTACATGTAAATAAACTCAAATATGTGCATATAAATAAAATAACAAATAAAATCGCTATTTAAACAGAAATTAAAAAAAAAAGATTTTTTGAAATTCTCTTACCTCTACCAAAAAGGCTATAATTTTTACATTTATCCATAGATATTTTTCAAATTGGCATTATTTTCTTGCAAACTTTAAAAAAATGGAATAAATTTTGTTTTCGATTTTTTTCTATTTTTTATGTTTTTTTCGTTCCAGGAAATTTTTATTTTTTTTGAAAAAATCTACTTTTTCAATTTGTTTAATGACTGTTACTAAACCACAGTTTTTAAGTGAAAGAGATGTTTCCAACATTGGTAGCCCACATTAATAGCTTCAAGTTCACGTATAAGTCGACCTGATCGGGCATATACTCCAAAAATTATAGTGCAAATACTAAGGGTACCTTCGACGATATTAGTATTTTGAAAAAAAAAATTTAAAAAAAAATTTTGGTTTTGATTTTATATAACGGTATGCCACAATCTATTCAAAAAAATAATTTTTAGTAGTGTAATTGCAATTAACACTTTTCAATGTATATTTAAATACACATAATTACTGCTAATATCTTAGGGCATAAAATAAGGAATAACCAAAAAGATACATTATCATTTCATTCATTTTATGTGGCAGGATAATCTTAAGTGAATCTTCAACTGTAAGACATTATCGTACACCACTTAGTCACATAACGACCTAATATTGTGATAACTTTTTAACAAATTTCCGCTGAAAGGCCTACATTAAAAATAATTTACAGGAATGTGGCAAAGAACACACACACATGAAGGCAACTAACACTTACATGTAGAACTTAAGTTTTGGTTTAAAGGTAATGTAAGGGAAATACTTTCGTTGGGAAAGGGAGAGAGACGAAGAGTTGGTACAAGAAAAGACGTAGAAAGAGGAAACAAGTGCATGAGTATTTACCAGGCGGGCCGGGTTACTCTTAATTTAAAATAAAAATTCGTACATTTGTGCAAACACAGACAAAGAGTCACACGGTTCATACGTACCTGAAGCGAAGAGTTACTTCATACATATAGAGTGAGTGGCAAAAGTGAGGTAACATTTGAGAAAATTATTTTTTTTTTAATCGTAGTAAAGTTTAGCTTTTACACTGAAAAAACATTGATATTATTTTGACCCCAAGGACAATAAAACATTAAAATAATTCAATTTAGTGTTTAAATTGTGAGGTAACATTTGAGAGAATTCCCTTTTTTGTATCGAGCAAAGTTTTGCTTTTACACAGAATAAACTTTGATATTGTTTTTACGCCAAAGACAACATAACATTAAATAAATTCATTTTGTATTTAAATTTATAATAAGTTAATTTGTATAAAGTAAATTTTCTTTATGTTAAGTACAGAATGTTATAGTAAATTTTAACTACTACATAATTAATAATTCTTTGAAATAAGTATGAAACATCCTTATCTTTACTTTTTATTGTCTTTGTAGCCACTCAATGACGTTGTCCTTAATGTTACGACACTTTTTTTTAGTGTGATTATATATGAAAAATTATTAATTATTAATGTTATTCTAAAGGCAAAATAGTGTTGACGCACTTTGGCTCTTCACTGTTAATGCACAAAAGCCCTGCCATAAACCTCCGGAATGATTGTTCTTTACAAAGGCACATTAACGAATAACACACACAAGCACATGAGCGTACTATTCATGTTGCTTCTTTCTCTCTTGCTCTCTCTGATGGTACTTTTCACTAAAAGGCAGCAACAACAACGACATCAGCACGCCAAGTGGCATCAGAGTGTAAGCAATCAACAAACACATTTAAAGCTTCACACGTACACATTCATATGTTATGAGTAGCACACCGAAAAACGGTACGTGCATGCAACACATACCAGAGCCATAGAGAGGATCTTAATGGCAACAATACAGAGGCACAGTGGGTTGAATTAAGAGAAATATTTAAAGAAATAGTTTAGAGAAGAAAATCTTAGATTCAGGACGCGGAAAAATTGACATTTTGTGGTACATTTTAATTCTGTGAAATAACATTGAAATGTTATAAAATTTATGGTACTGAACAATTATTTTCAATTTATTTTGATAACTACAAATGACGCAAAAAAAATATTTAAAATGTAGATAAAAAAACAAATCACATTTTCCTATTTTTCTTTTCTTTTTGCTGATTATTTCGTTACCACAGTACGGTGAAACCTTGGAAGTGTTCTCTCAAATATAGTAGATACACGGTGGTGTTAGTGCACAAGCCTATGGCAATATAATACAGCACAGACGAGATGACAGTCATGGTAATGATGGCTGAAAAATGTATTCTCCACTTTTCATTTATAATTAATATTTATTTTTGCATTTTCATTATGTTTTGCCTTATTTAACTTTGTCGCCAGCAACAAATAAATGCCCAGACCAAGTAAAGCATTGCCAGCAACAACATCGAAAAGTACAATTTTATAATTCAGCAACAGCCACAACAGTGGTAGCAACAACTACTCAGCTGAACATAACCACAATCTGGAGAGCCTGAAACAGAAACAGTCACGGCAACAAATATTGCGATTGCAGAAAATGAGTAAACCATTGCTCAAAACAGACATAAACCACAGGAAACAATGACTATTTTAAAACAGTGGGTAGCCAAAAGAGGTTAATGCGGAAGAAAGTCAACAAAGTCATCAACGATGAACTTTTCTATACGAAAAGTCATCAACGATGAACTTTTCTATACGAAAAGTCATCAACGATGAACTTTTCTATACGAAAAGTCATCAACGATGAACTTTTCTATACGAAAAGTCATCAACGATGAACTTTTCTATACGAAAAGTCATCAACGATGAACTTTTCTATACGAAAAGTCATCAACGATGAACTTTTCTATACGAAAAGTCATCAACGATGAACTTTTCTATAAGAAAAGTCATCAACGATGAACTTTTCTATAAGAAAAGTCATCAACGATGAACATTTCTAAAAGAAAAGTCATCAACGATGAATTTTTCTATACGAAAAGTCATCAACGATGAACTTTTCTATACGAAAAGTCATCAACGATGAACTTTTCTATACGAAAAGTCATCAACGATGAATTTTTCTATACGAAAAGTCATCAACGATGAATTTTTCTATACGAAAAGTCATCAACGATGAACTTTTCAATAAGAAAAGTCCTCAACGATGAACTTTTCAATAAGAAAAGTCATCAACGATGAACTTTTCTATAAGAAAAGTCACCAACGATGAATTTTTCTATAAGAAAAGTCATCAACGACGAATTTTTCTATAAGAAAAGTCATCAACGATGAACTTTTCTATAAGAAAAGTCATCAACGATGAACTTTTCTATAAGAAAAGTCATCAACGATGAACTTTTCTATAAGAAAAGTCATCAACGATGAACTTTTCTATAAGAAAAGTCATCAACGATGAACTTTTCTATAAGAAAAGTCATCAACGATGAACTTTTCTATAAGAAAAGTCATCAACGATGAACTTTTCTATAAGAAAAGTCATCAACGATGAACTTTTCTATAAGAAAAGTCATCAACGATGAACTTTTCTATAAGAAAAGTCATCAACGATGAACTTTTCTATAAGAAAAGTCATCAACGATGAACTTTTCTATAAGAAAAGTCATCAACGATGAACTTTTCTATAAGAAAAGTCATCAACGATGAACATTTCTATACGAAAAGTCATCAACGATGAACTTTTCTATACGAAAAGTCATCAACGATGAACTTTTCTATATGAAAAGTCATCAACGATGAACTTTTCTATACGAAAAGTCATCAACGATGAACTTTTCTATACGAAAAGTCATCAACGATGAACTTTTCTATATGAAAAGTCATCAACGATGAACTTTTCTATAAGAAAAGTCATCAACGATGAACTTTTCTATAAGAAAAGTCATCAACGATGAACATTTCTAAAAGAAAAGTCATCAACGATGAACTTTTCTATAAGAAAAGTCATCAACGATGAACATTTCTAAAAGAAAAGTCATCAACGATGAACTTTTCTATAAGAAAAGTCATCAACGATGAACTTGTCTATAAGAAAAGTCATCAACGATGAACTTGTCTATAAGAAAAGTCATCAACGAAGAACTTTTCTATAAGAAAAGTCATCAACGAAGAACTTTTCTATAAGAAAAAGTCTTCAACAATGACGTATTCTTTCTTTTCAAACCCAGTGCTTGGAATACAAGTGATGAACTAACAGTGATTTTGAATCACGAGTGTATACCACAAGGTTTATGTGTGAGTATGCATATGTTAATATATGTTTATTAAATTTAACTGTGTATGTGTATAAGCCTTTGCATTATAAATTTCTCCGCTTAAGGCCGTTTTGCTTCTCCGCCTGAAATAATGACTGGCATTTCTTTTAGACTTTTTTCCGGGTTGTCCTTCACGCTTTGGGTTTTTTACTGCTCCTTTTCTGCAGTTGCATTCAGCCGCCACAATCGTTTGGGTGGCGGTACTATTGTCGTGACAGAGGATTGTTGGGGGGTCGTTTTTAGGGCTTTGTTCTTCGCGGTTGTTGAAAAATCTACAAAAGGCGCGTACATTTAAAGCCGAAGTGCAGCTGCAACATGATGTTTTAATTAAAAGTTGTTTGTACTGCAGCAGCGGCAGCATTTGCTGCAAAGTGAGGACAAAGAGTGACAAAGAGGGGGAAGCGGTGGCAGCCGCGTTGACAGTGGCAACAACCGAGAAAGCACATCAACATTGAAAAGTTTTTGAATGAGAACAAAAAACGCCAGCATTTAGGCGAAGTGCTTGGCCCTGATGATGGCTGCTGGCGGAGACGATGGTGATGGCAGTGGCGGTGACAGGGATGTTTATGATGGCTTTCATTCGGAAACCCAGCAGGAAGTCTTTAGTGTTTTAGAGCGCACACCAACAAACCTACACCCATCTACTCAAACAAATCCTTCACATATACTAGTATATGAAGGATATCTTTTATATACGAATTTGTGGGTATATGTATGTGTGTGTTGAGGTGTGTTTAAAGCGCAAAAGCGCACCGATTTTCTGAACGTTAATGATTTTGTGACAAATTTTCAAAAAGTTTAATTTTTTGTTTTGCGAGTGCAACAAAAGTTCTTCTTCGGCGCTTTGTTGTTCTTCTAAACAGACAATGTCAGATAAAGAGACATTGTCTGCTGTTTTCTTGGCTTCAACAATGGCGGGTGGTTATAATGGCATTGCGCACCACATGGAGCTGATAGCCAAGACAATGGGTTGTTGCCACCAACGCAGGCTGGTTGTAACCGATATTTCTTGTGAAGGATACTTGAAAGTATGCACTCTTAAGGAGAAAAACTCTTTAGAACTTTAAGACACACTTAAATGTGGTTACATTTTGTTATAGGAAGGAATGTGTTTTCAAGTTTAATAGGATAAGCCTAATTTTTGGAAGTTGATCGTTGATGAGTTTTCTTATAGAAAAGTTCATTGTTGACGACTTTTTTTATAGAAAAGTTCATCGTTAATGGCTTTTCTTATAGAAAGATATATCGTTGACGACTTTCCTTATAGAAAAGTTTATCGTTGATGCCTTTTCTTATGGAAAAGTTTATCAATGATGACGCTTCATATAGAAAAGTTCATCGATGATGACTTTTCTTTTGAAAAAGTTAATCGATGATGACTTATAGTCTGTCTTTTCGTATAGAAAAGTTCATCGTTGATGACTTTTCGTATAGAAAAGTTCATCGTTGATGACTTTTCGTATAGAAAAGTTCATCGTTGATGACTTTTCGTATAGAAAAGTTCATCGTTGATGACTTTTCGTATAGAAAAGTTCATCGTTGATGACTTTTCGTATAGAAAAGTTCATCGTTGATGACTTTTCGTATAGAAAAGTTCATCGTTGATGACTTTTCGTATAGAAAAGTTCATCGTTGATGACTTTTCGTATAGAAAAGTTCATCGTTGATGACTTTTCGTATAGAAAAGTTCATCGTTGATGACTTTTCGTATAGAAAAGTTCATCGTTGATGACTTTTCGTATAGAAAAGTTCATCGTTGATGACTTTTCGTATAGAAAAGTTCATCGTTGATGACTTTTCGTATAGAAAAGTTCATCGTTGATGACTTTTCGTATAGAAAAGTTCATCGTTGATGACTTTTCGTATAGAAAAGTTCATCGTTGATGACTTTTCGTATAGAAAAGTTCATCGTTGATGACTTTTCGTATAGAAAAGTTCATCGTTGATGACTTTTCGTATAGAAAAGTTCATCGTTGATGACTTTTCGTATAGAAAAGTTCATCGTTGATGACTTTTCGTATAGAAAAGTTCATCGTTGATGACTTTTCGTATAGAAAAGTTCATCGTTGATGACTTTTCGTATAGAAAAGTTCATCGTTGATGACTTTTCGTATAGAAAAGTTCATCGTTGATGACTTTTCGTATAGAAAAGTTCATCGTTGATGACTTTTCGTATAGAAAAGTTCATCGTTGATGACTTTTCGTATAGAAAAGTTCATCGTTGATGACTTTTCGTATAGAAAAGTTCATCGTTGATGACTGTTCTTCTAGAAAAGCTCATCGCTGATTACTTTGCTTCTGCATTATCTATGATGCACACTTTAATGTATAACTGAATTTGAAGCCTTCAAAATAGCAGTTTAAAATACTAGCTGATATAGAATTACTTTTATATATGACATTGGATGTATAAAAACCTTGGTCGACTGACCGAATATCAATAATGGCTCATAGATGCTTATGGCCATGAAAGACATTAGAGTTAACGAAAGAATAGTCTTAACATAAACATCGAATGTTGGGTGCCAATGGATCAAATTGCAGAGCACCAATGACCGGCACGAAAAAGCCTCGAAATCCCATCACATACAATGGCAGAAAAAGATTAACACTGACACTCACAGGCACTTGGGTCCATATATGCCATTATGGCTCAAGTGTCAGATTTTAGTATAACTTTTCATACTTATACACTACTCACGACAATAGCGATGATGAGCAGAACACTCAACTGTACAAGTGTATAGCAGTGTGTTTATCTTGTATGTGTGAGAGTGTGTGAATGTGTGCCGTCATTTTTGTGTGTTGCAGAAACTATTTACCGAGCAAAATGTGCATTGTGTCCTCGAGCCAAGTGCTGTTTTGAAAAATGCACTGTGGTTTTGGTGATTTTCCTCTAAGCAGCAGCAGCACAAAGAAGGGAAAATAGCAAAAACTGCTCATTTGATCATTTCAGACCATGTCGGCACACTAATCACTCACATGTCTTCCACAACTGAACTCTCCCACTATTCCAAATCCAATCATGGTTCTGCTTTGGTATCCTTAGGGTGGTATGCTTCAGCAAGCATACCATAGTTATCCAGCCATAATTCCCAAAAAGGAAATTCCAGAAGCTGCTACATGAACGAACATTCTCCGCTATCAAATTCTGTCATGCTTCACCTGTGGCATCTGTGGCCGTGTCAACAGAAGAGTTATTAATCATTGCAATCAGGACACCAAAAAGAGGGAACCCAAATTTAATATTGCTTATATGTCATAGTATGTGTCTTCAGGAAATTACAGTTCTAGCATAATACCTAAGAAAATCTCAGTTGACTAAACCATACGCAAAATACCTTATTTCTCAGAGAACTGTACTTATACTCGTAATATGGAATGCGGTGTTTTGTACACAGAATCATAACAAACATACCATTGATGTCTTTCTTATAGAAAAGTTCATCATTAACGACTTTTCTTATAGAAAAGTTCATCATTGATGACTTTTCTTATAGAAAAGTTCATCATTGATGACATTTCTTATAGAAAAGTTCATCATTGATGACTTTTCGTATAGAAAAGTTCATCATTGATGACTTTTCGTATAGAAAAGTTCATCATTGATGACTTTTCGTATAGAAAAGTTCATCATTGATGACTTTTCGTATAGAAAAGTTCATCATTGATGACTTTTCGTATAGAAAAGTTCATCATTGATGACTTTTCGTATAGAAAAGTTCATCATAGAAAAGTTCATCATTGATGACTTTTCGTATAGATAAGTTCATCATTAATGACTTTTCGTATAGAAAAGTTCATCATTGATGACTTTTCGTATAGAAAAGTTCATCATTGATTTCTTTTTTGATAACATTTCTTATAGAAGAATTCTTCTTTGATGACTTTTTTTTCTAGAGAAGTTCTTCTTTGATGACTTTTCGTATAAATCATTGCAATCAGGACACCAAAATAGGGAACACAAATGTAACATTGCTTATATGTCATGGTATGTGTCATCAATGATTCTTACATAAAAGTTCATCATTGATTACTTTTCTCATAGAAAAGTTCATCATTGATTTCTTTTCTTATAGAAAAGTTTATCATTGATTACTTTTCTCATAGAATATTTCATCGTTCATTGCTTTTTTTATAGAAAACTTCAATATTGATGACTTTGTTTATAGAAAAGTTCATCGTTTATGACTTTTCTTCTACATCTTTTCTTTTATGACTTCTTTTCTACTATTAGTCTTCTAGAAAAGTTCTTCTTTGATGACTTTTCTTATAGAAAAGTTCATCTTTGATGACTTTGCTTATAGAAAAGTTCATCATTGATGACTTTGCTTATAGAAAAGTTCATCATTGAAGACTTTTCTTATAGAAAAGTTCATCATTGATGACTTTTCTTATTGAAAGGTTCATCATTGAAAAGTTATAGAAAAGTTGAATGACTTTTCTTATAGAAAAGTTCATCATTGATGACTTTTCTTATATAAGAGTTCATCACTGATGACTTTTCTTATAGAAAAGTTCATCATTCATGACTTTTCTTATAGAAAAGTTCATCATTATTGATGACTTTGTTTATAGAAAAGTTTATTGTTTATGACTTTTCTTCTACTTCTTTTCTTCTATAACTTCTTTTCTTTTATAATTCTTCTAGAAAAGTTGATCATTGATGACTTTTCTTATAGAAAAGTTTTTCTTTGATGACTTTTCTTCTAGAAAAGTTTTTCTTTCATGACATTTCTTCTAGAAAAGTTCTACTTTGATGACTGTGTAATTCATAGACAGTAAACCAGAAATTTGTATTAAGAGCTAAAGCTAAATCCTCTAAATTTTCTAATGTTTATGATCAGCAACGAACATGTACCAAAAATATTGTCGGTGCAAATTGTTGCTAAAACGGCAATAAACCTTTTTTCAATAACTTACAAAAAATTTCATTAAACCACTACCTAATTAACATTCAGTAGAGCTACCGGCGACGCAACCACGACCTGCCTCTGACACCACTGTTTTCTCTAAAACAAACACGATTTTGCTTTTATAAAGACAACAAATTTGTTTTTGTTTTTTAAAAAAAATCATATATAATGGAACTACTCATGAGTTTTAATGTCCTTTTGCCCAGTTTAAAAACAGCAGTGCTAGTTGTATGCCGGAGACTATCAGACAATGTACTATTAATGTTTGCGCCACCCAGACATAAATATATATAGCTTTTTTTCTCTCCTATTATTCCATGATTCAATGTGGCCGAAGTTGTTGTTTCTTGTTTTTATTTTGTACTTAGGTTCACTTTTTTGTAAAAGGACTTTTCCCAGGCTTTAGGAGTATGTGGTGCTGTGGTCTCACTAGCCATTGACGTGGTCTATCCTCATCAGTAGTCGGTGGTGCTCTTTTGGTGTTTATAGCTGGTGCTGGAGCTGTGGCGGGGACTATTGTTGTTCTTGTTTTTATTTGTAGTTTTACGAGCTTTCATTTTTGAAAGCGTTATTCTACCATAAACAATAACAACAATAACTAAACAACAACAGAAGAGGACTGTCATTGTCAACATCATAGAATGGTTAGCAGGATATGGACGTATATAGAGAAGAATATGATGGCACATTGGTAAGGGATTTAGAGTGGGGGCGCTTAAAAAATCGGCTAAAAAATTAGATCTCAAAACAGATAAAATATGATCATTAAAAACCTTGTCATCTATAATTCTTTGCCTAAGTTCAGCTGCAAAAGGAGGTACGATTACAGCATTACTAGATATTTTTCTCGGTGCCAAAAAGATCCCCCACTGTACCTAGTTGCACAACTCTGCTATGACTATGACTACATCTAGGACTACGTGCAACAAATTCAGACTTGTAGCCAGACAACAACAACAATTGCAGCAAAAATTGCCATCAGCAACATCCTCGTAAACAGCAACATAATCATCAACGGCACAGACGCCATCGCTATAGCCATCATCCTGCTGCCAAGCCGCGGCAACATTGCCGAAGAGAGCCCAGAACATCCTTTTTAGTTGTAAAACAATTTTAATGACCCTTTGGCATTTATTGTTGATATCAATTTCTAGTAAAGGAAAAAAAATGGATTTGACTTTTATTTTCTCCCTTCTATCCCACCAAATAATATCACTCAGTTTTGTGATGACAAATAAAAAAATCTGTCCTAAAAACTCCACTTTTTAAACAATATTTTTATATACAAAAATGTATACACCAAATAGTCCAAAGCGAAACCACCAAAACTCGCCGCGGCCTCCAACACAGATGTTGTTGCAGATGTTACTCTTGGCCCTAAAAGGGAGGTGAAAATTGATATGGGATATCCGTTGAATAACCAAAATCACTGGACTGTTCTGTTGTTTGGCATAAACGTCTAAACGGGCATAGATTCTGACCAACGGCTTTGCGAGGCGGAAATATTGAATTTTATGTTTTTTGTTGTTGTTGGTGTTTGATGGCTGAACAACATTTTATGTAATTCAATTAAGTGCAACATTTTATTCGAGTTTTTCTTTCACTATCACAGGTGACACTGATTTTAACACATCACTTAAAATTAGATTTAATTGAAGTTTGAATTTACATAAAAATAACATATGTTCACTAAAGTGAAATGTTTTAATAAAAAAAATGAAATGAAAAAAATTAAATAATTTAAAAATTGCATGGAATTGAAAGCTATTAAGTAAATTATTGACGTAATAAAAATAACTCCTCAGATCGCAAATATATTGTCTTTGTAGGGAGAGAGCTCAGGTTCCTGAGGAACTTAATATGTTAATTATTGACCTAAGGAAAAGGTGGTCTCTGACAATTTTTCCTAAGGAAAAGGTGGTCGCCGACAACTTTTCCTAAGGAAAAGGTGGTCTACGACAACTTTTCCTAAGGAAAAGGTGGTCTACGACAACTTTTCCTAAGGAAAAGGTGGTCTACGACAACTTTTCCTAAGGAAAAGGTGGTCTACGACAACTTTTCCTAAGGAAAAGGTGGTCTACGACAACTTTTCCTAAGGAAAAGGTGGTCTACGACAACTTTTCCTAAGGAAAAGGTGGTCTACGACAACTTTTCCTAAGGAAAAGGTGGTCTACGACAACTTTTCCGAAGGAAAAGGTGGTCTCCAACAACTTTTCCTAAGGAAAAGGTGGTCACCGACAACTTTTCCTAAGGAAAAGGTGGTCTCCGACAACTTTTCCTATATCCGTAAATCTATACCTCCATTCTAAAGTATGCTAAGTGCAAAAAGGTAGTTTTCCAGGAGAGGCGATCAAAGTTTGATACATTTTTTAAATTTGTGTGGTATTCCTTTGTAATGGAAATCGAATGACCAGTGCTGTTTTGTGAATAACTTTTGATTGGGTTGACGGATAAACACCAAGTTTTGACTGAATATACTTTGGAAATTTTAGAAGTTGAAAATGCAATCTCCCTAAAAACATGCTAAGCCGACATAGCATTTTTTAGAATGGAGGTATCGAAATGTGTAAAACAGAACACCGAGAGATTTTCTTGGTAATACTAGACCGACGATCATTATACTCGCTCCAAGTAACCGCAATTTTAAAATAAAATAATTATTGTAACTCATACGTAAGGGAGTACATTTAGTCATACGCTAGGTGGACATGCATTTACATGGTGGCTGATGAATATTGCTACATTAAGAAACACAAATAACTCAGTTTTCTTTTATTCATGTTAAAGCTCATTAAATTTAATTAAATATAGCTTAATTAGTTTTAAAAATAATGGAATTTAAATGCCCCCCCCCCCCTGCTCGTTGATGCATGTGCGGCCTCTTACCAAAAAGTTGTTCATTACTGCTTGGAGAGTTTAAACGGGAATAGCCGCAATTGTTTCTCGAAAAGGTGTCATCAGCTTTTGTCCGACAACTAATTCAGACTTGGTGATACCGCTTAACTATACGAGTATTTGGCAATAATGTAGCTAAGAATATGATGAACAAAGTTTCTTAACATTAGTAGAATCGAACCTATACCGTCTAGTCCGTGTATTTTTTTCACTGTTGCACAGCGTAATTAATATAAATCATACGTCATGGAGTTTATATGAAAGAACATTATTTCTTAAAATATTTCATAAAATCAAGTTTCGCGAAATATCCATTACTTCAAAATAATTAATGTAACTCATACGTAAGCGAGTACATTTATCATACATTAGGAGCACATATAATACTACGCAACAAAAAAAATTTGTTTGTGTCCTAGACCTAAAAATTATTTTTTTGCATAGATTGTGGCATATCTATATATATAAAGAAGAATGTGTGTTTGTTTGTTTGTTTGTTTGTTGGTTTGTTTGTTTGTTGGTTTGTTGGTTTGTTTGTACCGTATAGACGTCTAAACGGCTGAACCGATCTTCTTGAAATTTTCACAGAATGTACATGTGTGGGGCGTGGTGAAAATAGGGTACTTGAATTTTCGATATATGAAGTGGGCGTGGCCCCGCCCACATAAGACAAATTTTAAAATTGAGATATCTTGCACAATTTGTCAGTGAGAGTGCTGCAATTTTGTACATATGTATCTGGTGGCAGTCTACGTGATTGGTAAAAAATGGGCGGGATCGGACCAATGGGCGTGGCCCCGCCCATATAAGCCAAATTTTGAATTTGAGATATCTTGCACAATTTGTTAGCGAGAGAACTGTAATTTTGTTTATATATATCTGGAGGCAGTCTACGTGATTGGTCCAAAAATGGGCGGGGTCAGACTAATGGGCGTGGCCCCGCCCCATTAAGCTAAATTTTGAAATCGAGATATCTTGCACAATTTGTTAGCAAGAGAGCTGTAATTTTGTGTATATATATCTGCTGGAGACTTACGTGATTGGTCAAAAAATGGGCGGGATCGGACCAATGGGCGTGGCCCCGCCCATATTAGCCAAATTTTGAATTTGAGATATCTTGCACAATTTGTTAGTGAGAGAACTTGAAATTTGTATATATATATATGGAGGCAGTCTACGTGATTGGTCCAAAAATGGGCGGGGTCGGACTAATGGGCGTGGCCCCGCCCCTTTAAGCCACATTTTGAAATCGAGATATCTGACACAATTTGTTAGCGAGAGAGCTGTAATTTTGTGCATATGTATCTGGTGGCACTCTACGTGATTGGTTCAAAAGTGGACGGAATCGGACCAATGGGCGTGGCCCCGCCCATATAAGCAAAGTTTTGAATTTGAGATATCTTGCACAATTTGTTAGTGAGAGAGCTGTAATTTTGGGTAAATATATCTGTTGGCGACCTACGTGATTGGTCCAAAAATGGGCGGAATCAGACGAATGGGCGTGGCCCCGCCCATATAAGCCAAATTTTGAAATTGAGATATCTTGCACAATTTTTTAACTAGAGTGCTGTAATGTTGTACATATGTATCTGGTGGCAGTCTACGTGATTCGTCCAAAAATGGGCGGGATAGGACCAATGGGCGTGGCCCCGCCCTTATAAACCAAATTTTTAAATTGACATATATTGCACAATTTGTTAGGGAGGGTACTGTAATATTGTACATACGTATTGGTGGTAGTGTACTTAATTGGTCCAAAAATGGGCGGGATTGGACCAATGGGCGTGGCCCCGCCCATATAAGCCAAATTTTGAATTTGAGATATCTTGCACAATTTGTTAGCGAGAGAGCTGTAATTTTGTGCAACTGTATCTGGTGGCAGTCTTCGTGATTGGTCCAAAAATGGGCGGGATTGGACCAATGGGCGTGGCCCCGCCCTTATAAACCAAATTTTTAAATTGATGTATATTGCACAATTTTTTAGCGAGAGTGCTGTAATGTTGTGCATATGTATTAGGTGGTGGTCTACTAAATTGGTCCAAAAATGGGCGGGATCGGCCAATGGGCGTGGCCCCGCCCATATAAGCCAAATTTTGAAATTGAGATATCTTACACAATTTGTTAGCGAGTAATTTGCTGTAATTTTGTGTCATGTGTCTGGTGGTAGTGTTCGTGATTTGTCCAAATATAGGCGGAATGGGCGTGGCCCCGCCCATATATAAACAACGATTTTAAATTGACATATCTTGCACAATTTGTTAGCGAGAGTGCTGTAATTTTTGCATATGTATTAGGTGGTAGTCTAATTGGTTGGTGCAAAAATGGGCGGGATTGGACCAATCGGCGTGGCCCCGCCAATATAAACCCAATTTTGAAATTGACATAACTCGCACAAATTATTAGCGAGATTACTCTAATTTTGTGCATATATATTAGGTGGCAGTCTACGTGCTTGGTCCAAAAATGGGCGGGGTCGGACAAATGGGAGTGGCCCCGCCCATATAAGCCAATTAAATTTTGTGTTTGATATATCTTGAGCAATTTGTTAGAGAGATCAATGTAATTATGTGCATATATATTTGGTGGCAGTCTACGTAATTAGTCCAAAAATTAACGGGATCGCAAATCTGAAGTCTGGGGCAACGAAGTGGACCGGGTCCAGCTAGTTGTTATATAAAATCATCAATCAACCAAAAACATTTTTATGGATACATTTTTCTTTAAATTTTGTTTTATTAAAAATGCTATAATCGTCGAAGGTACCCTTATTATTTGCACTATAATTTTTGGAGTATATGCCCGATCAGGTATTTGAAGCTTATGCATTAAATTGAAGCTATTAATGTGGGCTACCAATGTTGGAAATATCTCTTTCACATAGAAACAGTGGTTTAGTAACAGTCATTAAACAAATTGGAAAATGTAGATTTTTTACACAGAAAATCCTGGGCCAAAAATCGAAAAAAATATATTTTAATTTATTTTTTAAAATTTCGCATTCTAGCGAAGAAAATAATTCCTATTTGAAAAAAATCTAAGTACAAATTAAAGCCCGTTTGGTAGAGGTAAGAGAATTTAAAAAAATCTTTTTTTTTAATTTCTGTTTAAATAGCGATTTTATTTATTACTTAATTTATATTATGTACATATGAGTTTATTTACATGAACAAGTTTCATTAGAAGTAATAGTGAGTTCTTTGTTGACGTTCGTAGATTTCGGAATCGGTTTCTCTAATGAGGAACCAAATATAATCTCCCATCATTCTTTCATCCCAGTGCCCTTGGTAACGCCGCTCGATGGACTTCAATTCTTGGTGAAACCTTTCGCCATGTTCGTCCCTTATGTCGCCAAGATTCTCGGGGAAAAAGATTAAATGAGAATGCAAGAAATGGATTTTGAGGGACATATTTACACCTATTGGAATACATAAAGCGAAAAATAAGTTGGAAGAATACATACATACTCGTATGTGTTATATACATAAATATAAAAAATATATTTCTAACCAATTTTTTCATAATTTTTTAACAAATCATTAATCATTGTTTCATATTGCGGGCTTTTATTGGATCCAAGGAAATTTGAAAGTACAAGCTTAAACGACCTCCATGCTGCAATTTCATCCGACGTCAAATATGATTGGAAATTCACATCTTTCATCAGTTTCCTTATTTTAGGTCCATCAAAAACTCCTTCCTCGATTTTTTGAAAACAAAGACTTTTAAATAAACTATTTAAATATGAGAGTGAATTGTCATCTTTCCTTAAGGCTTTTGCAAAATTTTTAAAGAGCCCCAGCTTAATATGCAGTGGTGGCTTTTAAATCGCAACAAATTTTCCAGTCATGTTCATATTTTAAGTATTTTTTCAATGATTCATTAGTGTTGACAGCATGAGCAATGGGAATCGACGGTTTTTGATTTCCGTTGTGCAAAAGTACTGCTTTCAAACTTTCTTTACTGCTGTCAACAAGTAACAGCCATTCCTTTGAATTGTATGTTTGATTAAGTTCCTCGAACAATCCGGGAATGTCCTTGCAAAAGCATCTGTTATCCACAGTTGTCTAAAATTGTTTGTAAGGTATATCACGGACTCCATAATATGATATGTTAACATCTGCGGCCAAAATATGTATTATACTGTTTCATCCCAGATGCAAGTAGTTCTGCCTTATATTTGGTCAGTTCCAAATCTCTCACTAGATCAATGAGTTGAAACTGAGTTAAAAGCGTATAATATTTTTCAGAAAATCGACTTATCTGTTTAAGGCGCTGAATTACACTGACATTGCATATCATGATTTATGGATGGTTACGAACAACCATAAAACCTCGTCCTCTCTATAATTTTATAATGTCTGACATCAATCCTCATAAAATAAAATGCAAGTGCAATGTCTCTTATATGTCTCTCTCACATATGGCAAATTCAATATACGCAAAAACATCATTTAAAAACGAAAAAATATGAAACAAGATTTTTTTGAATTTCCCTAATATTTACAAAATAGACAGTGTTTTCTTCTTTAGCATGCTGGCTTTTTAAAAATGTAATAAAATAATTTTGATTTTTTTCTATTTTTATGATTTTTTTCTATTTTTTATGGTTTTTTTTCTGTACCAGGAAAAAGATTTTTTTAAAAAAAAAGACATTTTTTGTTCTCATATTTTTGACGACTGATACTAAACCAAAGACTCTATGTGAAAGCGATATATGCAGCATATGTAGCCCTCATAATTCCCTTTAATTCGAGGCATAGCACGGCTCAATCAGGCTTATACTTGAACCAGTAAAGAAAGACTATATAATACCCTACACCTACCTACACGGAGGAAAAAAACGGCCTCTGTAACATATTGCCCCAAACATATTTTGCAGGCAACATATATATGTTTGGAGCAGCTCCCAAACATATTATGTTTGGGGTAGCGGTAATGTTCCCAAACATTTATATGATTGTATGTAATCATATATATGCTTATGTCCAAACATTTATATGATTGTGTGTAATCATATATATGCTTATGTCCAAACATTTATATGATTGTATGTAATCATATATATGATTGCATTTAATCATGTATATGATTGTATATTGTTGTTTTTTATCAAAAGTCTGAACCCTTTGTGACGCACCTATAATATATTTATAAAATTCTAGTCTAATGTTCCATTAATTATCCATTATTCGGACTGCGGACTATGCCACTTTTCTTTCAACTTGGTTGGTAGCTCCGTTGATCCACCCCATTTACTGAAAAACGTCAACACCTTATACCACTGGCTATATAGAGTCAACGAGAATTATATACAAGAAAGTATAAGCATAGCCATATATTCATTCTGACTGGCTGTGGCTGTCAATGGTTGTATGTGGGTGCGTGCGTGTGTTCCCTGTGATGGCTTAGCACAGTGGTGATGGTGGATGCTCTATGAGTCACATAATTGGGCTCTCAGAGAGTAATACTCTCTAAAAATCTAAAATATATGCTCTAATATATTATTTTGCCAAAAATATGTTAGGACACAATCATATCGTTTTATAATATGCTAGAATTTTGCCCCGAACATATTATGATTGTGTGCAAACATAATATGTTTACCCACAAACATATATATGATTGTGCCCGTCCCAAACATATTTATGATTGCATCCAAACATATTTTTAACATATTTTTTTCTCCGTGTATCAATGCGAAAATGGGAATTGCGGTAAGAGTTTGGCAGTGTTCATACATGTAATAAGAAAACTCTCTCTGCTAAATATCGTACTGATCTGATATAAAATACAGTTTCTACAACGCTTACACGTCAAATCGGGTGAAACATATATATGGGGACTATATCTAAATCTGAACAGATTTTCTCCGAATTTGGTAGTGTTTATTCGCGTAATAAGAAAACTTTCTCTGCCGAGTTTCATAAAGATCGGATGTAAAATGCGGTTTCTACATCGCTTACATGTCAAATCGGATGAAACATATATATGGGGACTATATCTAAATCTGAACCGATTTTCCCCGAATTTGGCAGTGTTCATTCATGTAATAAGAGAACTCTCTCTGCCAAATTTCGCACTGATCTAATATAAAATACAGTTTCTACAGCGCTTACATGTAAAATCTTGGGTAACATATATATGGTGGCTATATCTAAATCTGAACCGATTTTTTACCAATTTCAATAGGGATCGTCCTTGGGACAAAAAATACCACTATGCTAAATTTCATCACAATCGGACCATAAATACGACCTGCACTTTGATTACAAGAATACATGGACAGACGGACAGACAGACAGACAGACAGACGGACAGACGGACATGGCTAAATCGACTCAGAAAGTGATTCTGAGTCGATCGGTATAATAAACAATGGGTCTATCTCTTCTCCTTTTAGGTGTTACAAACAAATGCACAAAGTCATAATACCCTGTACCACAGTGTGGTGTAGGGTATAAAAATTATGGTCCGAATACTGAATGTACTTTCCATGAAAGCTGGAATCAAAAAAAAAAATTAAAAAAAAATTACCATAAATTTTTTTTTTATATTTTTTTCGTGTTTGTGACACCTAGTTGCACCAGAAACTGTTATCCACTTTCCTTGGACAAAAATGTTGTTGCATAGTGTAATTAATAGTAATAATACACCAGCGCTGTTCATTCAGAGAAATGTAAAATAATTGCACTTCATTAGAACCGTAAAATAATGAATACTCAACATACGCCACCAAATTCAAATTATGGACACATTAATTTAAATATTTCAATAAAATAAACAAGATATTATTTTAAACTGAAATTCACTATTAAGAGTTAAATCATAATATTTGTATAAAGTCAATTAAATTAATACTAATTCTACGCAAGGCCTTCTACATTTATATTTAAATACAAGGGTTGCTATTTATATTTCGGTCCTGGCAATGCTGGTGTTGTCAGATGAAAACTGGAACTTCCTTTGGAAAGTATGACATTTTCAGCATAACTTCACTCAGACCGTTTTGTAATTTGAGTGCGAATTGTTTTGGTTACAGTGTGTTGAAAATTAACCTCCAAAACATGGTTTTTGAACGCTTCGACAGCTGCTTCAGGCGTCGAAAAACGTTGACCAAGCAGTTTTTTCTTGATGTGAGTGAATAAGATGAAGTCATTGGTTGTCAAATCAGGGCTATACGGCGGATGACCCATCAATTCGACGTTTTGGCCGGTCAAAAAGGCGCTGGTTTGAGCCGAGGTGCGAGAGCTGGCATTGTCATGGTGCACATTAATTCGTCTGCTCTTGTTCGTTTTTCGAATTTCTCCGAAGAATTCAGGCAAACAGATTGTGGTGTACCACTCAGAATTGGCCGTCCTGCGTTGCTCAAGAAGAAACAGGCGATCATTTGTTTCGAAGTGCTTCTTCCACAAACAACTTTCGCTGGATTTGGCTCATCTTCGAAGACCCACACGGTCGATTCCTGTTTTGTTTCGGGCTAAAACGCATAGATCCAAGATTCGTCACCTGTGACAATCTTATTAACGTCTTTTGAAGCACCGCGATCGTATTTGTTCAAAATTTCTTTGCACCAATCGACACGAACCTGTTTTTGAGCGATTATCAAATTGTGCGGGATTCAACGAGAACAAAAACCTTTTTTACGGCCAGGTGTTCATGCAATATCGAATGTATGCTGGTGGAAGAAATGCCCAAGGATGCCTCTATCTCACGGTCTTGCATTGTCAGTTCACGCACGGCATCAATGTTCTCTGGCACAACGGCCGTTTTTGGACGACCTTCGTCTTTGAGCGAGCGTCGGCCCCGATTGAATTCATTAAACAAATTTTTCAAGGTGCTATAGAATGGTGCTTCATCGCCATACAAAGATTTAAGTTCATCGATGCACTCTTGTTGTGATAATCCACGTCGAAACTTATGAAAAATGATCGCACAAAAATGTTCACGAGTTAACTAAATTTTTTTGCCAAATTGATTTTTTCAAGTCACGGTAAACAACACAAATGATGATCGTACGTCAAAACGTTCTGAGAACATACACAACTCATCCTATGCTAAAAAATGTCAAACTTTCCAATGGAAATGTCAGATGGCGCCAGAAATAGCTATAGCTACCCTCGTATTTACCACAACTCAAATTTCTTCAGATAGAAATGACTTGTAACATCTATGTTATCTGCATTACATAGCTGATAATAATCCCGTCATGTATGATTGAATTTTGGCGAAACATAAACCAAATAAACCTAAAGGCCGTTTAACATTTTATTCCCATGCAAAAGGAATAGTAAAAACCACATAAAATATGTGAGGATTTTTTTGCTAACACTCCTCAAATTCCAAGGGATCTTTGCTTCACCTTGCTTCTCAGTTTATTATGGAAGGTCAGTTCATCAGCCGTGGCATCATTCAGCTGCTGCTATCACTTCATGGACAATCTACTAGCTACATATATGGTTTCGGTGAAATCTCCAAGAATGTAAATACAAATATTTTGTCTTAGAGATTATCTATGGAATGTCAACATTCTCATACCACTAGAAGTATCCTCCCAGCTGAGGAAGAAAAAGTAGATGAAGTACACTTTAAGCACAAGGAGAACCGTAGCATAGCAAAAAAGAAAATTCGAAGGAATTTTTCAGGATTTTAATATGAGAGCATAGAAGAAATGTCAACAAATACATACAACCACATACATGAGTACACAGATATTTTTATTTTTGGTGTTTCTATGAATGTCCTCGACGTATGAGAAAATCCAAAGGACTTTTTTAAAGAATTTTTTATAATCCGGTTTTGAGGCAATTCTCGGATAATCTCTGTTTATTTGTTTTTATTTGAACATCACACCTAAGCATCGAGAAGAAAACGCCTAAGCGGTTTATTGTTTAAACAAATAATAATACTTCAGTACATATATGTATTGGACATACTCATCCCTTGAATGTGTTTTTCACTTTATGTAGTGGGATGTTCTATTTCCCTGTGAAATAACTCATATGTATGCCCATTCGAATACAAACACTTCTCCGTAACAGAATTTTATTGGAATTTTTTTGCACTTTTAATGATGTTATGGAAGAAGTTTATATCAACTTCTCTTGCACTTCAATAGCTCTCAAGTTTACTGTGCTTGTAAGATGTCAAAAAATATTTTGACGAGACTGAGTACACAGGCGTTAATAGTTGGGTTTTTGGAGATATTAGAGAGGATTCATATTGCTAATTGTCACTTGGAAAGTTTGTTTAATATTTCACAATTTCGATCTTCATGTGAAATGTTTCACCAAACATTTTATTATATTAATACTAATATTTGTAGCTGTTAGTAAACGAATATTAGGGCGCCAATAATTCAATAACTGTAACTAAGTTCATTTATAATTGTTTATGTATTATAAAATACTGAATTCCCTGTTTCTCCAAACAATTAATAATAATCATACGCAGGGGATTTCAGCCATAACTAATACGCACTGTTGGAAGTCTCCAAAATATTATTATATAAATAGAAATATTTTTATACCCTACACCACACTGTGGTACAGGGTATTATAAGTTTGTTCCACGGCAGATGTTTGTAACACCTGAAAATAACACAGCTAGAACCACCTTAAAGTATACCGATCGACTCAGAATCACTAGCTGAGTCGATTTAACGATGTCTGTCCGTCCGTCCGTCTGTCCATGTAAAGTTGTTCGTCGACTACAGGTCGCAATTTCACTCCGATCGTTCTGAAATTTTGCAGTTTAGAGTATTTCGCGGCTGTTAAGATCGCTATTGAATTTGGTTGAAATCGGTTCAGATTTAGATATAGCTCCCATATATATCTTTCGTCCGATTTGGCCCTTTAGTCCTGAAGCTGTATTTTACATCCGATCGTTTTGAAATTTAGAATGGTAGAGTTTCTTGATCCATGAACCAACATTGCCGAATTTGAAGAAAATCGGTTAAGATTTAGCTATAGCTCCATATATATGTTTCGTCCGATTTTGTTCTTTAGTCCTGTAGAAGCTGTATTTTACATCCAATCATTTTGAAATTTAGAATGGTAGAGTTTCTTGATCCATGAACCAACACCACCGAATTTGCAGAAAATCGGTTAAGATTTAGCTATAGCTCCCATATATATGTTTCGTCCGATTTGGCCCTTTAGTCCTATAAAAGCTGTATTTTACATCCAATCGTTTTGAAATTTAGAATGGTAGAGTTTCTTGATCCATGAACCAACACCACCGAATTTGCAGAAAATCGGTTCAGATTTAGATATAGCTCCCATATATATCTTTCGTCCGATTTGGCCCTTTAGTCCTATAGAAGCTGTATTTTACATCCGATCGTTTTGAAATTTAGAATGGTAGAGTTTCTTGATCCATGAACCAACATTGCCGAATTTGAAGAAAATCGGTTAAGATTTAGCTATAGCTCCCATATATATGTTTCGTCCGATTTTGTTCTTTAGTCCTGTAGAAGCTGTATTTTACATCCAATCATTTTGAAATTTAGAATGGTAGAGTTTCTTGATCCATGAACCAACACCACCGAATTTGCAGAAAATCGGTTAAGATTTAGCTATAGCTCCCATATATATGTTTCGTCCGATTTGGCCCTTTAGTCCTATAAAAGCTGTATTTTACATCCAATCGTTTTGAAATTTAGAATGGTAGAGTTTCTTGATCCATGAACCAACACTACCGAATTTGAAGAAAATCGGTTAAGATTTAGCTATAGCTCCCATATATATGTTTCGTCCGATTTGGCCCTTTAGTTCTATAGAAGCTATATTTCACATCCAATCGTTTTGAAATTTAGAATGGTAGAGTTTCTTGATTCATGAACCAACATTGCCGAATTTGAAGAAAATCGGTAAAGATTTAGCTATAGCTCCCATATATATGTTTCATCCGATTTGGCTCTTTAGATCCAATCGTTTTTTACCCTACACCACACTGTGGTACAGGGTATTATTTAAGTATAAAATGTCACAAAAGTAAATTTATGTAAACAATTTATACATGAATTACAAAATTTATATATCAGAGTTATTCAATATTACGAGAGTGGTGTAGGGTATTATATAGTCGGCACCCCCCGACTTTAGCCTTTCCTTACTGGTTTAAACATATTTTTGCATTTTTAAAGACGTTCTAAAAAGAACGGCTTTATTAAATTACTTAAAATATATTTTCTACAAATTTAATATGGATCGGGTGATTATGATTAATTACACTGTACAATATTTTCGAGGTCATCTAAACTTGACTCCGCTTTGACTTCAGTTTCTGAAAGTGCTTATCAATAGTAACAAAATGTCATTTGCGTTTTTCTGGTTTAACTCAAACTCTGATTTTATAGTATAGTGAATATTTCGACTGAAACTTGATTTTGAGAATTTTTTCTGGGTAACGGCTTCACTATCTCCGGTTATCCTACAGTTAGAGCTAACCTCAAGTCATAGCTGCCAAATTGTATGAAATTTTTATTTTTTAACTGTGAGTTAGCTCTAACCGGAGGTTGTGAAATTGGGGGTAAATGTAATTTTTTCCTAGGGCTTTACCTATTGAACCGATGACAATTTAGTTTTGCGACTCTCAGCATAATTGCAGGTATAGACTAGAAGAAAAAATATGCAAAACAAACTGGTTTACAAAATAGAATCTAGTGCTTCAAAATTGTACAATTGTCGAGAAATAGTCAAAGTATTGAGAAATATCTGCCTATAATTTATCATAACTTGGAAACGACTTGTCCGATTTGTTTGAAATAGATTTAGGAAAATTGAGACTTACAATGCCAATGATTGAAATACCTGGGTTAATATCTATATGATATGAAGTATACGCCAAAATACTAAGGTTTTCGCACTCAAAATGTTGGGTTCGTAACGACCTACATGAGAGATTTGATAAAAAATAGCACTTTTAGTTTTCTCAACAAATATTCATTTGTTCATCATTATCAATTATATTTCCTTAAGTGCAGTCGCCTTCAGATATCATCAATAATACCATAATACCAGTGGTCTTCGGTAGCTCAGTGGTTAGTGCATTAGACTTGGACCCGGAAGGTGCTGGGTTCAATTCCCAGCCAGGGGTTGGACAAAATTTAACATCAACATTTCATGTTTTCATCATAAACCGAGTTCCTGCAGCTAAAAATAACTCATTGGTCGCACTACCACTACAACAACATCTGATCACCCAAGTCAACAGGGAAGCCAAATTTAGACAAAACACCATGACGACTATTAACAGAAATGCAGAGCTTCTAGTGGAGAATAGAAACAGTAATACTCAAATAACATCCATTCCCTGAAATTAACAGACGAATGTTAATTAACCACCGGACAACATTGAGTAGATGAAACAATATAAGGTTCCCGCGATAATCGGATATATGCCGGAACGAAGTCTGTGATAGAAATATACTTTAGGATTACCAACTCAGCGTCTCCAAGCTGCTACAACAACAACAACATCAATAATACCAAATATTCGACGTTTTTTGGGTCACCTCTGTTAAATAACATTAATCATACGCCATTGAGTTCAATGAATGATAAATATTTCTTGAAGTATTTTAAAAGAATTAGTAAAAAAACGACAGTTTCAGACTAAAATAATTACTTGTATTGTAACTCATACGTAAGGTAGTCCAATAAAACAAAATAATTATTGTAAATCATACGTCGGGAGTTAGATTATTCAACGCTTGGTGTTCTACAGAAGAACCAACCAATAACCACTGCTTCAAAATACAATAATTATTGTAACTTATACGGTCAAGAGTACAATTACTCATACGCTAGGTGACAATGTACATAATAGTATTTATAAGCCAACGTGTGTGAAAAAAACATAAGTCTGCTTCATTGAAAATGTAAAAAAATTAATATTAATCTTACGACACGGAGTTTAAATGAAAAAACAAATAATTGTTTAAATATTTCATGGAATAAAGTATTACCTAAAATCCACTACTTAAAATGATTATTGTAAGTCATACGTAAGGCAGTACAAGTACTCATACTCTAGGTGATCATGCAATTCATATTAATCATACGCAACAGCGGCTCCTTCCGTGAGAGATAAGTTAAAGGTATATCTAAAATAATTGTGCTTCATTTGATATGTAAAATAATTGATGTTAATCATACATCACGGAGTTTAAGTGAAGAAACCAAGAATTGTTAAAATATTCCAATAGAATTAAGCGTTCGCTCAACAATACCTATTTCAAAATAAAATGATTATCACCTATGTTGAATAACATTATTCATAAGCTATTGAGTTCAATGAATGATAAATATTTCTTGAAATATTTTAAACGCATTAATACAATAATGACTATTTTAAACTAAAATAATTATTGTAACTCATACGTGAGGTAGCCCAATAAAATAAAATAAATATTATACGTTATACGGGTCATACGTTACGGGGGTCAGATTATTCAACGTATGGTGTACATGCAATCAGCAGCAATCATACGCAACTGCGGATCTTTCAGTGGAATGTAAATTAAGTATGTATTCTTAAATAATTGTGATCCATGGGAACCGTAAAATAATGAATATTAATCATATGCCACTGAATTCAAATAAAAGAACAACGAATTTATAAAATATTTAAATTAAGGGTGGGTCATTTAAAATTTTAAATTTGAATCAGATATAAAAAAGTACTGATCATTTTTTAAAATACCTGGTTTTATTGGAAAGGTTAAACTTTGTCATTTAATAATGGAACACAATATCATTCATATTCCATTCCATTTTAGGGATGGACTCAGGTACGGAGGGGCATCTCGTAAATTTAAATATATAAAAAAGTATTGATCATTTTTCAAAATTTCTGGTTTTATTAGAAAGGTTGAACTTTTTCATTTAATAATGGAACCCAATATCATTAACATGACTACCACGACTGGCTCGGCAGTACCTCATCCGATCAACCCAATTTTTCAGTACATTTTCGATTGTTTCGGGTCGAATCTCTTCGATTGTCTCTGGGTGTTTTGCATAACAGTTATCCTTAATGGCTCCACACAGAAAATAATCCAAAGGACTTAAATCACAAGTCAAAGTAATCCGTATTTCAAATTTCAAATTTTAAGAGGCCTACCCTTTATTATCCACCGTTCAGAAGTGTTTCATAATACATAAAGTAATACGAAGTTTTGTGGAAAGTACCTTTAGTATTTGAACCATAATTGTTGATGTATAAGCTCGACACAGCCACACAGAGATACCATCACTTTCATATAGAAACTGAAGTTTAGCAACAGTCGTTAAAACAATTAGAAAAAAATCTTTTTTTTTTCAAAAACATCTTTGTTGCTGAAAGTTAGCATCCTAACGAAGAAAACAGTACCTATTTGTTTTTTTTTATTTTCGCAATTTTGTTTGGGAGGTACCAAAAGGGGTGTGGCAATAACGCCCATTTTTTAACATAATATGGGTACTATAACAATATGACACTGTACAAAATGTTAAGTATTTGTATTGACTGGAATCAAAGTTATAAGCCGTTAATGGTCCATTTGTATGGGAGGTACCAAAAGGGGTGTGGCAATAACGGCCATTCTGCACAAGACTCTAGGTACTATAAAAGCATAACACTCTACAATATTCCAAGTGCTTATATGTGCAGGAATCCAAGTTATAAGCCATGACTTCCACGCCAAACTGGACGGTTTTTGATATCACTATTTTTGATTGCTTCGAAATTTTGTGTATGCATTATTTACCTAAAAATATCTTATACGTAGTTCAAGAAAAAATTTAAAAAAATTTCTTTAAACGTTATGAGCAATTTAAAGTTGACGAAATTACGTTTTGTTCTAAAAGGTGTGTTCATTCTTTTGCATGTATCTCCTAAAATACGTGACCGATTTTAATGTGCTATACCTTGTTTTGAAGGTAATTTCAACTACTACAACTAACTGGATTAAGCACTGCAACAAATATACTAATTTTTAATAATTTTGCCCTTTTATACTTTCTATTGCGATTTTCAAAATGATTACACCCTTCGATTTTTTTGAAATTTGAATGTCGTGTTCTGAGATGTCTTTGTTAGCTACTGTATGAATTTGGAAGTGGTGAATTGATGGGAACTATTTTTTACGATTTTTTATAAAAAAAACCATTTGCATAATTTCTTTGAATGTGCTTTAAATAATTAATTGAATGATAATTTTTAGCCGTTAGTTTATTAATATAACAATAACAACAATAAATATTATTAATTTTGCAAAATTATTTGCAAAAACGCAAAAATCAGCGATGACTTGATATTTAAAAAACAAAACTCATTAAACAATAGCAACCCAGCAAAATCTTGGTAAGTACCTGTCATTAATCCCTGCATTACCAAATAATGACATCTTATTATTCGCTGCATTACTTTCGGCTTATTAATAATGACTTACCAATAATAACAGAAATAAGTGATTTTTTGTTATCAAAATCATTTTGGCAAATTTTAATAGAATGCAATTTTGGTGGTATGTGGGTTCATGTACAAGATTTATTTATATTTCAACATGTCTTCAAACAATACGTGCAGATTTGAATGAAAATACCAGAAATTCGAATCTGGCATAAGGAAATTGTTTGTTTCGAGAAATATGAGCGACAATATGCAAAACATCATTTTAAATGACCATTTCTACATATCTACTACTTATTTTATAACTTATTGGTAATGCATTATTCAAGTACATAAAATCGTGCTACAAATAAGCACTTATTATGCTACTTTATTGTATGCTTTTGGGAAGTACTTTCCTCCAATGACATCCCCATGTTAAAATAATGAGAAAAGTGGCTAAATAATAAGTACTTACCATTATCGAACTTTGCTTACTCGTCGGATTATTTGGTAATGAGAAATTTTGCTGGGAAGAGTCAAAAGCTAAGAAAGTACCTGTTAAACTATACTCTGAGATGAAAATTTTTTTAAAATCACAGCAATCAAGTTTTCTGTTTTTGATGTAGAAAAAATACAATAACTTATTTAGTCCTATTTTCACATTTAATTCGACAATTCAAAGAAAAAAGAAAGCAATAATAAAGCAAAAGTAATTTATTTAACTCTAACTACCACGTCCGATAAAAAAATTAGAGTTCAGACATCATCAACTTCCGAAAAGTACTGTGTTAAGACGGTGTACAATGATTAATATTTTTATACCCATTTTCTTCTTTTTTACTGTTAATAGTATACTTGATTCGAAACTTTCTAATACATTTTTTATTGTTCTTATTTTTACATTAGTATACTGATTATTATTAATTGTCATTCTTTTCTTAAATGTTTTGTTGTTCTTACTGTTTTAATTAACTAATGACTAACAATTATCATTCCGTTAATTATTTAAAGCACATTAACAGAAACTATGCAAATGGTTTTTTTTTATCAAAAATCGTAAAAAATAGTCCCCATCAATTCAGCACTTCCAAATTCATACAGTAGCTAACAAAGACATCTCAGAACACGACATTAAAATTTCAAAAAATTCGAAGGGTGTAATAATTTTGAAAATCGCAATAGAAAGTATAAAAGGGCAAAAACATTAAAAATTTGTTGCAGTGCTTAATCCAGTTAGTTGTAGTAGTTGAAGTTACCTTCAAAACAAGGTATATCACATTAAAATCGGTCACGTATTTCAGGAGATACAAGTAAAAGAATGAACACACCTTTTAGAACAAAACGTAATTTCGTCAACTTTAAATTGCTCATAACTCTTAAAGAATTTTTTTTAAATTTTTTTCTTGATCTACGTATGAGATAGTTTTACGTAAATCATGCATACATAAAATTTCGAAGCAATCAAAAATAGTGATGTCAAAAATCGTCCCGTTTGGCATGGAATGACTCATATACTTAAATATCGTCCAAATATTAAAGGCAACTTCCAAGAAAATTTGAATTTTAAGGAAAAATTGTTTTAAAAAAATGTACCATAAAACAGCTTTTAAATATTTTTTCGTGTTTAGGACTCCATCCATACCAGAAAATTTCATCAATAAAAAAATATATTGCATAGCGTTATTTTTTAAACAAAAATATACATTTAGTTTTGGGAATTATTTAGCATTTTTTATAAGCAAATCAAACCCTACCTCGATTTATGGTAACAACATTTTATTAAAAATACTTTTCCACTTACGCTTTATTGTCGTACCCGAAAAGAAAACAGAAAATGCTTTTAGATACAGATTTATTAAATTCAATAATTATTTATTTTGTTAAATAAAATTAAATATATTCTCTTTTTTAAGATGGCAAATACAAAACCAATAACAATATGTAATTGGAATGAAAGGGTATTGATAAACAAAATAGTTATGAGTTTCTTGATCAATTATGACACCATTCTAATAAACATACATATTCATAACATTCAAAGCAAACACAAAAAAAGGCCAAGAAAAAATTCAATATAAAATGCATAGTAAATCCATTACAATGGTTATGGAAGCCATATAATCCTTTTCTTATGAACTCCTCAAAAGGAATTCTAAAGGGTTTTATTTGAAATCCTGCCCTCACTTTCTCTCTCTCTCATCCTGGGGGCATTTACGATGAATGAATAATAAAGCAAATTTCAAACAACACAAAACCAGGAAAAAATCTCCAACTAAGAACAGAGATTAAAAATCACTATAAAGATGAGTAAATCATGTTTTTCGCCCCCAAAGGGATATACAACAACACAAAAACATATTGAATTTTCCACATAGAGCTCCTACTACAACCCCAAGCAAAGCAGTAAAAGTAAAAGTGGGAAAACAACTGAAAACAGAAAACAAATCCTTAAAAGGACATTTAAGACAAGATTTTCCAAAAAAAAGGTTATGAGAAACGTGTTTGGCATAAATTTCTGCAGATCACACATATATATTTATTTATGTATAATTTATGAATTGAATGCTAAGATAGCATATGTGGTAGTTTTAAACCCTAAATGTATACTGCAGAATGCTTTTTCTTTTTCAAATATTCAACAACCAGAAGGATATTATTGTTTATGTATCACTATCCAGTATGTCAAGTGTGTGTGTGTGTGTGGGAGAGTTAATTTATATGTCTCTGTGATTTTGTTTAGTGGTGGTTCTTCTCACTCAGCCATAACAGGAACATTATATTTTACGAATCATTTATTTTTCGAAAATATACACAACAATAATAATAACAAAACAAACAAATAGACAAACAACCATTTAGAAATCACCATAATATAATCATAGTGTGTATGTCTCTCTGTGTATGAATATGAATAAAAATCATAGCATAATTCAATATCAGTCATACGTTTCAGATTATCGCCACACAGGCAAATAAATAAACAGACACTCGAGGAAGAATGTGGATTCAAAATTGGGAAAATTGAAATATTCTAATGTATATGTACGGACCTTCGTCCATATTTGGTTTGCATTATTGTATGCAAATTGAGAGGGCAACGAATTACCATGACAAGAAATGGTAATTCGTTACCCCCTCAAGTTCCCTTCGAAAATTCTATAGAAAAATTAATAGAAACTATGAATTCATTCATGTTGAATATACAAAACATGATGCAAGAAAGAAAGTATGCATATGCAACTCGTGTTAAATCAAAACTAAATCCACTGAGAATTTCTTATTGGAATGCAAAGGGCCTGAGCCAACACAGAAATGGGGTAGAACCTTTTCTCCGAAACACTGTATAGATATATTATTAGTCTCTGAGACACATTTCTAACCAGAAATTGTTTTATGATACGTGGTTATTCCACATACGATACTAAACAACCTAGCGGGAGAGCCTGTGGTGGTACAGCTCTTATTGTCGGAAATAAAATCAAACATTATCCTATGCCCGAATATAGGACTGAGCATATAAAGAGTGGTTACATTTTAAGAGCCGATGTTGATTTTGAATAAAACAAAAATTATTAAGGAAATTATTGTCATTTCTTTTTATTATGATAATATTGGTATGGTACAATTATGTATGGATCAAAATATCGACCAAATGGCCGTCGCGAAATCGGCGGCACACCACCACCCGATGGTCGAAATGTTCGATGACGCTGAGGCATAGTTGAGGTTCTATGCCGTTAATGTGCCGAATTATCTCATCCTTAAGCTCTTGAACTATTGCTGGCTTATCGTCGTACACCTTTTCTTTCAAATAACCCCAAAGAAAGAAGTCCAATGGTGTCAAATCACATGATCTTGGCGGCTAATTGACATCGCCACGACGTGAGATAACACGGCCATTGAATTTGTTGCGCAAAAGAGCCATTGTTTCGTTAGCGGTGTGGCAAGTGGCACCCTCCTGTTGAAACCACATATTGTCCACATCCATATCTTTCAATTCGGGCCATACAAAGTTCATTATCATCTCACGATAGCGAACACTATTCACAGTAATTGCCTAACCGGCCTCATTTCTAAGAAGTATGGCCCGATGACGTCGCCAGCCAATAAGCCGCACCAAACGAACTAGGCGAGCATGCACAGGTGTTTTCACATCTCCTACAGACCCGGTTTGCTAAAATTTTCGCACAATTCTCCCGATTGTGGACACATTTGGTCGATTATGCTGATCAAAAAAACATCACGAAGTGCACGAAATGCATTTTGATTTGAACGCCCATTTTCGTAAAAGGCATAACAAACTTTAACGCGTTGCTCGATTGTGTATCTTTCCATGGTTCAAATTGAGTTAGTCGGAAATTGAGAAATGTCAAATGAAATGCAGAAAAAAACTTGACGTTTAGGTGTGGTTCACATTCAACATCGGCCCTTACAATTTACCCATCCTTTGCAAGCAACTTCTATCGCTATCACAGGCACAAATCTGGTGATATCGTCGATATATTGTCCCCCTAGGTACAATATTAACAAAGATCAATTCATGGAGTTCTTCTCCACTCTTGGCACAAAGGTACCATTTTGCACCAAAAGTTAACAGCTTATAACATTAATACCAGTGTATAAAAATACTTGAAATTTTGTACAGTGTAATGCTTTTATAGTGTCTATAGCCCTGTGAAAAATGAACGTTATTGCCACGCCCCTTTTTGTACCTCCCACACAAAGGTAGCATTTTGCACAAAAAGTTAAGAGTTCACAGCATAAGTACCAATGCACGAAAATGCCACAACATTTTGCACAGTGTAACGCTTTTGAAGTGTCTATAGCCCTGTAAAAAATGGCCGTTATCAACACGCCCCTTTTTGTACCTCCCACACAAAATGGCCAAATCATACCAAAATTTAATATCTCATAATATATCAGTGCAAATAAACGCTTATAGTTCGGCGCTGTGCAATTTATTTAAAGTATCTACTATTCAGCGAAAAATAGGTGTATTTGTTAAAAACCTTCTGGTACCTCCCACACAAATTGACAGAATAATTCGTTTAATATTCCATATTACATTACTCACAAAGTGAGGGTATACCTTACTCGGTTTACCCGACTGAAACTTTCTTACTTGTTTTTTGTGTTTTTCGGTGTTATTATACCCTATACCACACTGTGGTACAGGGTATTATAAGTTTGTTTCACGGCAGATGTTTGTAACACCTGAAAAAAACACAGCTAGACCCACCTTAAAGTATACCGATCGACTCAGAATCACTAGCTGAGTCGATTTAACGATGTCTGTCCGTCCGTCCGTCCGTCCGTCCGTCTGTCCATGTAAAGTTGTTCGTCGACTACAGGTCGCAATTTCACTCCGATCGTTCTGAAATTTTGCAGTTTAGAGTATTTCGCGGCTATTAAGATCGCTATTGAATTTGGTTGAAATCGGTTCGGATTTAGATATAGCTCCCATATATATATATCGTCCGATTTGGCCCTTTAGTCCTATAGAAGCTGTATTTTACATTCGATCGTTTTGAAATTTAGAATGGTAGAGTTTCTTGATCCATGAACCAACATTGCCGAATTTGAAGAAAATCGGTTATGATTTAGCTATAGCTCCCATATATATGTTTCGTCCGATTTTGCTCTTTAGTCCTGAAGAAGCTGTATTTTACATCCAATCACTTTGATATTTAGAATGGTAGAGTTTCTTGATCCATGAACCAACACTACCGAATTTGAAGAAAATCGGTTAAGATTTAGCTATAGCTCCCATATATATGTTTCGTCCGATTCGGCCCTTTAGTTCTATAGAAGCTGTATTTTACATCCAATCATTTTGAAATTTAGAATGGTAGTTTCTTGATCCATGAACCAACATTGCCGAATTTGAAGAAAATCGGTTATGATTTAGCTATAGCTCCCATATATATGTTTCGTCCGATTTTGCTCTTTAGTCCTGAAGAAGCTGTATTTTACATCCAATCACTTTGATATTTAGAATGGTAGAGTTTCTTGATCCATGAACCAACACTACCGAATTTGAAGAAAATCGGTTAAGATTTAGCTATAGCTCCCATATATATGTTTCGTCCGATTTGGCCCTTTAGTTCTACAGAAGCTGTATTTTACATCCAATCGTTTTGAAATTTAGAATGGTAGAGTTTCTTGATACACGAACCAACATTGCCGAATTTGAAGAAAATCGGTTAAGATTTAGCTATATCCTTACTGGTTTTCTTTAGGTTTGAGTTATTTTGTGATGTCACATGCTATACATGGTGAAGGGTATATAAGAGTCGGCATGACCGAACTTAACGCTTTTACTTGTTCTTGGTAGCGTATGACTAATATAAATAACAGTATTATGTGGCAAATGAGTAATATAAATAATGGCAAATAATGAACATTAACCACAAAAATGTGCGTTGGGATATTATTTTACTGCTGTGTTAAAAAAAAAAACAAGTAAAAGCGTTAAGTTCGGCCATGCCAAATCATATATACCCTCCACCATGTGACCTCACAAAATAACTCAAACCTAAAGAAAATAACACCGAAACACACAAAAAATATAGTAGATGAGAACAGTAGGAATCACAACAAGTTAGATGCTATATATGGGAGCTATATCTAAATATGGACCGATATGGCCCATTCGCAATCCCAAACAACCTGCAACTATAAGAAGTATTTGTACCAAATTTGATTAACCTAGCTCTATTATTGCGGACTGTAGCGTGATTACCACAGACGGACGTACGGACGGACGGACAGACGGACATGGCTAAATCGTCTTAGAATTTTACGACGATTAAGAATATATCAATGATGCCGTATCTAGCTTTAGAAACTCAAACTGGAACTTATTGCTAACGAGTCTCAACAAATCTTCACCTCATTTTTGGAACATATCTAAAATAATCAAGAAGAAAATGAGATCTATTCCATCCCTTAAAGAAAATGGTTGTCTTTATACAACAAATTTTGAAAAAGCAGAAAGGCTTGCAAAACATTTCCATTCAAACCATTTTATATCGGCTAATTTAAGCGACCAAAACACCATCGAAATGGTATCTGAAACATTACGGGGTATAAACGAAAGCGACTTTCAGAACCTGGAAAATGTTAGTTTAAACAGGATAAAGATAATTATTAAAGGTCTTAAGAACAAGAAATGTCCCGGTTCTGACAAAATTTCAAATAAATGTCTAAAAGCGCTCCCACAGAGTGCTTTAAAATTGCTAACAAAATTGTTTAATGCTTGCCTTAGATTATGTTACTTCCCAAATCTCTGCAAGCAATCTAAAGTTATTGCCATCCCTAAACCCGGCAAGGATATATCAAGGCCAGACTCCTACGGACCAATAAGCTTATTAAGTTCGTTGAGCAAAATTTTGGAAAAAATAATTAAGGAAATAGTTGTTTCTTATATAGAGGATAAAAATATTTTACCATCTCAACAGTTTGGCTTCCGCTCCGAACATAACACCATACAGCCTCTTGTTCGTATTGAAAATATTGTAAAGAATGGTTTTGGTAATGGTAAATCAACAGCTATGATATTGTTAGATATCAAATCCTCTTTCGACTCTGTTTGGCACGCTGCTCTCATTCATAAACTAATTAAAATTGGTTTAAATGTACCAATAGTAAAAATTATCAAAAGCTTCCTAACAAATAGGTCCTTTCAAGTTCACATCGGTGATAAAGAATCAAATTTATTCACAATACCCGCTGGATGTCCTCAAGGTTCTTGCCTCTCACCCATTTTATGTAATATTTACACTCACGATTTTCCCGTATTAGATGAATGCAAATCCTCAATTTTTGCAGACGACACAGCAATTCTGAGTTCAGAGTTGTACAGTTCAGATGTAATTTTAAATCTCCAAAAATCAGTAGATGTCGTTCTAAATTATTTCAACAAATGGAAGATAGTCGTTAATACAACCAAAACTCAAGCCATTTACTTTTCTAGAAAAAGAAAAAGTTGTTTCTTACCGAGTTCAAGTATTAAAACATGTCCCCTGGGAACTAAAAGTAAAATATCTAGGTGTAATTCTTGACAGAAAATTTATAATAATAATATAATAATTTATAACGACCACATAAGCTTCACAATTAACAAAATTAATACAACCATTAAAAGTCTATATCCTTTCATAAATAGAAAGTCAAAATTAAATATTGAAAACAAACTTATTATTCTTAAAGTAATATTTCATTCCATCCTTTTTTATGCCGCTCCAGTATGGCAGGAGTCAGCGGATTGTCACATAAAACGATTGCAGATATGCCAAAATAAAATTTTGAAAATGTTATATGATTTGCCATACTACTACTCAACATATCGTCTTCATTCAAAACATAAAATTTCACTAGTTAAGGACAAAATTAATTATCTCACCGAAAGATTCTATGAAAAATGTTCATTCTCCTCGTATACACATATACGGTCATTGAGTTCTTAAAAAATAAGAGTACTTTTATCTTCTGACATTTTTCTTCTAATAATGTTTTGGGTTTTTCATTGCAAACTTATTTCCCTTAATTTATATAATATAATTTGATGTTCATATTTATTATAACACATTATGTTTAAGATGAAAAGTTACTTATTGTAAACTGAACTCTTTGTATATAAATTATAAACAATTTGTGTATACTGAAATTACTAATCAATAAATATACATACATACATACATTAAGAATTTATATACTTTATGGGGTCTCAGATCAATATTTAGAGGTGTTACAAACGGAGTGACAAAATGAATATACCCCCCCATCCTATGGTGGAGGGTATAAAAGCTATATGATATTTCCAGATAACCAAATATGTACGTTACAAATAGCATTTTGTACATCTTTAAATAAATGACTTGATATTTACAAAAATTCTGACGAAGTTTGAGTCCAAAAAAGACCCTAAAAGTTTTCCACAAAATTCTCTGGGTGACATATGAATAGCTATTTGTAATATGCAGAATATATTTTAAAAACTGTTAGCTAAATATTTCATAAAAGATACCATCCAATAATGGGAAGCTGTTGTTGTGGAGGAAACGCTAATTTTATTGAAAGCTATACGCTAATTTTTTTATAAGCCATTGAAAAAGACAACAAAAATTCTAAACGAAATTTGCTTAAATATTTTCTCGAGTGTTTTCTCAATTCTCTTAATATCATATGCGTTGTTATTTAAATCACATTATTTTCAAAAACATTCATTGAAAACAAAATTGTATAAATATTATATGAAAAATCATGAATGTATAAAATTATTCTGTGTGTGAGTGTTGATAAATATGAATTTTAATTTTTTTCGATATTGTTGAAATGGAACACAAACACACACGCATGCACAGACCACACTCTATGGAAATTAATAACCAACCTAAATATAGAGTACGAGTATTTATACGCACCTAAATATAGTATACTTATATGTAGACCACAATAAACTCGAATTAAATTTTATATATTTTTCTATTTAACACCAGAATCAGTGAATTATGATTTTTCATAAATACTCCCATGTAGTTGGCTATTATACTCGTAGATTGGATAGTTTGTCCTTGTTTTTCACCTCAATGATTTCTGACAGATTAACACAAACATTTATACAAATTGAAACCACCAACTAATAATGTGATAAACCAGGTAATATATTATACTAATATGCTAAGTAAATTTATAGCCACAACAATATTCATATATGGGATATAAACTAATGAAGAGGGTCAGCTAATGCATATAAACACACAACAATAGGAAGGATGTGGCATATTTAGTCGCAATGACAATTTAGGTGTATTCCAGGAATAAGAAATTAATTTCAAAAACCAATAAACCAACTTTGGCAGAACAATTTCTGTTGGCATAATGAGAAACGGCCCATAATGTTTGCTATTTATCTTTTCAATTCCATATTGGTGAGCCTTCAATAAGGTCCATTATATATGGAAATTTTGTGTATGGCTATGTAAACTTTGCAAACGTCCTAATACAATGTGTCATTTGCCTCCTGTCCTCGAAGACTTTATAGGCACCACCATAGTTTATTGGAAGTATAACGTGTAAGACTGCAATTGTTGAATGTATAAAGAATAATTAAAGTGTCCTTGAAAATTCGGTCTTTATTAAGAGGATGTGCAAGGAGGTGCTTTTATAAACTAGAGATGGGAGATACTTTACAAACTCTCGTTGATTTAGTTAAAAAATTCATTTACAGGTAAGAGTTCATTCACATGTAATTAGTGGCGTATTCATTAATACAAATAATAGTACTTTGTGGCGAATAATTAATATTAATAATCGTAACGTGTGGCGAATGATTAATATTATTCAGAAAATTTGAGTAAGTGTTACCAAGGCAGACATCAGCTTTTGTTGAGTTTCTTTAATATAAGTTTGATTGTAAGAAATCTACATTTGAAACTGGAAGCGTATGACAAATATTAATAATAGTAAAATACTTCTAATAATAAAGGGTGTCCCAAGAAGAACGCAATTTTTAAATCTCGCAACATTCGAAGTGTCATTGTTTGACATTTGAATAATTGTTATTGTTTGTTAGTAGAAGGTACGAGGTTAGTAAAAATGGAGAAGGACAGCGAAGGGAGTTCGTTAATTGGGTATTGGAGAGACAACATGAAAATGCTGATTTTGCCGATAAAATCATCTTCAGTGACGAGGCCCATTTTCATCTTGATGGCTTCGTCAATAGGCAGAATTGTCGCATTTGGGGTGCGGAAAATCCTCGAGTGAGAAGCACGAGAAGCAAATGCATCCTCAACGTGTCACTGTGTGGTGTGGTTTTTGGGCTGGAGGAATCATTGGACCTTTGAGGCAGGTCAAGCGCAAACAGTCAATGGTTCAAACAGTATTATACTAATATGCTAAGTAAATTTATAGCCACAACAATATTCATATATGGGATATAAACTAATGAAGAGGGTCAGCTAATGCATATAAACACACAACAATAGGAAGGATGTGGCATATTTAGTCGCAATGACAATTTAGGTGTATTCCAGGAATCAGAAATTAATTTCAAAAACCAATAAACCAACTTTGGCAGAACAATTTCTGTTGGCATAATGAGAAACGGCCCATAATGTTTGCTATTTATCTTTTCAATTCCATATTGGTGAGCCTTCAATAAGGTCCATTATATATGGAAATTTTGTGTATGGCTATGTAAACTTTGCAAACGTCCTAATACAATGTGTCATTTGCCTCCTGTCCTCGAAGACTTTATAGGCACCACCATAGTTTATTGGAAGTATAACGTGTAAGACTGCAATTGTTGAATGTATAAAGAATAATTAAAGTGTCCTTGAAAATTCGGTCTTTATTAAGAGGATGTGCAAGGAGGTGCTTTTATAAACTAGAGATGGGAGATACTTTACAAACTCTCGTTGATTTAGTTAAAAAATTCATTTACAGGTAAGAGTTCATTCACATGTAATTAGTGGCGTATTCATTAATACAAATAATAGTACTTTGTGGCGAATAATTAATATTAATAATCGTAACGTGTGGCGAATGATTAATATTATTCAGAAAATTTGAGTAAGTGTTACCAAGGCAGACATCAGCTTTTGTTGAGTTTCTTTAATATAAGTTTGATTGTAAGAAATCTACATTTGAAACTGGAAGCGTATGACAAATATTAATAATAGTAAAATACTTCTAATAATAAAGGGTGTCCCAAGAAGAACGCAATTTTTAAATCTCGCAACATTCGAAGTGTCATTGTTTGACATTTGAATAATTGTTATTGTTTGTTAGTAGAAGGTACGAGGTTAGTAAAAATGGAGAAGGACAGCGAAGGGAGTTCGTTAATTGGGTATTGGAGAGACAACATGAAAATGCTGATTTTGCCGATAAAATCATCTTCAGTGACGAGGCCCATTTTCATCTTGATGGCTTCGTCAATAGGCAGAATTGTCGCATTTGGGGTGCGGAAAATCCTCGAGTGAGAAGCACGAGAAGCAAATGCATCCTCAACGTGTCACTGTGTGGTGTGGTTTTTGGGCTGGAGGAATCATTGGACCTTTGAGGCAGGTCAAGCGCAAACAGTCAATGGTTCAAACAGTATTATACTAATATGCTAAGTAAATTTATAGCCACAACAATATTCATATATGGGATATAAACTAATGAAGAGGGTCAGCTAATGCATATAAACACACAACAATAGGAAGGATGTGGCATATTTAGTCGCAATGACAATTTAGGTGTATTCCAGGAATCAGAAATTAATTTCAAAAACCAATAAACCAACTTTGGCAGAACAATTTCTGTTGGCATAATGAGAAACGGCCCATAATGTTTGCTATTTATCTTTTCAATTCCATATTGGTGAGCCTTCAATAAGGTCCATTATATATGGAAATTTTGTGTATGGCTATGTAAACTTTGCAAACGTCCTAATACAATGTGTCATTTGCCTCCTGTCCTCGAAGACTTTATAGGCACCACCATAGTTTATTGGAAGTATAACGTGTAAGACTGCAATTGTTGAATGTATAAAGAATAATTAAAGTGTCCTTGAAAATTCGGTCTTTATTAAGAGGATGTGCAAGGAGGTGCTTTTATAAACTAGAGATGGGAGATACTTTACAAACTCTCGTTGATTTAGTTAAAAAATTCATTTACAGGTAAGAGTTCATTCACATGTAATTAGTGGCGTATTCATTAATACAAATAATAGTACTTTGTGGCGAATAATTAATATTAATAATCGTAACGTGTGGCGAATGATTAATATTATTCAGAAAATTTGAGTAAGTGTTACCAAGGCAGACATCAGCTTTTGTTGAGTTTCTTTAATATAAGTTTGATTGTAAGAAATCTACATTTGAAACTGGAAGCGTATGACAAATATTAATAATAGTAAAATACTTCTAATAATAAAGGGTGTCCCAAGAAGAACGCAATTTTTAAATCTCGCAACATTCGAAGTGTCATTGTTTGACATTTGAATAATTGTTATTGTTTGTTAGTAGAAGGTACGAGGTTAGTAAAAATGGAGAAGGACAGCGAAGGGAGTTCGTTAATTGGGTATTGGAGAGACAACATGAAAATGCTGATTTTGCCGATAAAATCATCTTCAGTGACGAGGCCCATTTTCATCTTGATGGCTTCGTCAATAGGCAGAATTGTCGCATTTGGGGTGCGGAAAATCCTCGAGTGAGAAGCACGAGAAGCAAATGCATCCTCAACGTGTCACTGTGTGGTGTGGTTTTTGGGCTGGAGGAATCATTGGACCTTTGAGGCAGGTCAAGCGCAAACAGTCAATGGTGTTCGGTATCGTGAAATGATAACCAGTTTTTTCTTGCCTAGAATTGAAGAAATGAATGTGGAGGGCATGTGGTTCCAACAAGACGGCACCACATGTCATACAGCCAGAGAAACAATTCAATTGCTGCATCAGTAATTAAAAAATTGCGCTCTTCTTGGGACACCCTTTATTATTAATAGTATCAAGTGGGGAGTGACTAATATTAACCAGAAAATTCAAGAGAGGTTTTTATCAGACAGAACTTAGCCTCGTTGATTGGCTTTAAAATAAATTTGAGTACTGTCATTTGAAAGTGGTAGCGTATGATTTATATAAGCAACAGTACTTCGTGACGAATGATAGATATTAATAATAGTGTTGTCTGGCGAATGGTTAATATTAATCATAGTATTAATCGATGCGCTAAGCCTAATGTTATTAACCATTTTTCTCTATTACATTAACTTTTTGAAACGTTTGTCTACACATTTTGCTGCGAAATCGTAAAGTGTAGCGGCGAATTTGAAATACATTGTTTTATGTCGTAAAACAACTTTTAAGGACCAGAGTGTAAACTATATTCCTTAAATAACTCGAGGTGGCATATGATTAATATAAATAATAGTACTATGTGAAGAATTTCGTCGGCGGCATGACACCAATAGATCTGCAAGCCTTAGAGCGCTCTAAGTTATGGAGAATAAAACAAGATGGCCAGCTGGATGTCACACAAATCGCAGCCGCAAAGCAGGAGACTTTAGATGCATGACAAACACGATGGAACAACAGCAACCATGGCAGGTGGACGTTCAGACTAATCCCAGATGTGAACAAATGGAAAAAAAGGAACCACAGGTAATGTTAATTACTAACCCAGATGCTCAGTGGTCACGGATACTTTCGAAAGTAACTGCATAGAATGGGGAAATGCAGCTCACCTTACTGTATATACGAGGGAGCTGAAATCATCGACGACGCAGAGCACACGTTCTTTGAGTGCTGCAGATGGTCCGAAACTCACAAAGAACTGTAGACAAACGTGGGGACTTTCTCCAAAAATGATTGGAAGCGATGCAGGCTGGAACGCCATAACGAAATATGTGGAAAACACTCTTAGATCAAAGAAAAAGGATCTCGACGCGACAGTAAATGACTAAAGAATATGCGGGCCTGGACGCAGTCATAAACGAAAGCGACATGATGCTAAAATCATAAGTAAGGGGACCCACCTCGAAGTAATGCGGAAGCGGTTCCGAGGTGGCGTCATATCCCAAGAGAAATAAGGTGGGTTTTTAGTCGGTAACCATCTAGCGGAGCGCGACATACCACGATGGATGACGACCCACGTTGAATGCAGCAATGCATTTTCCCACCTTACCCGCAAAAAAATGTGAAGAATAATTTATATTAATAATAGTACTGTGTAACGAATAATTAATATTAATTAGAAGAATTTGTGTTCCTAGACAGACCTCAGATTTCTTTGAGTTTCACAAAAATAAATTTGATGGAAGAGTATGATTAATATAAATAATAAAATTATGTGGCGAATGATTAATTAATCAGTAAAATTAAAAGGATGTGTTTACAAAGCAGAAAGTACCTCGCGTTTATTTCTTTCAAAATAAGTTTAAATGTATGAACTATTCCTCTTAAAAGTGGTGGGAAATGATTAATATTTATAATTGTATTGTTAATATAAAACAAGTAAGAAAGTTTCAGTCGGGTAAACCGACTAAGGTATACCCTCACTTTGTGAGTAATGTAATATTGAATATTACTCGAATTATTCTGTCAATTTGTGTGGGAGGTACCAGAAGGGGTTTATCAAATACACCTATTTTTCGCTGAACATTAGATACTTTAAATTCATTGCACTGTGCCGAATTATAAGCATTTATGTGCACTGGTAAAAACGTTATGAGATATTAAATTGTGGTATGATTTGGGCATTTTGTGGTGGAGGTACAAAAAGGGGCGTCCATTTTTCACAGGGCTATAGACACTATAAAAACATTACACTGTACAAAATTTCAAGTATTTTTATACACTGGTTTTAATGTTATAAGCTGTTAACTTTTGATGCAAAAATGTACCTTTGTGTGGGAGGTACCAAAAAGGGCGTGGCAATAACGCCAATTTTTCCCTTGACTGTAGGCAATATAAAAGCATAATACTGTACAAAATTTCAAGTTTTTTTTTATACACTGTTATTAATGTTATAAGCTGTTAACTTTTGGTGCAAAACGGTGCATTTGAGTGGGAGGTACCAAAAGGGACGAGTTATTAAAGAATCAATATTTCACAACATTTTAACCCTTTGTGGGGGAGGTACTAGAAGGAGTGGACCAATATGGCCCATCTTCGAACTTAGCCGGAGATAGAAAAAAATATTACCACATACCAAATTTGAAGTCAATCGGTTACTCCTTTCGAGAGTTATCGTGCGCACCAGCCAGCAGACAGACAGACAGACAGACAGACAGACAGACAGACAGACAGACAGACAGACGGACGGACGGACATTGCTCATTCGACTTAAAATGACCCAAAACGGGTTTCCTCCGAACATACTTGGGGTCTTAGGGCACTCCTTCGATGTGTTACACTTTTTTCCGTAGCAAATGATATATACCCTCGTCACACTAAAGTGAGGGTATAAATATAATGTAATAAATATGCTACTTAAAAATAAAGTGAGGAGTCTGCTAGACAGATCATAGCTCTAGCTGATTTCCTTAAAAAAAATTTAATATAAGACAGATCATAACTCTAGCTGATTTCCTTAAACAAAAGTATATAAAAGTTGAAGCGTATGATTGATATAAATAATACTTTTAAGTGTCGACTGAATTTATATTCATATTAATAAGAAAAATTTGCCAGGAAGACATCAGCTTTCGTTGATTTCCTTCAAAATAAAGTTTATTCTTACATAAAAAAGTAGTAGCGTATGATTAATATCAATAACAGTATTATGTGGCGTAATATTATTTTTATTAATAGTACTGTGTGGTGAATGATTAATACCAATAATAATACTGTGTGGCGAATGATTAATATTAATCAGAAAATTAAAGGGAGAAGTTTGCTAGCCGCATCTGAGCTGTCTTTGATTTCTTTCAAAATTAATTTTAATGTATTTGAATGTGGTGGCGTATGACTAATATGACGAGTAGTAATAGTAGTATTAACATTTTTCTCTATCGCATTAACTTTTTGAAACATTTGATCACACATTTTGCTGCGAAATCGCAAAGTGTAGTGACTTCAACGATGAATTTGAAGTGGCAATCTATGAAATACAATTTTTTATGTCGGAAAACAAGTTTAAGAACCAGTGTGTAAAATATTTTCCTTAAATAACACGACTCTCTAACTCAAAAACCCACCTTGGTGAAATAATTTCTGTTGGCATAATGAAATGTAGCCCATAATGTTTGCTCTTTATCTTTTTATATTGTTTATATTGTTGAGCCTTCAATAAGGTCATTTATTTATGGGCTTTTGTGTATACTTGAGTAAGCGTTGAAAAAGTTCTAATACGTCGTGTCATTTGCCACAGAACTTTATTGGCACCACTAAAGTTTATTGAAAGTATAACATGTAAGACTGAAATTGTCGAATGTATAATGGATACTTGCCGTGTCCTTGTAATTTCAATATTTTATTACGAGGATGTGCAAGAAGGTCCTTTTATACACGAGAGATTGGAGCTACTTGCTAAGCATAGCTGAGCTATCGTTGACTTATGGTGTTTTCTTTAGTACCAAGAAATGCTACATTTTTTATGCATTTCGCCCCAAAAATGCCTTTTTGTCTTCGATTGTAAAATAAATGCTGCTTTGTGAAAGGGTTTCGTTTTCTTTTGTGAAAAATGTCGCACTTGCACGGGGCAAAAATGCAACATTTCAGCCCTGTATTTAATCGAAGGGGTGGACGCTGCCCTACAAAACAGACGTTTTTTTCGGCTAATAGCCTAAATACACGCTTGTGTCCGTGCGTGCTTTTTTATAATGAAATTTGGTGGGATGCTTTATTTAGGCGGAGCTGTGGAGTATTCTTTGTTTTTAGTTTACTTTTAGAGAGTTAAAAGGCAAGTTTTTTTGCATTTTTGTTATCGATTCTGACCATCACAAACGCAGCAGTACAAAAGGGTGTAGGCGACATTATGAAAATGCTGCCCTCTGGCAGGGCAATATCTTTTTTTAGAAAAGAAAACACCATTAGTTTAAAATAAATTTTATAGTAGGAATTCAATCACTTTTAAGAGGTGGCGTATGAATAATATAAATAATAGTACTATGTGACGAATAATTTAAATTAATAATAAATAGTATTGTGTGGCGAATAATTAATATTATCTGAAAATTAGAGGGATATGTTTCCTAGGCAGACCCCAGATTTCTTTGAGTTTCATCAAAATAAATTAGATTTTAATAAATCTTCCATTTGAAAGTGGAAGAGTATGATTAATATTAATAATAGAATTATGTAGTGAATGAATAATACTAATAATATTGCTGTATAGCGAATGAATAGTATTAATCAGAAAATTAAAAGGCTATATTTGTTAAGGAGATAGTACCTCGCGTTGATTTCCTTCAAAATTAAATAGAATGTATGAATTCTTCTTCTTCAAAGTGGTGGGGAATGATTAATATTAATAATTGTATTGTTAATATAAAAAATTGTATCAACAAAAAATATTATTAAATCTATAATACTATAAATTTGCTAGACAGATTTTAACTCCAGCACATTTTCTTCAAAATAAATTTGAATATAAGAATTCTTCCACCTATAAATGGAAGCGTATGATTGATACGTATAAATAATACTAATATGTGACGACTGAATAATAATAATAATAATAATAGTACGGCATGGCGAATGATTAATATTAATCAGACAATTTTATGTGTTTGCCAGGAAGACATAAGATTTCGTTGATTTCCTTCAAAATAAATTTGATTGTTAGAAATCTTACATTTGAAGGGGTAGCATATGATTAATACAAATAATAATAACTGTGTGGTGAATGATAAAAACTAATACTCGTTATACATTAGTCAACAAATTATCGAGAGATTTTTGCTAAGCAGAAATTAGCTCTCGTTGATTTCATTTAAAATAAATGGAAATTTAAGAATTATTCCACTTGAAAGTGTTGGCACATGATTAACATTAATAACACTATGCAACAAAATTTTTGTCCAAGGGATGTGGATAACAGTTTCTGCTGCAATTAGGTGTCACAAACACGAAAAAAATATTAAAAACATTTTTTATGGTAATTTTTTTTTTAATTTTTTTTTACAGTTCCAGCTTTCGTGGAAGGTGCATTCAGTAAGGGGGGTATACAGGGTTGCCCATATTCGACGGACCCATGTTTTTTTTGGGCCCATTCCAATCGACGAGGCTTGTCCGCAGGCAACAATCTTTGCGTCAATTGAATTTTGTACGGGAACAAATGCAAATCAACGCGAATAATCCGTTGTAAAGTGGACCGAGCCATGCCCAGCTGCTGAGAACGGCGTTTTTGGGATGTTCTTGGGGACCTCTCAACACTGGCTCGTACGGCAGCGATATTCTCGGCCGATCGCCTTGGTCGACTTTTATTTGGCCTCTTCGGATTAGAAAGAGCCTCACCAGTCGAAAATTTTTCGTATAAACGCTTAATGGTGTTCTTAGAAGGCGCACTTCTCACATTTTTTAATATTTTAAAAGCACGTTGAGTTTTCACAATTGACTTCTTCTGTTGAATGTAAATTTCAACTATTTCAGAGCGCTCGCGTGGCGTGTATTGTTCCATGGTAAAAATCTGCTTGGACTGACGCTTCAAACGCGGTATGTCATTAAGCGATCTGACATCTCTGTCAAAAGTTATGGCGTTGCCAGATGGGTCCGTCGAATATGGGAGACCCTGTATATCCTGCATATATCGCAGCATTTTTGTAAATGTTAGGGAAATTCAAAAAAAATGAAATTTTTGATTATATTGAATTCGACATATGTGAGATAGACAGATAAGAGACATAGCACTTGCATTTTATTTTATGAGGATTGATGTCAGACATTATAAAATAATAAAGAGAACGAGATTTTATGGCCGTTCGTAACTCTCCATAAAACATGATATGCAATGTGAGAGCTATATTGGATGAGATCCGCTCAGATAGAGGGTCATTCAACAATATTTGCGGTTTTTTATTTATGAGGTTTCCATTCAGTTACGCCTTTTAGGGGCATGGACATCCCAGTCGTATATACATATAGTAAAATTATATGTACGTAATACAAAGTAGTACGCGGCAGTGTTGAAAATATTGGGTGTCTAGTTTCGAAGCAAACTATATGTCAGCTACAGGTACTGCAACTTATGAACCTTAAACCCGGTATTTATGAATGAAATTTCTTATTAATAAATTTCTTATTAATAAATTCAGCGCCTTAAAGAGATAAGTCGATTTTCTGAAAAATATTACAAAGTTATATTTCGAAGTATGAGTAAAAGGCAAAGAACTTTTCAATGTGTAAATGATACCGACAATTTCTACTACATCTGCGGAAAATATCTAATTAAAAAAATCGACGTGCGTTTAGTAAAATAATAGAAGAAATATTTGTGTAATATTTTGGTATACGAGTTAAAAATATGAACGAACCGTGGACACCTAGTATTTTGTGTAATTCGTGCCATGTAAATCTTACTCGATGGACTAGTGGAAGAATACGGTAAATACTTTAAAATTAATGTATTACAGTGTTTTGTGGAATAAAACGTATTAATTTTAGACTTCACGTGCAATTTGGAATGCCAATTATTTGGAGACAACCATTCATTCACGATACGGACTGCTATTTTTGTCTAAGCTAATAGAGTGGAGTAGGAAGTGTCCAAGTATAGCTAACAGCCTAATAACGGAAACATCATCAAGTTCAACTGAGTACTAAACTCTGAGCGATTCAAATTTTAGCCACAAGTCATCGCTTTTAACTCAGTTTCAACTCATTGATCTAGTGAGAGATTTGGAACCGACCAAAGATAAGGCAGAACTACTTACATCTGGGATGAAACAGTATAATACATATTTGGCCGCAGATGTTAACATATCATATTATGGAGTCCGTGATATACCTTACAAACAATTTTAGACAACTGTGGATAACAGATGCTTTTGCAAGGACATTCCCGGATTGTTCGAGGAACTTAATCAAACATACAATTCAAAGGAATGGCGGTTACTTGTTGACAGCAGTAAAGAAAGTTTGAAAGCAGTACTTTTACACAACGGAAATCAGAATCCGTCGATTCCCATTGCTCACGCTGTCAGCCCTAAGGAATCATGCGAAACAATGGCTAAATTGATAAAATACATAAAATATGAACGTGACTAGAAAATTTGTTGCGATTTAAAAGTAGTTGGTGAGTTATGCCTCTGGTATAGCCGATATTTTGCCACCACTGCATATTATGCTGGGGCTCTTTAAAAATTATGTAAAAGCCCTAAGGAAAGATTCACTCTCGTATTTAAAAAGTTTATTTAAAAGTCTTTCTTTTCAAAAATCGAAGGAGTTTTTAATGGGCCTACACGCTGAAAAAAAATCGCTTCTGTAGTATATTGTCCCAAACATATTCGGCTTGAAACATATATATGTTTAGGGTAGACTCTAAGCATGTAATATTTGGTACACACAAAAATTGTGTATTTAGGAAGATGTTGTTCTAAACAAATATTTATTTGCATTTAAGTATTCATAAAATACATAAATTGTGTAAAATTTTTCAGTAATTCAAAGTTAAATTTTTTGAAATTTTTAATGTTCGTAATAAAAAATAATTATTAAAATCATATAATCTTGGATCAATATAAAGTACTTAGAGAATTGACAACTAATGATGGCTTGGAATACTCAGAAATTTTAAGTGATTGATTTAAAACAGAAGGTAATGCTGCATATGGTATCATAACTGGGAGGTACAATTCGAAACCCAAGAAAAATTTAAACTGAAATTTGAAAAACTCAGCAAAAGTTTTGGAAATCTTTTTTAAATAAAATATATTTGGAAAAATTCCTAAATAATAATTTTATTTGTATTAAAACACATATTTTATTTGAGAAATTTAGTTTGCAAATATAATTTGTTGTAATATATTAATATATGCGTTCCAAATATATTTTATTGATTTTCAAATAAAATTTATTTGCTAAGAAATATATAATATTTAAAAATTTGTGTTCCAAATATATTTTCTTTCGATTCAAACATATCAAAAAAGGCGATTTTGCCCCGTGTAAAATAAGGAAACTGATGAAATATGTGATTTTCGAATCATATTTGACGTCGGATTAAATTGCAGCATGGAGGTTGTTTATGATTAATGTTTTGTTAAAAAATTATAAAAAAAATTGGTTAGAAATATGTATATTTTTCTATATTCATGTATTATTTTTCGCTTTATGTATGCAAACAGGTGTAAATATGTCTCTAAAAATGCATTTCTTGCATTCTCATTTAAACTCTTTCCCCGAGAATCTTGGCGACGTAAGTGACGAACATGGCGAAAGGTTTCACCAAGAATTGAAGTCCATCGAGAGCCGTTACCAAGGGCACTGGGATGAAAGAATGATGGGAGATTATATTTGGTTCTTCATTAGAGAAACCGATTCCGAAATCTACAAACGTCAACAAAGAACTCTAAATTACTTCTAATGAAACTTGTACATGTAAATAAACTAAATTGTACATAATATAAATAAAAGTAATAAATAAAATCGCTATTTAAACAGAAATTTAAAAAAAAGATTTCTTGAAATTATCTTACCTCTACCATAGATTTTGTTCAAATTGGCATTATTTTCTTCGCTAGGATGCAAACTTTTAAAAATAAAATATTTTTTTTTTCAATTTTATTTCTATTTTTTATGTTTTTTTTTTTCGTCCCAGGATTTTTTCCAATTTGTTTAATGACTGTTACTAAATGACTGTTTCTAAGTTAAAGAGATATTTCCAACATTGGTAGCCCACATTAATAGCTTCAATTTAACGTATAAGCCGACCTTATCGGACATATACTCCAAAAATTATAGTGCAAATACTAAGGGTATCTTCGAAGATAACAGTATTTCTAATAAAATTTTTTTTAAAAAAAATTTATCCCTAAAAAATTTTTTGGTTTTGATTTTATATAACAATATGCCACAATCTATACAAAAAAATAATTTTTAGGTCTGGGACACAAACAATTGCATAGTGAAATCTGGTTGAGAATTTGAAGAAAATAAAACAATTTGAACCGTTTATCAAAATTTTGATTTTTTCGCTAGATATGACCTATTAAATATTTCCGAGTGTGTTTAGAAAACGGCAGTTTTCCTCGAAATATTGAACGGATTCGACTGACATTTTTGCAGTTAGTTCCGAAACACTTCCTTAAATCGAAATATATCATGAACTTTAATTAAGAACTGACCATATGAAAAAAATTGCAAAATATTTTTTACATATGCGGATAATTTCACTTTCGGGAGGAGCGATTTGAAATATTTTGTATTTAGAATGCGTCCTATTTTGACGTCCACCAGAATCAGAAAAAACATTTTGGTAGATCGCGCTTTGTAAAAAGTTACAGAAAATTTACGGACACTACCTTTTTGAAAAGATCTTAGATTCATGATTACAGGACCTCAAGGACCTTACAAATTTTGTCCAAATTTACACAATAGCTAAATCCATTAGTTGTGAGTCCAAAAACGCATTATTTTTTTTTTTCGGCGCCAACTCAAAAAATAACAATCATACGATCCCAATGATTTATTTAAAAAAATTAAAGAGAATCCAATTATGCGACAATATTTCACATTAAACGCTAAGAGATACCACTCTTCTCCATTTCCCGCCATTTCATAACCTAAGAAGACACCAAATCATTCTGCAAAAGCAATTTAAATCGCATTGACAACTCTTGAAACTTTCTACGTACACAATTAACGAAATACCTAAACATTCCAGCATGATTATACCCGGTTCCCCGCTATACACCCTATCCCGCACTACTCAGCGACAGGGAGGAGACGAACATCGAGTCACCGCTTCCAGGAATTATAGGAAACAATAAATATAACAGAAGCATTTAGCGTTAATGGATTGGAGAACATCCGTTAAACAGCAGTAGCGGTAGTTGTGGGCCTCAACGAGTGCCACAGAGAGGAATGCACTCGGGCAAATGGGGCGTCGGGGAGGGATGGATGAGGATATTACGGAAGCTGGGAAATGACGATAATGCCAGAGCCAATGCCTCAGTGTTGCCAGGAATTTGGTATGCCAATGGGAGGCGGAGTAGTAATTGGAGTAGAACATTGTCGTGTCTATGCATTTTAATAAAATTGCTGTTAAATGCATGTGACATTACAATAAATACGCATCAAGTTTTGAGGATGCAAGCGGGTGGATGGATGCATGAATGAATAAATTGCATGATGGAGGAGGGGTAAAATGTCCTATGGAGATACTAACACACACACACGCACAGCTGTGGGCTTACAAACATAGATGACAGCATTTACCCCATGGGGTAAGCTGGAACAGCAAAACATCAGCAGCAGAAGAAGCAATGACAACGACAATACACCCAACACCAACGAGCAATGCATCACTTTAGGGAGCAATATTGTTGAAATTGAAGTATGTGCCAGGAATATCAAGCATCAGCAACAACCTCAGACAACAAGTTTGGCTCCCTGTCCGCTCAACCCAGGCCCGTCAGCCATGACATGTCAGCAACCATCGTCAACACAACATCAGAGAAAATGCTTTAAGGGCTTAAGGATTGTATAAATGGAGGAGGCAAAAGCAACTAAAACGCATGAGAAATCATTCTCAGAGTCAGATTCACCCCGAGCTGCAGCTCCCATTCTTCAACGGCAGGGGGTACTGCAGGGCAGCATAGCAGTTGGTATGGTTGCATCATTTAGAGATTTAGAGAAACTTGAAGCACATTTGTAGCTGCTGCTCCTGCCACTCAAATGTCACTCAGCCACCCGAAAACATATTAACATATCAACAACAATACAATGCACAGTACATATTATAGCCTTCATTCATTCCGTGTTTGCGTCCACAAAAGATGAGACACGAATGTGCAGCAACAACAAGAGGAATTGGCACAGTGGGTTCCAAGAAGATAAAATTAATTAAAAGGATCGGAGAAAATAGATTAATTGTTTTAATATCGTCTTCAATTCCATCTGATAAATACTCTAGTTTATTCGAAAAATTTATAAAAAGACGGGTTTTAGTCGGGCGATACCCCACAGAACCTGACCCCTCAATGTCAGAGATAGCATAAGTTAAACTTAAACCATTTCTAAGGAACAGATAACACAGCTGGTCGATTTCTAAGGAGTAGGAAGCCCAATTGGCCTTCTACTAAGACGTAGTCCTCTAATTGGGAGTATAAAGCCGAACCTATAGTCTAATAAGAAGTTGATAAGCCATTTGACCTCCTACTGAGTAGAAGGTGACGACCCCAACTGGTCGTCAACTAGGGAGTAGATAAATCAACTGGTCATATACTAAGGTGTTGTTAACAAATCTGGTTCCCTAATTCTCTAATTAGGAGTAGATATCCCAACTATTCAGACAGCCCAACAGGTCGTCATATGGGGAGTAAATTACTCAATACTCCTACTTAGGGGTACATAACCCAAGTGGTCATCTACTAAAGAATAGATAGGAATAGATAACCCAAGTAGTCGTCAACTAAGGAGCAGATAACTCAATGGTCATCTACTAACGAGTAGTGAACCCAACTGGTCCTCTAATTGGCAGTAGAAAACCCAACTAGTCGTCAACGAAGAGGTAGATAACGCAACTAGTCATCAAAGAAGAAGAAGATAACCCAACTAGTTAACAACGAAGAAGTAGATAACCCAAATGGTCCTCTGATTGCCATAGACATCCATCTTACAGCCTACTAAGGTGGCCTATTGGCCACCTACTTAGTGGTAGATAACTCAACTGGCCGTCAATTAAGCAATAGATAACCCGATAAGGGGTAGTTGACCCAACTGTCCCTCTACAAAGGAGTGTATAGCCTAAATAATCGTCGACTAAGGAGTAGATAACCCAAATCATTGTTTACTAAGGAGTAGATAACCCACTTTGTTGTCTACTTAAGTCAAGATAACTAGTAACAACTAGTAATCAAAGAAGAATAAGATAACCCAACTAGTTAACAACGAAGAATAAGATAACCCAACTAGTTAACAACGAAGAATTAGATAACCAAATGTACCTCTGATTGCCATAGATAATCCATCATAATGTCTACTAAAGAATATATAACCCTACTGGCCACCTACTAATTGGTAGATAACCCAACTGGCCGTCAACTAAGCAATAGATAACCCGATAAGGGGTAGTTGACCCAACTGTCCCTCTACTATGGAGTGGATAACCTAAATAATCGTCGACTAAGGAGTAGATAACCCAAATCGTTGTTTACTAAGGAGTAGATAACCCAATTTGTTGTCTACTTAAGTCTAGATAACCTAAGTGGTCTTCTACAAAGTGGTGCACAACCCAACTGATCGGCTACTAAGGAGCATATAACCCAACTGGTCGTCGCCTAGGTAATAGATAACTCAACTGGTCATCTAATTGGGAGTAGATAACCCAACGGGTCGTATACTAAGTAGAACATTTACCCGATGTAGTGGTGTGCTGACATAGTACTCCAGCAATATTGCTGATATAAATCAATCCCTACGTCATCATACGAGTATGAGTGATAGGTCCCGATTAATTAATGCTGTAATCAAAAGACTCAGATAAATTTGAACTTCATTTTCGTCAGGATGTGTAGACACAAAGAATTTTAAAAACATATTCATCTGTGCAATTTTCATAAATTTTGCCTGATCACTAGATACATAGTCTGTAGTGCCTAAATGCAAAATAAGCATACAAGTTCCTAATCGAAAAAAATGCCAAATTTCACAATGACCTATGCAGAAATGCGAATTTTATATTATTTAGATGCCAAATGGGGAAATATGTATATATGTTGGCTATATTATGTAACTGCGAACCGATTTTCGTCGAATGCAAGAGCGTTCTTTCTTGGTTCAAAAGCAGATATTTGCCAATTTTTAAACAGATCTATGGAGAAAAGAGAATTCTATATTTATTTATTATGATTTTACTAAAGCCATATAAATTCCAACCACAAACCTATATTACTTATATGCAATATTTAATAACAATCATACGCTTTTAATTCCAACTCTAATTATGACAATCATACGCTCCCAAGGTTTTTTTTTCTGTATGCAACAAATATTTTAGATTAAACACCAACAGAAACTATTGTTATACATTTCCCGTAATTTTATATATGATAAGGAATGTGTTCGTTCTTAGATCAAAAACTGATATTTGCCAAATTTTATAACGATCTATTTAGAAAGGAGCAACATAGCTCTTATGTCCAAAGTCGGGATATATGTTTTTATTAAAACCATTTATATGTCACCTACTAAAATTTGTTGATAAATGAGTATTTTATAGTGCTTGGATGAAAAGGCGGGATATTTGTTTTTGGATTCAAAATTTGAGATCTATTAAATTGTAACGGGTGATCCAAGTAGAGATACTTTTTTCAATAGCCTTTTTGGACAGATCACGTGTGAGTCGTGTTATGCTGTCATGTTATTTTTGTTAAGTATTGTTTGGCATTTCATTATGGAAAGACTTACGCCTGAACAACGTTTACCCGTGTCATTCGCCAGTTACCAGCCGAAATGCTCGAACGAGTCATCGAAAATTGGACTCAACGGATGGACCATCTGAGACGCAGCCGCGGCCAACATTTGGTAGACATAATCTTCAAAAAATAAATGCCAAAGAATGTTCTTTCAAATGATAGCAAGCAAACATATAAGGTCCACATGTAATATTTGGTAGTCTCAACAGGTCTACGAGCAATACTTGGTAGTCTCAAAAGGTCCACGAGTAATATTTGGTAGTCTTCTAAGGTCCACAAGTAATATTTGGTAGCCTCAAAAGGTACACGAGCAATAGTTGGTAGTCTCAAAAGGTCCACGAGTAATATTTGGTAGTACGAGAATATTTGGTAGTCTCGAAAGTTCCACGAGTAATATTTGGTACCACTACATAGATTTGGTACTCTGATAATAACAATCATACGATCCCAAGTTTTTTTTCTTTTTATAAATAGTAGAATAGGGTAAAATAATGTTAAAAATTTATTAATGTTGGTTTTTTTATCTTGTGTCGACTACAACATGTAAAATCATTTGATTATGTGCAAATTTGACCGAAGAATTCAGAGTCTGTAGTTCTTAGTTTCAAAAACAGGCCAAAACTATGTGGGTATATTTGAAGACAATGCTAAAATTAATTCCTGCTCGCAAAAACTGATATCTATTAAATTTCACAAGGATATGTTCAGAAATAAGCCCTATACATTATATGTATAGGGCTTAGATGCAAAACCGGCATACATAGGTATGGGGGATATATATAACTGTGAAGCTCGTTATTTCATCAAAAACTGCCTAATTTTGCAAAGATATGTGGAAAAAGGAGGATTCTATAGCACTTAGATGCAAAGTTGAGATAAATGTTTCCACTAAAAACGTTTAAATTAACCCACTATATTACTATATGCAATATTTAATATTAATAATACGCTAGGAGGTACAACTCTAATAATAACAATCATACGATCCAATTTTTTTTTTCATTTATGCAACAATATTTTAGATTAAACACCAACAGCAACTACTGTTCTACATTTCCTGAAATGTTATAGTCCTTAACTACAAAGTCGGGGTATATATTTTTACTAAAACCATTTAATATTAATCATACGCCATGACGTACAACTCTAAAATGCAACAATATTTTAGATTAAACACCAAGAGAAACTACTGTTCTATATTTCGTGAAATTATATATCTGTTAACAAATGAAGATTCTAAAGCGCTTATATGCAAAACCGGGGGGACATATTTAGATGTGACCAGATTTTATTCAAATTTGGCAACACATATTCCTGGCGCATATATCATACAGACCTGTTGAAAAATAAGTATTCTATAGTGCTTAGATGGCATATTCGTTTTTGGTTCCAAAATCTGATATTTGTCAAATTGTATAAAAGTCTGTGGAATAATAAGGAAAGTAAATATATCTAAATATGACCCAATTATCTTCAAATTGTATAATGTTTCTTAAAATTTCTTCACTACTAAAATTCATTAATATTGCTGGCTAAATGCGGCATCTATAACTTAGATATCAAGTCTGCAGCAAGTCTTAGATATCAGTCTGTTGTTTTCTGGAATATGCCACCCAATAATTTATATTACTTATATGAAATACCTAACGTCAATCATACGCTTTGAGATTGAGCAATCATACGCTCCCAACTTATTTTTTCATGAAAATAAAGGAAATCCATTAGTGCAGCAATATTTGGCATTAAACGCTAATTGAAATTACTTGTATCCATTTGGAATGAGGAATGAGGGTTCTCTAGCGCTCAGATTCAACATCGAGATATACACGATAAATATAAAATACCACTAGGTATGTGAGGATCTACATGATTTTTTTACAAGAAATCTTTTTGTCGAATACATCATCCAAAAAACCCATCGATTTCTACGACATTAGATACAGCTTTATTTTTGGAGGGAAATTTTCAGGGTAAGGGGAGGTGCGGTTGTGCCGGGAGTGCCGGGTGTTTTGGAGAAAGTCTCAACACCAATTCATTAAAACTATTCATGCTCCGGTCATTCGGATTTTTTGGAGGTACTATATTTATCCCTTCTTATACCACTGTGCCACTTTTAACAGCCTTATTGAGAGAAGGACACATAAAACTCGAATAAAAGACACATAACGTGTCTAACAAAATTATGGAAACAATGTCCCGTCTAAAGATTCTTATTAGGAAACATTATTGGAAGTCGAATTTCCATTTCTTTTCTTGATTGATATCAATTATACGAAATTGGGGCATCACAATTTTTTTATAGATGTTTTTAAATGCTAAACTACAATAATCGATTTTATTTTCCCTTTAAAATTATTTTAAACAAATTTTTACAGTATTTTTTTCTCCAGAAAATGTCTTGTCATAAATATATGCTTTTTTGGCAAATGGTAGAGGTATAATTAGTGGTATTTATTGTGTAAATAATTGTATTCAAACTTTATAATGAAGATTTGTGTAAAATAAACTCCAACTTACAGAGATAAATGTATTTGAATTAAATTACTATTCCTTGCTACATAAATAATACTAATGCTAAACTAAATGTAGTTATTAAAGTTCGAAACTACTAACAGCTACGAGTTAAATATAAATTGTATGC